>CM031236.1:450295657-450336682 GCA_018340775.1 Taxus wallichiana var. yunnanensis
ACGTATTGCTTTTAGTAGATGTTAGGATAGTTTAGAACTCATTTATATCTTACTAAGTTGTTGATTTATATTTTATCGGACAGGTGTAGTTAATGTGTGCAATGAGTGTACGGTGATGCGAGTTTACGTAAGAACGTGAGATTCGGTGCCAACTTCACAATCTCGCCTGTGTTGAGCCCACAGTGCTACCTAGTCAGCGTTTATTACTTTGAGGCCTTAAGCGTTAGAATTATTGTTTTCGACACTATAGGCGGTCCCCTCAGTAATGCAGTATGTCTTGTAAATTATTAACTCTTGTTTAGGGTAATATGTTGTGTCAGTAAACTTTTTTTTCGGGAGTAAATGATCCTAATTTTCGCTAAGTTTTGATTTTTAGTTAATGATGCACTTAATTTTGAGAGGTTTAGAGTTACATGTGAATCCTTGGGTGGTCCCCACAAACCTCTGAAACCATGCAATCTTTTTTCAAATTTTTACCCAAACCCAGCCTAATTAGGTTATTTTGGGTATTTTTAGGGACTCCCTTTTTAGTTCGGGAGTTCCCTTTAACATAAAAATGAGCCCTCGGACCCTTCCTAATGGGTAGGAGGGCTTATTCAAAGCTAGAAATATTTTTCCCTCCCTTTTTGCTCTATTGTTCGGGTCACATCCATTTAAGGGGTGGTAAGATTGGATTGTTTGTTAAAAATTGCACTCAGATTTGTCTTGTTAACAACATTTAAAAGTAATTTGGGAGAAGGGGGCTAAAAGAAAATTTTACTCCTCTCTTTATTTCTGGTATCATTCACCATAAAGGAGGAGAGGAAGACACATATCACCCCTCGTTTGAGAGATTCTTGCGTGCATTCTCTTCAAATTCACCTTCATGGAAAAGAGAGACTTTTTTGGGAACTTTCTTGCTTGGATGCTTGGCTGATTTGTAGCTAGAGATTTGAAGCTGTAGATTTGGAGATCTTGTACAAAAATCTTATATGTTTGGCTACTTTTGTATTCTGGAAAGAAATATTAACATCTCTTTATTGGAATCTCATTTCGTATATATATAAAAAAGAGTATCTCTTCTTGTTGCTTCCTTTTGTGACAACGTGGAATGGAAAGTGAATAGATGCAACTTTCTAAGTGCTTTGTTTTTGCATCAAAGGATAAAATTAAAATCTATTATTTATTTCAAGTGAAATGTTTTATGGTTTGGCATTATGTATAAAATTGATCGGTTGCTTTATCTGAAATGTAAGTTTTCAATTAGAGATTTCTTTTATATACTAGTAACATTTCCTTTTGGAAATATTGTGTGTTTTTTAACATATATATATTTCTATATTATACATATATTATATATAAATAATAGTGTGTGTATGTATGTACGTGTGTATATATATATATGTATGTATATGTATGTATGTATGTATGTATTATAAATAAATAAATAAATAAACAAATACGTATTTAATTTTAAAAATAAAAAAATCACATTACTCAAAAAACATCATTGCTAAGGGGAGTGAAAGCCTTAAGTATGTACCCCTCTCCATCCCCAAATGTCAGTTAGCCTCTACTATCCACCCCAGCGGCCTCCATTTCTCACAGCATCCCTCGTAACTACCCCCAACCCGGCTCGCGTCCACGTGTCGATGTCTACCGGAGTATCTCCCTCTAACCCCTCCCACATGCTCGCCTGGCATCGTGCACTCATCACCCAAACCTGCTCCTCCTTCCTCCGTCAGCGCCCTTTTCTTCCTCCCACGAATTTCTCCATACGGCCTCTATCGTGTCAAAATGCAGCCCCCTTCAATCGAAACCCTAGCCACATCGTTGCACAAAGATATATATAAATATAAATACAGATGTATTTTGATTTTATTTGATATAAATTAACAACAAAAAACAATATGGTAGTTCTTTCCTTGAAATCTCCAGCGAATCCAAAAACCTACATTCAAGAGCCAAAAACAAAACAAAAATGAGAAATAGTAATAAAAGATAAGAGATTTTGAAAAGCACCATTAGAGGGTTAAGGGAAAACTTTAGGACTTTTCCAAAACCAAGAGCTAGGATCGCATTTAATCCTAGGGTCCATATTCAACCCTACACATATTAAGTCTTGGGAAAATTTTGTGGTAAATGATTTTTGTTAAGGTTGAGTATTTATTTTGTCATGTGGGTGAACTTAGTCAATGAGTTATATTATTTTAAAATGTGAGAAAATAATTAGAAGCTAAAACAAATGTTTTTAGCAATTTGGTTAAAATTATATCGTAAGAATTTAATTATTTTTTGGGAATGGTTAGGTGAAATATTAGTTCACACACAAAAAAAAAATTACCATCTTCTTAAGTTATTTTTTGGTGTCCCGAGTTGGGGGGCATCACAAACACCGAATGCTAAAACCTAAACCCTCAGCCATAAGCCATAAAACCAAATCGAGTAAAACGTACAACCTAAACTCTAAAACCCAAACATTAAACCTAATCCTCGAGCCATCGAAGCCTAAACCCTAAATAGTGAACCCTAAAGCCTTAACCCCTTAACCCTTAACCCCAAACCATATACCTTTAACCATGAGCCCTAAGCCAAACCCCTAAACAAGACCAATTTTTTTACCCTACAATACACGCTACACACAACATATGCAAGGGCTCCCGACTCATCACGCGTGATGACAATCACATAATTCATCGACTCACATAGACTCAAGAAAACAACATAGGCATGTTGATGCCACACTTCTCGCAATGAACGAATACCAGCAATGACCCAATCACAAGAGACATGACTTTAGGAACGGCGAACCCACGACACATCATTACTTTAAATGTATTTTATTTATGATTAACATCCCAAGAACATTGTTATGTAAGCATAATTTTCTCCCTTTTTCCATCTACAAAATCTTAAGTTCATTCCATTTTTTTTAATTTACAGTTCGACCAATTTAGGTTGGCTTCCTTTATGCATCACGGAAATTTCCATAACTTACTGGCTTATTTGGCACAATTCAAATCACATATACAGTACTTAATTATCTTGTTCTTATGTTAAGAATGTGCTTCTCAAACGTTTATTTAATGTTTAAAATTTACCCTTGCTACACAAGTGAATCTAACGTGATGTCAAGGTGAAATCTTGGTATTAAGGAAGACATAGATTCGAGATAGCTTTTTCCCAAGAACATCCATCGATCATGGAATAGTTATTTCGCTACCATAGTTGTTAAAGTTCAATAACTTATGGACTTCCATTTATATTTATATATCTTTTGTTTTCTCGAAGTTTGGTCACACCAAGGTAATTTATATTCTTTGCAACGCATGAAAATGTTTAATTAAGTTATAAAGACTCCAAGAGTGACCTTAATCCTAATCTCCAATCTCGTTTTCATCTTATATGATATGCTCTTACATCGCACTATGGTCTCGTTATTAGCATTGTTTTGTAATCAAGAGTTTAAAGTATTTGACTAACATCTTGAAGGGGTACATGATCGGAAGAATTGTAAACTATACATGAACCACAAGTGACACCTCCTAATCAGCTGAGGTTTGGTTTCTTCCAATATGCACTTAATGATCCACGCCTCAACTATATAAGAGTTTAAGGCAAGCGGACATATTTATACTAAACCACATTCAAGAAAATACCAAGATGTTATTTTGATAGAAACCAAGGTAGCACCGCTTAATCGTTCCTTCGAACAAGGACTCATAAGGTGACTTCTAAGGTGGTCTTCAACACTCAACCTGGTGTCGGACCTAAAGAGAGGGCATTCTTCTCGCGATTACCAAAACTAGAAGGAAACCGCATACTCTGGATAAAGTTGGACCATGTCATTCCTAAAATATGGGTTCACGAAAATGTCGCTAAACATAATGACTATGATGGTAAACTCCAACTAGGGGTTTTATTTACCTAACCTAGGAGGTCATCGAGTGCAAAGTTTAAGGTCATTCTACGGTTTTAAATTTCTTATATGGTAAAAAGGATCACACATGCAGGCAAGCTATGCATGAGTATTTTATTAGGGTTGAGTGTTTCCATTAAAAAAATCTTTATTACGTTTGCAAGGTAAGAAGATAACCCAGTAATTAATTTAATCGTTTATTGAATACTGAGAAGTTACTACAATATATTAACTTCAATTTCATTTACTATAGATAAATCAAACCCTTTTTCCATACACAACTAAGAATCAAATTGAACCGGTGATTAGATGCACATTTCCTAAGATATCCCTAAAACTAGCATCTCATACATATTAACAAATTTCAATTATAACTTTTCTGTAACAAGAGACTACATTAGATAGTTATTCATTTTACAATGACCTGTAAAAATTACAATAATAATAATTAAATTACACATCACCTTTTTTCGTCATCATTCTTCCATCCTGCAAAACCCACGTGAGCATGATATCAACGATAATTCACTGGCATGGCATCCACCCTAACCTAACATAAGTATCATTTTTCAGTTTCCCATTTACATATGACAATAATTACAATTTGCAATCAAAATAAAAGGTCTAGAAACATGTATTCATTGCATTTCATTTTTCTTCATTTTGTAACCCAGGAGAGAGAAAGAGAAGGGAAGAGAGAGAAAACATCATTTTGTCAAAAGTTCTAATACACACAACAAGTTTCATTATAGTGTTTTAAATAGTTATTTACATGTGTTAAATGTTTTCAGGGTGATTTGGCAACCCTACGAGGTCCCATAGCTTTCTACTTTTACATTTTCTCACTAGCTACAAAACGTACAAAACGGGCTCGGAGGCTAAGAAACTACTTCCAAAGGTTATCTTCCGATGAGCACACACACCATGATTAACTTTCTACGTGTCCCTAGATATACCAAGAATTCATAAAGAATGTGACGGAATTAAAAAAAGAGCTGAACGGTTTGCGTTTGGCTAGTTAGTTCTTCCGGGGCCACCGTCGTAGTTCACCCAGTTGTAAAATGACAAAAGTTAGCTCGAGGGCCCAGAAAACCACATCCATAATGATGTTCGATGGAGGAGCATGTAACGAGACATCTCCTACTAGTTCCCCTATATAAGGAGAATTCATTAGAGTTGATGGATTGAGAACTAGAAACCATTTTCAAACGAAATGACAAGTTTTTGGAGTGACAAGACAAAATTGGTCTAGTTTGACCTCACAAACTGCGATCGGAGGCCTACAAAAGCTTTGCCAAACTATCTGAAAAGTGTTCTTTCCTATCTTGAATGTTCCATGCGTGATTGTCTAGTATAAACACTAGAGGTTTGCGAAGACGGAAGTAATTTCTCCATCCAGGTTTCAAATGGTGGTTAAAACTGAAAGCCAACTTTCTAGATTTAACGACTTTCTCTATTGTAAACCTAAATGTAACAGGCTCTATAAGAGCATCAAAAGGATGTCATATGTTTGTTTCAGGTCAAACCAAAGGTCAAGGTGACTCCTCGTATACCAAGGTACATGAATGAAACTTCACATCTCGTTTCCAGAGTTACGAAGGGTACTTAGTGAGTCTCCGAAAAATGTAAAAATTTAACTATTTAAAACAAGGAGAAGGTCAACTTTATCAATGGGGAGTCAAATTCGTCTGGTCGATAAAACGATATTGGAGTGATCAAGAAGGGTAAGAGTTTTCTAAATCATCTCAAGTGAGGGTGATAGTTCATGGTTTAAAGTAGGTGAGTTATAATGACTTCGTGAGTTACGACATGACAATTTATTGTTTTGCAATGAGTTGAAGGAACTAAAAACATTTAATTATTGTATTAAAAATCTCATAAATTTAAAATTCTATTTAATTGCAAAAGAGAACTAAAACACGAGAATTATGAGAGGTAAGGGAAGAAGAACCATGCCTGGAAACGATGAGCGAAACGGTACAAGGGGCTCCAAGCGGTTTACACTCGCGATCCATTGAGACCACCATTGTTGCCATCTGATGTCAGGTAGTCACGTGCAAACCAAGCCATTCGTTGTGCACCCATGTCTCATCGAAAAGAACCATTTTGTGTTTTCAAGAAGTCATCCCGATCCCAGACTCACGCATTTTCTATGTCAATAGATCACATGCCTTTTCAACAAAATCCATTTTTGTGCATACAAATACTCTAAGGAACGACTTTCAAATACAATGCATAGGAAGCATTAATTAATGGTTCTAATAGAATAGTCTAAAATCTTGCACTTGGAAGAGGTGAGGCAATAATTGTTGGTGTGATTCTATAAGAGGCACTCATGCCATCAAAGTATTTACAACCCTCATGCACTGAACTTGCATGGCTGAAAGCTAATTAAAAAACCAAAATGAAGCTTACAAAGGTGGGGGTATGTTCATAAGACCACATCTCTTGAGGCATTCTTGCCAAACAGATCACATGCCTTTAAAAACTACATCCATTTTGTGCATATGCTGCCATCATGGCATTCCATGAGACAACATTTCTTTGAGGCATTCTATCAAAGCTTGCAGGTTCAAAAACTTTGCCTTTTAACAAACCCATTTTTTACATATCCTACTATCATTACAAATTCGGTCTGAAAGAGTCCCATTTCTTCCATACATTTAGTGAATGGTTCACAAGACCTTGAAAAGGCGCTTTTTTTGACAATTTGGAGATTTGTTTTTCAAGGGCTTGTGACTAAAACATCATGAAAAAGCCTTTACAAACTCCGTCCCCAAGACCTTAGAGTTGTCTCATTCTTTCATTAGGTCCACATAGAAAACTGTGCCCCCAAGCAAATAAGGATGCTGCTTTTTGAAAACTAAATAGTGGCAAAAGTAAAATCCAAGGTTAGATCCATTTTGCAGCATTTGTGCATAGCCATATCATTACCCCAAACGTGAAGCTAATCCCCAAAGCATTTGCATGACTGCAACAACTATCCAAGAACCTCTCTCCAATGTGCTTTGATTTGCCCACGCAGGTGTGTGGCACGGCCTGGGAGGATGTTAAAAATGGTTGTGGAGTCTGGCTTTACACGTATCAAATGCATTTGCTTGAAAGCTTCCAAGGCCTCTTCAACAATACTCATTCTGAGTAGATCCCTGCGCCCCCAAACCAGCCCCATGCCCAAAACTAACGCATTCCAAAAGCCAAAAAGACAAAACCCTAACTGTAATTTTTGGACTTTTTCGCCTTCTTCCACTTTGCCCTAAAACCCCAACATTCATGGGCATTTTGATTTTATTTTTAATTCCTTTTAAATTTATTTATCTATTTCTTTTTGTTTGTTTTAATCTAAAAATGTCATAAAACCCTAAAACGAAGTAGACAAATAAATAAAATATAACTTAAAGTCAATCCATTACCAGTGATAAAATTTTGACACAAAAGCAACTGATCAAAGTCGGTAATATGAATTATAATAGTATTATAAACATTATTTTAATGATTTTACAACTAAAATAATGATAATAATTATTAATCCTATTAATGGCGATGACCAAGCAATTTAACTCAACCAAGAACTAGATTTTCCTTTAACCGGATAGTTGTCCAACCTGTATACGCTTATGAGGTTCATAAGTTTAAGGTGTCGTTTCTAAACGACCGAAAGGCAAGAAAGAGAGGGAAGCTGAAAAATCTTCAGCTGCGACTGGACACGGTCAACAACGGCCAACGAAAGCACACGCACTCGGCCTCCTGTGATTAAGATGAAAAAGGTCATCATGTCGTGGCCTGGGAACATCGAACGGGCATTAAAAAAACCTAATTCTTAAACCCCAAACATTGATTCCCTTAAATCCTAATACCTAAAGCCCTAGCCCTAATCCCTAAACCCTAAACACTAAACTCTAAACCTTAAACGATTCCCGAGGCCAAAAACCTAAACCTCAACTTAAAATAGCTAGATTTGGAAAAAGTTTGTAATTTAAAAACTTGGGATTTTAAAAAATTCAAGATTTTTGAAAAAGTTGAATTTTAAAAATTTATATTTTCAAAAATTCGCGAGTTTTAAAAAAGTTACAATTTTAAACAAAGTTATTATTTTGAAACTTCAAGATTTAAAAAATTTGGGACTTCAAGAATATGTTTAGATTTTCAAACAAGTTTGGGTTTTTGAAAAATGAATATTTCAAAAAAGTTAGGATTTTTGAAAAGCTGGGATTTTCGAAAGAGTTGGACTTTTCATATTTTTAAAGACTCTAGATTTTTTAAAAGTCAATATTTTGAAACCTTATAAAAAATTGTGACTTTTTCGAAAATTAATTTTTTTAAAAATGTGATTTTTAAAAATTGTGAGCTTTTTTAAAATCATAATTTTTAAAAAATCCTAACATTTTAAAAATCAGTATATTTTTAAAATCGTGACTTTTTCAAAATCACAAACCCTAAAACCCTAAATCCTAAACCCCAACATCCTAAACATTAAGCCCAAAACCTAAAATCCTAAAAACCGTAAAACCATAAACACTTAAAATTGAATCTTAAACATTAAACCCTCAACTATAAACCATAAACCCAAATCCCTATAACATAAAACCTAAATTCTAAAACCATAAACCCTAAACCCTAAACCCTATACTTTGAACCGTGAGCCCTAAGAGAAAAACCCTAAAACCTAAACCCTAAACTCATAATAGCCCCAAAGCTAAAACCTTGAGCCATGGAACTCTCAACCATGAGCAAGAAGACCTAAACCCTAAACCCTAAACTCTAAAAGCGCTATACCCTATAATAAATCATAAGCTATAATTACTCCTAAACCCTAAATTCTAAGTCTTAAACCCTAAAACCATAAATGCTAAATCCTAAATACTAAAATCTAAATTATAAACAATGAGCCGTAAACCCTAAATGACAAACCCTTAACAATAAACCTCGAACCCCAAACCTGATCCCTAAAACCTAACCCTTAACACTAAAACCTAATTCTTAAACCCTAAACTTTGATCCCGAACCCTAAACCCCGATTTACGAAAAAAAAGTTAATCCCTAAACAATAAATTTCATGATCCCTAAATTCTCAACCTAGAAACCTTAAAATAGTTAGATTTGGAAAAAGTTGGTATTTTGAAGCCTAAACCCTAAACACTAAACCATAAACCCCAAATCTTGAGCCCAAAAACCTAAGCCCTAAACACTAAATCTCCTAAGCCCTAAACCTCAACACAAGACCCTAAACATCAAATTTGAGCCCAAAAACCTAAACACTATACATTAAATCCCATGAGTCGTAAATATCGAGGGAACACCGAGCCATGGAACCTCAACCATGAACACATAGGACATAAAACCTAAACCATGACCCTATGCCCTAAACCCTAAAGTTTGAGCCCTATACCCTATAAACCCTAAACTTTAACCTCTAATTGCTCTTAAACCCTAAAACCCTAAATGCTAAATCCTAAATAATATAACCTCAATTTACTTGTTTTAAAACTGTGATCCCTAAACCCTAAGAGAAAATCCTCAACCGTAAACATCGAACCCCAAACCCTAAACCTAAAAACCCTAAACCCTAAAACATAATTACGACAAGATTTTTAAGAAAGAATTTTCAAATAAGTCAAGAATTACATAACTGAAAAAGATGTTTAAATCCCAACTTTTTTGAGTATCGTAATTTTCTTGAAAATCTTAACATTTTGAAAAAAATTAGAAAACTATAAGTTTTTTTAAAAGGTGTAATTTTCAAATAATTCAGGAATTACAAAACTAGAAATTTTTTTAAATCCCTTTGTTTTGAATATCCTATTTTTTCTTGAAAATCCTAACTTTGTAAAAATCTTTACATTTTAAAAATTCCAAATCAATATCTTTAAAAATACAGACTTTTTAAAAATAATCACTTTTTTGAAATCCTAATTGTTTCAAAACTGGGATATTTTTGAAATCGTGACTTTTTTAAAATCGTGACCACTAAACCCTAAAACCTAAAACCGAGTCATAAACGCTAAACCCTAAAAACCCCAACATCCTAAACACTAAGCTTTGAAACCCAAAATCCTAAACCATAAACCATAAACCCTTAACACTAAATCGTAAAACCTAAACCCTTAGCCATAAACCATAAACCCAAATCCCTAAATCGTAAACCTTAAACAAAAACCCTAAACCCTGATCCCTAAGCCATAAAGCCTAAACCCTAAACCCTAAATAATAAACCCTAAACACCTAACCATGAGTGTTAAACCCTAAAGACTATACCTTGAACCGTGAGCCCTAAGCGAAAACCCTAAGCCCTAAACCTTTATCAAGAGACCTAAAACCGAAACCCTAAACTCATAACCCCAAACCTCGAACCATGAGCCATGGACATTCAACAATGAACACTGAGATCTAAAACATAAAAACCCCGAACCCTACACACTAAACCCTAAACTCTGAGCCCTATACCCTATAAACCCTAAACCTTAAGCTCTAATTTCTCGTAAACCCTAAATTATGAGTCTTAAACCCTAAAACCCTTAATGCTAAATCTTGAAAACTAAACCTCAATCGTAAACAATGAGTCCTAAATCCTAAATAGAAAACCCTCAACCGTAAACCTGAACCCCAAACCCTAAAATCTGATCCCTAAATCCTAACCCTAATCCCTAGAACCTAAACACTAAACCGAAAATCTCTAAACCCTAAAACCTAAAACCTAATTCTTAAACCCTAAACCTTGATCCCCGAACCCTTAAACCTGAACCTTGAACTTGAGCCCCGAGCCCTAATGCCTAAACCCTAAACACTAAACTATAAACCCCAAATCCTCGACCCCAAAAACCTAAACTTTAAACACTAAATCTCCTTAGGCCTAAACCATCATCTTAGAAACCTTAAAATAGAATTTGAAAAAAGTTGGTATTTTGAAAAACTTGGGATTTTTAAAAAGTCAACATTTTTGAAAAAGTCAGGATTTTCAAAAACTTGAAATTTTCAATAAATTCACGACTTTTGAAAAAGTTTCAATTTTAAAAAAAGTTGTTATTCTTCAAAACAAGTTGAGGTCTTCGAAAAATGAATATTTTGAAAAAAGTCAGGATTTTTGAAAAGTTGAGATTTTCGAAAGAGTTGGGCTTTTCACATTTTTAAAGAATCGAGATTTTTGAAGAGTCTGGATTTTTGAAAAAGTTAAGATTTTTGAGAAATTTTAGATTATAATAAAAGGCTGAGATTTCAAAAAAAAAAAGGGATATAAAAAAAGTCATGATTTTGAAAAAAACCATGAATTATGACAAAGTTGGGATTTTCAAAAAGTCAAGATTTTGAAAAAGGTGTAATTTTCAAATAAGTCAGAAATACAAAATTGAAGAGATTTTTAAATTCCAACTATTTTGAATATCCTAATTTTCTAGAAAATCCTAACATTTTCAAAATATTTACTTTTTCAAAATTCAAATTTTTTTATAAAATCGCGACATTTACTGAAAATAACAATTTTTAAAAAATCATGAGGTTTTTAAAAATTATGAAGTTTTTAAATTCATGACTTTATCAGGTTTCAAAATATTTGAAAATAAAGAATTTTTATAAATCACGAGTTTTTCAAAATCCTAACTATTTCAAAATCAGGATATTTTTAAATTGCGACCTTTTAAAATCATGCCCCTAAACCATAAACCCTAAAACCTGAAACCTAAGTAAGTAAATGATAAACCCTAAATGCCATCATCCTAAACACTAAACCTAAAACCCTAAATCCTAAACCATAAACCCTTAACAATGAATCCTAAACCCTAAACCCAAAGCCAAAAACAATAACCCAAATCCCTAAATTGTAAAACTAAACCCAAACAATATATTATGAGTTTAAATAATTAGATTTTCTAGAAATTCTTTATTTTTGAATATGTCATGATGTTTTAAAAAGTCATTATTTTCCAAAAGGTTGTGAATTTAAAAAAATTTAGGATTTTAAAGAATTTGTAATTTTAGAAAAATATAGTCTTTCATAATTCTAAAATAGTTTGAATTTCAAGAAAATTAGGCTTTTGAAAAAGTGGAGATTTTAAAAAATGTTATAATGAAAAGGTTGGGATTTATACAAAAATAGGGATTTTTAAAAACTCATGATTTTGAAAAAGCCAAAATTTTCAGTGAAGTTGGGATTTAAAAAAGACAAGATTTTGAAAAAATGTGTAATTTTCAAATAAGTTAGAATTACAAAATTGAAAATATTTTTAAATGCCCATGGTTTTGAATATCCCAATTTTTTGAAAATCCTATAACATTTTAAAAATATTTACTTAAACCCGCTCCCTAACCCTAAACCCTAAAACCTAATTATTAAACACTAAATGTTTATCCATGAATCTTGCACCTCAACCTTGAGCCCTAAACCCTAAACACAAAACCATAAACTTTGAATCCCGAGTTAAAAAACCTAAACCCTAAAAACTAAATCCCCTGAGCCCTAAACTCTCAACCTAGAAACCTTGAAATAATTAGATTTGGAAAAAGTTGTTATTTTTAAAAAACATGGGATTTTTAGAATGTATTTTTGAAAAAGTCAAGATTTTATAAAACTTGAGATTTTTAAAAAAATCCCGACTTTTGAAAAGGTTGCAATTTTAAACAAAGTTTTTATTTTTGAAAACATCAAGATTTAAAAAATGTTGGGCCTTTGAAAACGTTCATACTTTATAACAAGTTGGGGTTTTTGAAAATAAAATATTGTGAAAAAGTTGAGATTTTTGATGAAATTGAGATTTTAGAAAATTTAGGAATTTTTAAAAAGTTGGGATTTCTGTAAAAGTTTTTTATTTTCGAAAACGTCACAATTTTTTAATAAGAAAAGTTTCAAGATTTCAAAAATGAGTGATGCGCCAAAATTAGTAGGAATTCGAAAAGATCATAACTTGTGCCTCGGGTGTCCGTTTGAGTCCGTTTTTTTTCAAACAACATGTCTCAAAAATCTCAACTTTTAAAAATATCAAGATTTTCAAAAAAAAGTCGGGAGTTCAAATAATTTAGATTTTCTAGAAATTTAGGATTTTTCAATATGTCATGATGTTTGAAAAACTCTTTATTTTCCCAAAAGTTGTGAATTTAAAAAATTAAGGATTTTAAAGAATTTGCAATTTTAGAAAAAGATAGAATTTCATAATTCTAAATGAGATCAAATTTAAAAAAATTTAGGGTTTTTGAAATAGTTAAGATTTTCAAAAAATTTAGGATTATGAAAAGGTTGGGATTTCGAACAAAAATTAGGATTTTAAAAAAGCCAAGAATTTTGAGAAAGTTAGGATTTTCAAAAGAGACAAGATTTTTAAAAAGGTGCAATTTTCAAATAAGTTGGGAATTATAAAACTAAAAAGATTTTTAAATCCCAACTATTTTGAGTATCTTTTTTTTTTTAAATCCTAACTTTTAAAAAATCTTTACATTTTCAAAATTTCAACTTTTTATAAAATCATGATTTTTTCGAAAATTACAATTGTTTAAAAAATCACTAGCTTTTTGAAAATTGTGAACTTTTTAAATTCATGACTTTATCACTTTAAAAATCTTTAAAGATATAGACTTTTTTAAAATCATGATTTTTTTGAAATCCTATAAATGTTTCAAAATTGGGATATTTTTAAAATTGTAACATTTTCAAAATCACGACCTCTAAACCCTAAAACCTGAAACCAAGGTTGTAAAAGCTAAAACATAAACCGAAACATCCTAAACACTAAGCCCAAAACCATAAATCCTAAACCATAAACCCTCAACATGAATCCTAAACCCTAAACCTTTGTCATAAAAACCAAAACTCAAACCCCTAAATTGTAAAACCTAAACACTAAACCTCAAACCTTAAACCCTAAACCTAAATCCTAAGTACCAAATCCTTAGGCCTAACCCTAAACCCTTCAACCTATACCTTGAACCGTGAGCCTTAAGCCAAAACCCTAAACCCTAAACCATAAACTCATAACCCCAAACCTCGCTCGAAGCTTGACCCATGGATCCTTAACCAGAACAGTTAGACCTAAAAACCCTAACCCCTACGCCCTAAACCCTAAACTCTAAGTAATATATTCTATAAACCTTAAGCTCTAATTGTGCCTAAATCTTAAATTTGTAGTCTTAAACCCTAAAACCCTAAATGTTAAATCATAAATTCTTAACCCTCAATCGTAAACCATGAGCCCTAAACCCTAAATGCAAGACCCTCAACATTAAACGCCGAACCCCAAACCCTAAAACCTGATTCCTAAAACAAAAGCGCTAAATCCTAACCCTAAAACCTAAACCTTATAAACTAATTCTTAAACACTAAACCTTGATCCCCGAACCCTAAACCTAAACCCTGAACCATGAACCTTGAGCCACGAGCCCTAATCGCTAAACTCGAATCTAGAGCCTAAAACCTAAACCCTAAATACTAAATCCTCTAAGCCTTAAACCCTCAATCTAGAAACCTTAAAATAGTTAAATTTGGAAAACCTTGGTATTATGAAAAACTTGGGATTTTCAAAAGGTCAAGCTTTTTGAAAAAGTTAAGATTTTCAAAACTTGAGATTTTAAAATATGTTAGAACTTTTGAAAAAGTTGCAATTTTAAAACAAAATTGTTTTTTTGAAAACATCAAGATTTAAAAAATGTTGGAACTTTAAATTTATCAAATATTCAAACAAGTTGGGGTTTTTTAAATTGCATATTTCAAAAAGTCAGGATTTTTGAAAGAGTTGGGTTTTTCACATTTTTGAAAAGTTGTGATTTTGAAGAGTTTGGATTTTTGAAAAAGTAAAGATTTTTGAAAAACTTGACATTTTAAAAAAGTTAGGATTTTTGAAAAGATGAGATTTTAAATTTTTTGAGAGTTTGTAAAAGTGAAGATTTTCGAAACACTCATTATTTTAGAAAAGTCAGGATTTTAAAAACAGTCAAGATTTTGGAAAGTGTCCGATTTTTAATATTTACGATTTTCAAAACAATGTAAGGTTTTAAAATTGTAAGGATTTTTGAAAAAGTAAGGATTTTTGATAATTCAAGAATTTTTGATATGTTTGGATTTTTAAAAAAATAATTAAAAAATTTGAAAACCTCACGATTTTTTGAAATAGTTGTGATTTTCGAATAAGTTATAAGTTCAAAAGAGTCAAGTTTTATGCACCAAAATTAGCAAGAATTTGAAAAGGTCATAACTTGTGCTTGGTGTCCATTTGAGTCCATGTTTGTTTGAAACCACATGTTTAGAAAAATCTCAAATTTTTCAAAATATTAGGATTTCAAAAAAGTCGTGATTTTTAAAAAGCCAAGAATTTTGAGAAAGTTGGGATTTTCAAAAAAGACAACTTTTTTAAAAAGGTGTAATTTTAAAATAAGTCGAGAATTACAAAACTAAAGAGATTTTTAAATCCCAACTATTTTGAAAATCCTAATTGTTTTGAAAATCCTAACATTTTCAAAATCTTTACTTTTTCAATATTCCAACTTGTTATAAAATTATAAAACCTAAACTCTAAACCCCAAACCTTAAACCATAAACCCAAAACCCTGATCTCTGAGCCTTGAAGCCTAAACCCTAAACCCCTAACCTTGAGCCTTAAACCCTAAACCCTAAATAGTGAACCTTAAAGCCCTAAGCCCTATACCTTGAATTGTGAGCCCTAAGCCAAAACCCTAAACTTATAACCCCGAACCTCAAACCCTAAGCAATGGACACTCAACCATGAACATTAAGACCTAAACCCTAAACCCTTACCCCTAAACTCTAAGCCTTATACCCTATGAACCCTAAGCCTTAAGTTCTAATTTCTTCTAAACCCTAAATTCTGAATTTTAAACCCTAAAATTGTAAATGCTAAATCCTAAATAGTTTGAATTTTAGAAAAAGTTTGGATTTAAAAAAATTCCAAATTTAGGAAAAGTCGTCATATTTTATAAAGATGGGATTTTTTTAAAAGAAGGGATTTCTAAAATAGTTTGAAATTTAATAAAAATCGTGATTTCTGAAAATTATGGAATTTGCTAAAGGTTTTATATACAAAAAGTTCGGATTTCATAAAATTCTAGATTTTTAAAAATTTAGGTTATTCAATCATGATTTTAAAAAAATGCAACTTTTTAAAATATCCCATATTTTTTAAAATCTTGACTTATTCAAAAATACCAACTTTTTGAAACATTTGGGATTTTGAAAAAACTCAAGATTTTTTAAAAATTCAATATTTTCAAAAAAGTTGACATTTTTAAGAAGTTGGGATTTTAAGAAATTCAAGATTTTCAAAAAGTTGGGATTTCTCAAAAGTCGATATTTTTTAAATAGTCATGATTTTTTAAAAGTTAAGATTTTTTAAAATTCTAGATTTATGAAAGATTCTAGATTTCTTTAAACTCATAATTTTAAAAACGTTGGGATTTCACAAAAGTCGGTATTTTTTAAATAGTCAAGATTTGAAATTTTTTAAAGTCAGAATTTTATGAAAAATCAAGATTTTTGAAAAGGTTGGGATTTCGAAAAAATCACGATTTTAGAAAAATTCAGGATTTTCAAAAAAGTCATGACTTTTTAAAATTCTTGATTTTCAAAAGTTGGGGATTTTGGAAAAATTATGGCTTTTCGAGGAGGTTTGAATTTGTGAATGAGATGTAATTTTTTAAAAAATTGTGATTTTTGAAAAATTTATGATGTTCTAAAAAGTCAAGGTTTTTAAACTTGTTAGGATTTTTTTTTTAAATGGGATAATCAATAAATTAGAAATTTAAGAAAAAAATGCATTTTTTAAAAAAAGTCGTGATTTTTTTATCAATTTGAAATTTTCCGAAAGTCCTCACTTCTCTTCATAAATTATGATATTTTAAAATCCCAACTATTTTAAAATCTTGATGTTTCAAAATAATCACTTTTTGAAAAACTAAGGATTTTGGATAATCACGTTTTTCAGAAATGTTGTGATTTTTGAATAAATTGGTATTTTTTAAAAAGTCATTTTTAAAAAAGGTACGAATTTAATAAATTTGAAGGATTGTAAAAAAAATTGCATTTTCAAAAAAGTCAGGATTTTTGAAGAGTCAGAATTTTTTAAAAAGTAATTATTTTTCAAAAGTTGGGAATTTTTAAAATGTCATGAATTCGAAAAAGCTGTGATCTCAAAAAAATTGAAATTTCGAAAAACCCAGAATTTTTGAAAAAGTTGGAATTTTAAAAAATTCTCAATTTTGAAGAAGTCGTGATTTATTGAAAAGTTGGGACTGTCAAAAATTTAGAAATTTCAAAATAATCGTGATTTCTTATAAGTAGTGATTTTTTTAAAAGCCCAGATTTTCAAAAAATTCTGGATTTTGCAGAAGTTTTGATTTTCATATAAGTTGGCATTTCAAAAATATTCGAAAAAGTAGCGATTTTAAAAAAAATCGTGATTTTTTGAAAAAATCATAAGTTTGAAAAAGTTGGGATTTTTAAAAAATCCCCACTCTTCAAATTCATGAATTTTTTTGAAAGCCCCAAATTTTGTAAAATCTCGACTTTTTCTAAAATACCAACTTTTACCGAGTATCAACTTTTTGAAAGAGTTGATATTTTCAAAAGAATTAAAAATTTGAGAAAGTTGAATCTTATATAATCAAGATTTTAGAATAAATTGGGATTTTAAAAAAATTTGAGATTTTTGAAAATGTTATAATTTTGAAAAAGTTGGGATTTTGAAAAAGTTCAGATTTCAAAAATGTCAGGATTTTCGAAAATCTAGGGATTTGAAAAAAAGTATAATTTTTGGAATGTTGAATATGTTGTGATTTAACAAAATTAGGGATTTTGTAAAAAGTCAATATTTTTGTAAAAGTTCAGATTTTGAGAAATTTAGGATTTTCAAAAATGTACAAATTTAAAAAAAGCAAGTATTTTGCAAAAAGTTGGGATTTCGTAAAAGTCGTGATTTTAAAAAATAAGAGATTTTTAAAAAATCACAACTTTTGTAAAATGTCGTGATTTTTAAATAATGTTGGGATTTTTAAAAAATCCTGACCTTTTTTTTTAATAAAATTCTTATATTTAAAAATTCCCAACATTTTGAAAATTTTGACGATTAGAAATACACTTTTGAAAGAGTCAAGATTTTGAACAATCAAGATTTTCAAAAATGTTGTGATTTTTGAGTAAAAAGATGTTTTCGAAAAAGTCAATATTTTAGAAATAGTAAGATTTTAAAAATTTTAAGTAATTTAAATAAAGCTGGGATTTTAAAAAAGCTTAGGATTTTTCCAAGAGTTGGGATTTTGAAGAGTCATAAATTTTGAAAAGTGAAGATTTCAAAAAGTCGAATTTCAAAAGAAGATGGGATTTGAAAAATTCCAAATTTAGGAAAAGCCATGATTTTTATAAAGATGGGATTTTTTTAAACAGGTAGAAATTATTGAAAACTTTGAAATCTCAAAAAATTTGTAAAAAGTAGTGATTTTTTAAAAGATGGAACTTTCAAAAAGTTGGGCTTCTTGAAAATTTTGGGATTTTAAGAAAGTCATGATTTTCGCAAAGTCACGATTTGTTAAAAATTCAAAACTTATAAAATGTTGGGGTTTTAAAGAATTGTGACTATTCAAATTAAAAAATACTTATTCAAAAAACTCAGTATTTTAAGAAAGTTGGAATCTTAAATAATCAGGATTTTATAAAAATATTATTTATTTAAGAATAAATAAGGATTTTCAAAAGAGTCGAGATTTTTGAAAAAGTCAATATTTTATAACAATTTGGAATTTTGAAAAATTGAAAATTTTAAAAACGTTGGGATTTCACAAAACTTGGTATTTTTTAAATAGTTAGTATTTTTGAAAAGGTTAGGTTTTTTTAAAAGTCCAAATTTATGAAAGATTCAAGATTTTTTTTAAGTCAAATTTTTAAAGAAAATTTGGGATTTTTAAAATCTGGGATTTAACAAAAGTTAGTATTTTTTAAATAATTAGTTTTGTTTAAAAGGTCGGAATTTTTAAAAGTCCAGATTATTGAAAGATTCCAGATTTTTTTAAAGTCAAAATTTTAAAAAAATCAATATTTTTTTAAAAGTTGGGATTTCAAAAAATTTAGGATTTTTGAAGAAGTCACGATTTTTGAAAATTCCCAATTTTGAAAAATTCAGGATTTTAAAAAAAGTTTGGCTTTTCGAAGATGTTTGGATTTTTCAAAAAGTTATTATAAAAAAATCCAAATTTTGGAAAAGTTTTGACTTATTTAAAAGTTGGAACTTTATAAAATTTTGAAATTTCAAAAAAAATTGTGATTTCTGAAATGTAGGGATTGTTTTAAAAGTCCAGATTTTTGAAAAATTATGGATTTCGCGAGAATTTTTGGTTTTCAAAAATGTTGGGATTTACAAAAAGTTTAGATGTCAATAAAGTAGGTATTTGAAAAAGTTTTGATTTTGTAAGATTTGGGATTTTAAAAAATTCAAAATATAATTAAAAAGAAGTGATTTTTAAAAAATCGTGATTTTCTAAAAAGATAGAATTTTATACAAATTCATAATTTTTAAAAAGTTGGGATTTTTTGAAAATCCTAACTATTCAAATTTGCAATTTTTTTTAAACTCCCAAATTTTTAAAAAATACCAACTTTTACAAAATATTAACTTTTTGAAAGAGTTTGGATTTTTGAAAAAAATGGATTTTGAGAAAGTCAGAATCTTATATAATCAGTATTTTACAAAAAAATTGTGATTTTAGAATAAATTGGGATTTTCAAAAAAAGTCGATATGTTTTTAAAAGAAAGGATTTTAAAGAAGTTGGGTTTTTAAAAAGTCAATATTTCAAAAATGTATAAATTTTTTAACAAGTAGGGATTTTGAGAAATTCAGGATTTTCAAAAAAGTAGGTATTTTGTAAAAGTTGTGATTTTAAAAAATTAGATAATTTTTTAAAATTGCAATAATTATAAAAATCATGCTTTTTTAAAAGTTGGTATTTTCTAAAATCCTAAATTTAAAAAAAAATAATATTTGAAAATCACTTTAGAAAATCTTTTTAAAGTCTTCACATTTAGAAAATATGACTTTCGAAAATGTCAAGATTTTGAATAAGCAGGATTTTTAAAAAATATTGTCATTTAAGAATAAATAGGTATTTCTAAAAAAGTCAATATTTTTGAAATAGTAGGGATTTTATAAATTGTAAGAAATTTAAATAAAATAAGGGATTTTTTTAAAAGTAAGGATTTTTACAAGAATTGGGATTTTTAAAGAGTTGCAATTTTTTTAAAAAATTGAAACCTAAAAAGTAAAGATTTTTGAAAAACTCACAATTTCGAAAAAAATCAAGATTTCTAAAAAGTTGGGATTTCTAAAATTCCAAATTTTGAAAAAGTCGTGATTTTTATAAAGATGGGATTTTTGAAAAGTTTGAAATTTAAAAAAATTGTGATTTCTAAAAAGTTGGGATTTTTAATAATTCAGGATATTTGAAAAAATATTAATTTTTCAAAAAATAATGATTTTTTAAAAATTCATGATATTTTTAAAAATTTAAATTTTGTAAAAGTTTGGATTTTTTGAAAATCCCAACTATTCAAATTTGTAACTTTTTTATAAAATCCCATCTTTTAAAAATCTTGACTTATTCAAAAATACCTACTTTTTGAAAAAGTTGGGCTTTTCGAAAAACTTGGGATTTTAAGAAAGGTTGAATCTTAGATAATCAGGATTTTATAAAAATTCCTTATTTTAGAATAAATCACAATTTTAAAAAAAGTCAAGATTTTTAAAAACTAAATATTTTTTTAAAAGTTGGGATTTCACAAAAGTTGGTATATTTTAAATAGTTAGGATTTTTTAAAAGTCAAAATTTATGAAAGATTCGATATTTTTTAAAGTCAAAATTTTCAAAAAAGTTGGGATTTCACAGTATCGATATTTATTAAAGAGTCGGGTTTTTGAGGAACGTCGGTATTTTTTAAAAGTCCACAATTTTGAGAGATTCGAGATTTTTTAACTCAAAATTTTAGAAAAAGTAAAGATTTTTGAAAAAGTTGGGATTTTAAAAATCTTATGATTTCGAAAAAATAAGGATTTTTGAAAAAGTTTGGCTTTTGCTAAGATGTTTGGATTTTCGCTATAATTAGGATTTTTAAAATTGTTAGGATTTTTTTAAAAATTGGGATTTTGAAAAAGTCGAGATTTCAAAATGTTTAGAGTTGAAAAAATTTAAGATTTTGAAAAGTTGTGGTTTTAAAAAAAAAATAGATTTCAAATATGTCAAGATTTTTGAAAATTTTGGAATTTTGAAAATATCGTGATTTCTAAAAATATAGTATTTCGAAAAAGTTTAGATTTCTAAAAAAGTTAGAATTTTTAAAACTTAAGGATTTTGAAAAATTTGTCATTTTCAAAAGAGGTTGGATCTCATAAAAGGTCTCGAATTTAAAAATTTGGGATATTTTAAAAATTACCTTTGAAAAATTTGTGATTTCTTAGAATTTTAGAATTTTTTGAACGTCCTCACTTTTCTTCTAAAATTAGGATATTTGAAAATCCTAACTTTTATTAAATCTTCACGTTTAAAAAATATAAATTTTTGAAAAAGTTAGGATTTTGAATAATCATGTTTTTCAAAACAATTGTGATTTTTGAATACATGTGTATTTTCAAAAAAGTCAAAATTTTCTAAATGGTAGGGATTTTCAAAATTGTAAAGATTGTACAAAAAAATTGGATTTTTAAAAAGTCAGGATTTTTGAAAGAGTTGCGATTTTTGAAGAGTCAAGATTTTTTAAAAAGATAGAAAAAAATTTCCAGATTTTTGAAAAATTTGGTATTTTACAAAATTCAAAATTTTGAAAAAGTCGTGATTTATTGAAAAGTTGGGACTTCTGAAAATTTTGAAATTTTAAAAAATTGTGATTTCTAAAAAGTAGGGATTTTTTAAAAAGTCCAAAATGATAGATTTCACAGTAGTTTATATTTTCAGAAAAGTTGGGATTTCAAAAAAGTTAGAATTTTAAAAAATTCAAGATATTTGAAAAAGTAGGAATTTTTCAAAAAATAGTGATTTTTGAAAATGTCGTGATTGTTGAAAAATTTATAATTTTTAAAAAGCTAGGATTTTTTGAAAATCCTGATATAATTCTTTCTAAAATCTGGTTAGTTTAAGGCTTTCATCCGAAATATTCTGGGCCAAATTTTTTTTGTTTTTCTATTTAAAATAGATTACAACATTACAATCAAAGTACCCGTTAAGGTTAGAAGGTAAACCAAAACGTACGAAAGCAACTCTAACCAAGAATGGTGCCGATGATGGCGAGCATATGGTCAGAGGATCTTCTACGCTAGATGCTGAATGGGAACTCAACGTCAAGTATGTGCTACCCAATCCAATATGGAGTGAGGGGCGACCATCTGACGGAGTGTTACAGAATACTAATCTTCTACCTAAATGCTGAATGGGAACTCAACGCCAAGTATGTGCTACCCAATCCAGTATGGAGTGAGGGGCGACCATATGACGGAGTGTTACAGAAAACTATGCTTGAAAAGAAATGCGGAAAGCTGGAAATACTCAACACCCAGAATGTGCTTGCTAACCCAGAATGGGATAGTAGCTACCATAGGGCGGAGGTCAAATTAAAACAATATCAACTGCTGAAAGTAAGAAGGGCATTACAGTATGATAAGCAAGAATCTAAGTTGCTGCCAGTACTACTGCCAGCTTACAATATAAATGGTGAGATCTTGCTAACAATACGAATCAGATTAAGATGCAGTTTTCTCCGAGCTGTTATGACAGTTCTGTATTTTTTTCATATAACCAGCAGCATACAGATTTCTGGAATAGCTCAGAAATTCCGTAAAACTTATTCAAATAACCTGATACTGATTACAAAGCACTATTAGCAAGAGGGCGCTCAGACTAACCCCCAAAAATAGACTCAAAATGCAGGCTATATTAAATGCACGAATTTCAAGACACCATGAATGGTACGGCCCAGCACAGGGGCGATTTAGCTTTTAAAAATCAGATTGTCTTCCAAAAATTCTACAGCCTTGCATACATGGGCGCCTAGCCAAGAAGGAAGGAAAGAAACAATACCCACCATGAATTTTTTTGTCTTTTTGGATTTATGAATAAAACATCGAATCTGCTGAAGCAAAAGTGCAGGAACCAGAAAACTCTAATATGTAAAATCTGAACCTAATTAGACAAATGCAGATTACACAGCACTAAATCCACTGAACTCACAATCTAGAGTAAAATCACCACTAGTTGTTGTCTTACAAACAAGAAGTGATGCCCGAGCTAGGAGGCCTTCATTCCTCGAAGCAAACCCAGAGCCAAACCGGCAGCATAACAATATTGCAGTCCAAAAGATGATGAATGATGCTCAAAGTCTTCCTTTTATAACTTCCTGTTGACTTCACCAAACCCTAAAAACACTTCAACATCCAAACCCTAATCCTTTCTCCAAGATGGCGCCCTTTTCCTTTCAAGCTTAATATTGATATTTTAATTAAATTCAATACCTTGATAAATGCGCCCACCTTAAGCTTGCTTTGACTTTGGAAATTAATAAAATAATCTTAATGAAGGCGCCTCCCTCAAGAAACCCACTTTTCAAAACAACTTAAAGTCAATAGACTAGGCCAAGGGGTCAACGTTCGAATATAATATTAAAACGTGACCTTTAATTAAATATATCAACTTAACTCTTCAATCATGCCCTGAAGCCAATAATGACCAGTCAACAGACCAAACTGAAGTAGGAAGTCAACCAAGTTGAACCCAACTGGAAACTGCCAAAAATAGAATTTACTAAAAATAGTAAATTCCAAAAATACTCAGAATGCCGAAATGAACATACCACTGCGAAGCTTTCGGAAAACCCAGAAAGAATCCGCCTTTGAATCCACCAACTCCGAGCAAAGACATCCTCAAAAATAGGAAACCCTAATTTACCTTCCGACTAGCCTTCGGGTTTCCAGAAAAAAGGCCAACGGTCACTGGAAAGATCAGGTCTGAGAAGGGGACATTACATCATCCATACTTTAATTCTTTCTAAGTTTGTTTTTACCTTGTTTTCTTACAAAAATATATGCATACTTTTTAATGCACTATTTATGATTTTTTCATCCAAATTAAAAAAATAGAAGTTTTTATAAACTCCATTCTACAAGCACTCAAAAAAACCTAAAAAATGACTTTTCTTCTAAAAGTTATGGGGGTGCACACACAAATATATTATTTTCAGGATATGTGCACTTTGAAAATTAATAAAAAATTATATATTCATCCAAAAATTATGAAAATTTACTGGGATCTCGTAAATGGTCTTAGTTAACTTTCTACTAAAGGGATTTAAAAAAAAAACTATGCAACTCAAACTATGGGGGCACAGACATAATAGGTTCTTTTTTTAACGCAAAAAAAGACATACTTTGTCAAAATTTTCAAAGATCTTAGCTTGCCAAAAAGTGAAGACAAATCAATTTTTTTGCCATTTTGGCCATAACGCGCTCAGGTTATTGCTTGGTTGCGCTATAACGAGATAATGGAATATCTAGGTCGCGTTACAGCTCGAGTTGACTAAGAAGAAACATGCTCGTGTTATGGTTTTCTATGTGTTTTTCCACTTTATCCTTCCATAATGGACATATTTTGCATTGAAAATAGGAACATGAGCGTGTTGTAACACACTCACATTTCATCTTGTTGGGGTTTGGAATACCCAATCCAAAGGCTCAATTTCCAACACAAAATTTTGGATGGTGTATTGAATTATTAAAACCGTGTTTCACATAAAAACATCAAAATTTCACATGTGCACCCTAATATATTGTGCTTTAAAATCAATATTCAAAAATAAATTATACTACAATGTAAAGCTCATTTTTACACGTCTTCGTCGACGTTGTTTGACGACTGGAAGCCCTAGAGCTAACTATCGAGATTTTGAGTTGTCCGGATATATAATCCGTGAGATGGCTCACGCATGTTTGTTGGCTGGGGTAACAAAATCGAGTTGGTAGGAGGAAAAAAAGATTCGTTCTTTAAGGTTATTGTGATGATAGAAAAGTCCTTCCCTATATAGGGAGGGATAATATCATTTCTCAGGGGTTGTTTACCTTCATGACGATATAATTCTTTTTAAAATATGATTAGTTTAAGGATTTCATCCATAATTTCTTTTACTAGTGCCTTGTTTACTTTCAAAAACATGTGCATACTTTTTGGTGCACAATTTATGAGTTTTACATGCTGATTAAAAAAAAGTTTTTCTCAACTCCATTCTACATGCACTCAAAGAAAAAAAAACTAAAAAATGACATTTTTTCTCAAAGTTATGGGGGTGCACACACAAATATTTCATTTTCAGGATTTGTGCACTTTGAAAATTAATAAAAATTATATATTCATCCAAAAATTATGAAAATTTAGTGGGATCTCGTACATGGTTCTTATCTTTTTCACAACTCAAAAAATGAGGGGCACACACACAATAGGTTCTTATCTTTTTTACACAAAAAAAGACATACTATGTGTGCACACCATATTTGAGCCTCTTAATCTCAACCATTTTTTTTTAAATAGCAATTTAAAAACTAGATTCTGAGCACTACGGTATTTATTCTTATTAATTTTTCAAAATTTTCAAAAATCTTGGATTTCTTGAAATATCTACACTGAGCTCTACGATAGGTATTTTGAATAAGTAGGATTCTAGACTCTGTGTAATAGTAGGTATTTTAAGTTTTAGTGTTTAAGGTTGCAAGTTAACCGTTGGGCGTATGCCACAAAGATGGGGGAAAAAAGTAGAAACAGATCTCATTTTTGGCTATAACATGCTTGTGTTATGGCTCGGTCGCACTATAACGTGAAAAAGGAAAATCTAGGTCACATTACAGATCGGATTTACCAAGCCAAATCATGCTCATGTTATGGTTTTCTATGTGTTTTTCCACTTTATCCCTACCAAATTGAGATATTTTGCATTGGAAAAAGGTATGTGAGTGCGTTATAACGCACTCATGTTTCATCTTGTTGGGGTTTTGAATTCCCAATCAGAAGGCTTGGATTTCCAAACCAGAGGTTTGGACTGTGTATTGCGTGATTAAAACCGTGCTTGACAGAAAAACATCAAAATTTCACATGTGCACTCGAATATGTCGTACTTTAAAATTAATATTCAAAAATAAAATATACTACGATGTCAAGCTCATTTTTACCTTGATGACTAAATAATTCTTTCTAAAATCTTATTAGTTTAAGACTTTAATACATAATTTATTTTACTAGTGCCTTATTTTCTTGCAAAAACCTATGCAAATGTTTTGGTGTACAATTTATAATTTTTTCATCCAAATTAAAACAAAAAGTGTATTTTTTAATCAAATCCATTCTGTGTTAAGGGTTTATTGTTTATGGTTTAGGATTTAGGGTTTTGGGCTTATTGTTTAGGATGTGGGGGTTTAGGGTTTAATGTTTACGACTCAGGTTTCTTGTTTTATAGTTTTGGGTTTAGGGGTAACGATTTTGAAAAGTCACGATTTAAGATATATCTTGATTTTTAAATAGTTAGGATTTAAAAAATTTGATGATTTTCAAAAAGTCTGTATTTTCAAATATTTTTAAAGTGATAAAGTCATGAATTTAAAAAGTTCAGAATTTAAAAAAAAACTCGTGATTTTTTAAAAATTCATAATTTTTGAAAAAGTCACGATTTTTTAAAAAGTTGTAATTTTGTAAAAGTTAAGATTTAAAAAAAAAATTAGGATATTCAAAACCATTGGTATTTAAAAATCTATCCATTTTTGTAATTCCCGACTTATTTGAAAATTGCACCTTTTTCAAAATCTTGTCTTTTTCGAAAGTTCCAACTTTCTCAAAATTCTTGGCTTTTTCTAAATCACGAATTTTTTGAAATCTAATTTTTGTTTGAAATCCCATCTTTTCATAATCCTGACTTTTTTGAAAATCTCAAAGTTTTCAAAAATCCTGAATTTTTTGAAATTGAAACTTTTTTAAAATTATGAAATTCTATCTTTTTCTAAAATTGCAAATTTCTTTAAAATCCTAATTTTTTAAAAATTCACACAACCTTTTGGAAAATAAAGACTTTTTCATAATTCATGACATATTAAAAAATCAAGAATTACTTGAAAATCTAAATTATTCAAACTCCTAACTTTTTTTTTATAAATCCAAATATTTTTAAAAAGTTGATATTTTTGAAACAACTGGTTTAAATAAACACTAGACTCAAACGGACACCCGAGCACAAGTTATGACCTTTTCAAATTCTTGCTATTTTTGGCACATCACTACATTTTGAAATCTTGACAGTTTAGACATTATAACTTTTTTAGAAATCCTAGCTTTTTAATAATTCCTGAATTTTCTAAAATCTAAAATTTATCAAAAATATCGACTTTTTTAATATCCTTACCTTTTTAAGAAATTATAATTTTACAAAAATCACAAATATTAAAAATTGGGACTTTTTCAAATATCCCAACTTATTCAACAATCTTGAGTTTTTCAAAAATCATGACTTTTGGAAAATCTCAATTATTTAAAAATCACGTATTTTAAAAAATCCTAATTTTTTTAAATGTTGTGTTTTTGAAAAATCTCAAGTTTTACAAAAATCGAGACTCTTCAAAAATCCTAACTCTTCAAAAATATGAAAGAGCCCAATTCTTTAGAAAACCTCAACTTTAAAAAAATCCAGACTTTTTTGAAATATTCATTTTTCCAAAATCTCAACTTATTTGAAAATTTGAACATTTTCAAAGTCCCAACTTTGTTTAAAATTTCAACCTTTTCAAAAATTGTGACTTTTGTTGAAAATCTTGAGATTCAAAAATCTTAACTTTTTCAAAAATGTCGACTTTTTTCAAAATCATTACTTTTTGAAAAAATATAATTTTTTAAAAACGCAAATATTAAAAAAATCAGAAATTTTTCAAATTTTTGAATTATTCAACGATATTTACATTTTAAAATTCCCAACATTTTAAAAAATCTTGACTATTTTAAAATCGTGACATTTCGAAAATCCTTACTTTTATGAAATTATTCACTTTTACAAAATCACGACTTTTGGAAAATCTCAAAAAAATTTAATCCCTTCTTTTCAAAAATCCTAAATTTCTTGAAAATTTTGAGTTTTAAAAAATCTTGAATCTTCAAAAATTTGAAAAAGCCCAATTATTTAGAAAATTTCAACTTTTCAAAAAATCGACTTTTTGAAATATTAAATTTTTGAAAACCCCAACTTGTTTGAAAATTTGAAAATTTTCAAAGTCCCAACATTTTTTAAGCCTTGATGTTTTCAAAAATAAAAAATTTGTTAAAAATTACAATTTTTCAAAATTTGTGACTTTTAAAAATCCTGACTTTTTAAAAATCTTGACTTTGTGAAAATCCAAAAATTTTCAAAGTACCAAATTTTCCAAATCTAACTATTTTAATGTTTCTAAGTATAGGGTTTAGGGCTCAGGGGAGTTAGTGTTTAGAGTTTAGGTTTTTGGGCTCAAGATTAGGGGTTTAGGGTTTAGTGTTTAGGAATTCGGGCTCAAGGTTTAGGGTTTGAGAATTAGGTTTTATACTTAGGGTTTAGGGCTCATAGTTTACGATTGAGGATTTAGTATTTAGGATATAACATTTAGGATTTTAGGGTTTAAGACTAAAATTTAGTGTTTATGAGCAATTAGAGCTTAAGGTTTATTATAGTTTATATAGTGTTTAGGGTTTAGGTCTTGGTGTTCATGGTTGAAGGTCTATGGCACGTGAGTAAGAGGTTCAGAGGGTTATGAGTTTAGATTTTAGGGTTTAGGATTTATGGCTCAATTTCAAAATGTTGGGATTTTCAATAAATTTATAATCTTAAATGACTCAAGACTTCAAAAATGTAGTAATGCACCAAAATTAACACAAACTTGAAAAGGTCATAACTTTTGCTCAGGGTGTCTGTTTGAGTCCATTTTTTTTAATCAACTTGTTTCAAAAATCTCAACTTTTTTAAAATATCAAGATTTTCATAAAAAATGTCGAGAATTTGAAAATTTTAGATTTTACAAAAACTGTGGATTTTTGAATATGTCATGTTTTTTGAAAAATTAATTATTTTCCAAAATGTCATGAATTTAAAAAAAATATGATTTTAAAGAATTTACAATTTTAGAAAAAGATAGAATTTCATAATTCTAAAAAAAATTGAATTTCAACAAATTGAGGGTCTTTGAAAAAGTTGAGAACTTCAAAAAAGTCAGGTTAATGAAAAGGTTGGGATTTTGAACTAAAATCAGGATTTCAAAAAACTCGTGATTTCGAAAAAGCCAAGAATTTTGAGAAAGTTGGGATTTTCAAAAAAGACAAGGTTCTGGAAAAAGGTGCAATTTCAAAATAAGTCTGGAATTAAAAAACTAAAGAGATTTTCAAATCCCAACTGTTTTGAATATCCCAACTATTTTAAATCCAACTTTTTATAAAAACATGACTTTTTCAAAAATTACGAATTTTTTAAAAATTACAATTTTTGTAAAAACTATGAACTTTTTAAATTCATGACTTTATCACTTTCAAAATATTTTAAAGTATAGACTTTTAAAAAATCATGACATTTTTTAAATCCTAAGTGTTTCTAAATCAGGATATATTTTAAATTGTTACTTTTTCAAAATTGTGACACCTAAACACTAAAACCTGAAAACTGAGTTGTAAACGCTAAACCATAATCCCCAACATTATAAACACTAAGCCCAAAACCCTAAATCCTAAACCATATACCCTTAACATTAAATCCTAAACACCACACCATAAGGCATAAACCATAAATCCAAATTCCTAAATCGTAAAACCTAAACTCTAAACCCATAACATTAAACCATAAACAGTAAACCCTGATCCCTGAGCCATGAAGCTTAAACCCTAAACCCTAAAAAATAAACTCTAAATCCCTAACCATGAGTTATAAAGACTTAGGCCTAACCCTAAACCATAAAACCTTTATCTTTAACCGCGAGTCCTTAGCCAAAATCCGAAACCCTAAACCTTAAACTCATAACCCCGAACCTCGAATCCTGAGCCATGGACCCTTAACCATGAACACTAATACCTAAACCCTAAACCATGACCCCTATGCTCTAAAACCTAAACTCATAGCCCTATACCCTATAAACACTAAATTATAAAGCTTAAATACAAACCCTTAATCGTAAACCCTAAACCCTAAAACCTGATTGTTAAACCCAAAACCTTGATCCCTAAACCCTATTGGTCCAAAAAAATATCGGTTATGTAGGTCATGGACAAACAGGCCAACGGTGTGTAAAGCATAGCTCCTCATTGAGACAACAAAGTGAAACTAGTTTATTGCTAATCTATCAAGTAGGAATTTGTGCAAATCTACACTATTCTAACTTCAGGGGGTTTGGGATCTCATCCCAGTAGAGGTAGTTCCAACTGTGAACAAAAAAAAGGTAGGAGGGAAGGAATGGAGGAAGGATAGATCTGAAGGGAGAAAAGAAATGAATTCCAAGACAGAAAGGTCAGAAGGTTTATACTTTGGGCTTTTAGTAAAAAGCCAAATGACTTGCATAAACAAATAAAGCAATACTAATGAACAAATGACAATAGTAGGAATGAATCCAACAGAATAAAAACATAGATTTAACTCAAGGAAGATCTGATGCAAATAACACACATATGAAGCACAAAGTCTAAATACGTGTATTAATATTTCTTCTGTTACACAGAAAGCACAAAGTCTTTCTCTCTTCACTTCTCTTTTCATACAAAAATTTTCCACCTGGAATACAACAATTATTCCAGTATTTATAGAAGGAGAAGAGTCAAGAAGACAAAAACCAACAAACCACTATTTTAAAAATATCTTATAAGATATTTACAAAATATCTAAAAAGTCAAAAGTTGACTTTGGACAAGTTTTTGGATGACAACATCCCATGGAGCAACATGGATGATGTCATCGTAAATGCCAACAAGCTTTTAAAATATTTTACAAAAATGATCAAAGCATACAAAAGAGGAGAAATTACTCCTCATCATCTCTTTGCTCAAACTTGGTGTCCTGCTTCTGATCAGGAGAGTCAATGTGATACTGTGCTCAATATTCCATAAACTTACTAATCATCGCTTGAAGTTGATCATGATATGGAACCTTTGAAATGGTTGTCAATGACTTCGCAAGTTTCCTTTTCCTTCTTCAGCTTGTTTGGTAACTCGGCGAAAGTTTCGCATGCATCGATAAAAGTGACCTCTAGTGCCAAACCTTGAGTTACGATATCTATGAAGCACTGGAATGTATCATCTGCTTCTCTCAAGGTGTATGATTCACTGAGCATCCCTAGAGACATCTTTGTAACTGTCTGCTCCATGTTGTATCATGCATCCAGGGCTTCATCTTTTATTTTATCTATCCTGTCTAAGATACATTCCATTTGATCAACCTGGTAATCTAAAGAAATGAGGGATTTGTTATGCGCACATGGGTGATCGATAACGTCGACCTTCAATAGGTCGTCAACTGGGTAGTCAACCATGGCTTGAAATGTTTCATGTTGCAACCTGGCATTATCCAACTCCTCGGAGAGGTAACCTACTACTGCTTGCAGCTCCTTGTTTGCTTGGGTTATATCTTAGTAGAGTCTGTGGGAGACAGATCCTTCTTTTCCTTGATGGGGTCCGGTTAAGCAATCTCCATGACTCTCTCCCCCGAAGTGCTCTTAGAAAAGTGAGTTAACAATTTCTGCTTCTTGGGCCCCTTCTTCAGAATGACAGAGAAGTCCATGGGTGCAATGGAAACCTTTCTCTTATGCTGGCCCAGATGGTCAAATATCTAATTAGGACTTCTGGGAGTGGGAGTAGAGGGAATAGAAGAAGAAATGGGAGTGAAAGGGGAAGCAATTGTAGAGGCCTCAGGGAAGTATGTTGAAACACTTGGTGGTGGCATTGACATGGAATCAAACGCACCGCTACTTTTGGGGCTTGGAGTTACCACAGGGGAAGAGAAGGACATGGAAATGGAAGGGATATGCAATTGGATGGAGGGAACACTGGACGACAGATCCACAAGACAGCAGAAGATGGAAGAGGTGGGAGATGGAAGGGAGGAAGGGAGAGAAGAAGACACATCCATAGGAATAGACACTTCAGTGACAAGAGGAGGTGAAGGAATGGAAGAAGGGACACTAGGTACCTCAGTAGTTGTAGTTGTGATAACATCTTGGTTGGATGTATCCATTGAAACCTTTGTTGTTCTTCTTCTTTACCTGGAGACACCAGGTCGACTATTTACTTCTTAGAAGTAGAAGGACGGCCTTCAGGGGTTTCTTCTTGTCTACTTGACTTGCCCTCCTTGTCTTTTCCTTTTCCTTTCGGCACTTGGGCTGATCTTGGAGGTGCTCTTCCTGAAGGAGAAGTAGTGAAATCTACGCCGAGGTAGGTGAGACCATTTTGTTTGCACCAATGTTTGGTGCACTGCAACGTTGGCTTAACCATTTCCTGAATTGTTTTTGGCGCTTTGGATCTTTAGATCTCCCACCTACGTCACGGTAAACCTGATCCATTTCTTGATCAGTCTCTTGGAATTCCTTTGGGACAATGACAATGCCATAGTGGGTGAAATCTTATAGAGCCAGTCGGGAGTGATCCTTTCACTTGATGTCTATCTCATGTGTCAGGTCGATCCAGATGTCCTCGATCTCAGGAACATGGATGGGATAAATTTTTACCTTTGGGAGGAAACTCCGGCAGTCAAAGGTCATCCTTGCTCAGAAGTTGTGCTTCAAATTTAGCAACTCTAGCTCAGCATACATCTCCCGTGATTAGCTACCGTGACAATTCCAATAGGATCAGCTTTGGCCCTACAAACCTTGGCAGCTTCGTTGGCTCTCCCTCAAAATTCACAGCTCTGAGGTATGTGAATATGGGGAATTATGTGAATAATGCTCCTAATTTCTTTGTAGTAGCAATCACACTCTGGCTAGTCTGACCGTGTCTCATGTTTGGCCTCATCAAGCAGATTACCTCATAGAAGAAGGCATCATTAATCTTGGAGAACTAGGAGATGATGTCCTCGAGCTTTAGTTCTAGGTAGAACTCATATATCTTTACTTAGGCCCATACCCCATTTTGATCTAATCCTACGAAATCCCTTGCTGATGTAGCAGCGTAAACAATGTAGGAATTCATGTAGAACTTCCTAGTTGTTAGAACTTGTTGAAGCTACTGTGAGATGGTGTCACTGATGATTTTACCCCAGCCAAAACACTAATCAGACACATTCTTACTCATGGTCTCCAAGTATGGTTTATGGCCATACCTAATCAGACACTAATCAGCCCAGCCAAAACACTAATCAGACACTAATCAGCCAAAACTCTTCATTGAAGTCACTACGGTGTATGGTTTATGGCCATCTGATCACTGACTTCTTGTTTTTTAGATAAATGTCATTCATCATCTGCATGCATTTATCCTCATTGTCATCCCAAGCCTTGTTGCAGTCTTTGAGACTTATCTCTACATATTGCTTGTGGTGAGGAATGCTCGGGGTCAGTTCAAAGTGACGAGATGTGAGGTCGATGATTGTCTTGTGTTCCTTGTCTTCGATACATCTAGCATCTTTGTTATAGCACTGAGCAACCAACATGATGAATTCATTATTTACGGAACTTACTGGCAACCCAGCTGCAAAGTGTAATCCACTGCCCACTAGTTTGTTTATCCACGGGCCACTGCTTGCATCCTGATTTTCTAATACTTATACTTCTTCATCTCTTATTCTAACTGCTTAGCTTTAGCTTTGGATTTAGTTGGTTTCTTACTTGATGAAGACATGTGTGAGCTCAAAAAAGGATGTTGTTGTTCTATAAGAAGAATCAAGGAGGTCTAACATAGAAGAGCCATGTCAACCATCATGTTGTTCATAATGAAAGCTTGCAGAATGAAGAACTAGCAATTATAAGGCTTAGGATGCAAGGCGCAGGTTCACAACATGTTGTAGAGGCTTAAAATTGTTGGGTGCACTTTTGAAGATGTTGACATGAAAAAAGGTGCGCCAATGTTGACAAGAAAAAAGTTACGCCAGGGTTAGAAATGGCGCACTTTCGAGAGGTGTTGCATGACAAAATGCAGCACCAAAGGGTAAAGCGCAAGGCGTGTGGATTTACAACATATAACATGTCATGTTGACATTAAGGGAATTGATCTTGCGCCTTAGGGAAAAACTACTTTGACTGGGCGCTGAGGAATTTTGTGTTGCATGGGTTTAGAGTGCACCAAGGGAAAAAGCGCGTGGCATGGATTTGAAGCACACAACGTCTAATGTCGATGTTACATAACTGGCACCTGCGCCTTAGGAAAAAATGTTAAATGCTCTTTCAGCTGGGCATGGGTTTAAGTTATGTTGCAAAGAGGGAAGTGCGCCAAGGTGCAATTTTGGTAGATGTTACAAAGAAGGACAGTACGCCATGCTTTTAACCAGTTTAACAACTTGGCTCTTTTCTTGGTTTCTCTTCCTCTTTCTTTTGGATTTCTCATATGGTAAAGAGAGGGTTTGTCTGGCAAGGAAGTAGGTAGGAAAAGATGATTTTTTTGGTTTTGGAAGGCAGGGGTCTCCCAGATTTGTAGATCTTGAAGGAGAGAGAAAATGGCTTTCAGCTGGTTTTAGGTTGTGTTAGGAGTGTTTCTTTTAAATTTTATCTTTATAACGACCCTAATACCTAATACAAACAAGAAAAAAACAACCAGGAGATGATCCACTTACCCAGATTTATAAAAGATGAAGAACAATGTGGGATCCACAAGCTCGAAAAATACATGCGTGGGTGACAAGGATGGCTGACAGGTGTAGAGAAAACACTTTTCACATTTTTAAATTCGTGAAAATGATAGGTGTCGAGTGCATATTTATAGAAAAATTCACATTTATTATCTCACCAACTTCTTTGGCACGCCTTTGGGAGTGTCGACACAACGAAAAGTGTACCTTAGCGTAAATTTGTTGATGTCGACACAACATTTCTAGCGCCTAAGCACACATTTTGGATGTCAACACAATGCTTTCGGTGCCTAAGGGTATTTAAAGGGGCACAATGTTTCAAATGTTAACATAACAATGAGTGCACCGAAGGTTTAAGAAGGGGCGCAGATATACATGTGTCGACACAAGGAAAAGTGCGCCCAGCGTAAAAAGGGGCACAACTTCAGTCATGTCGACATGAAGATGGGTGCACCTAAATATTTAGCAAAAGCGACTAAGTCATACAACATTCTGATTTTTGAAAGGAAGTTTTGGACTTCCTCAAACGTTGTCAAACTCCTTTGGGGGCCAAAACAAAATTTGGTATGGTTACCTACAAATTACCCTTGTCAATTTTACAGGATAACAGCTGGCTCTTTCTAGGGACTATCTTTAAGTGAAACTTAAGGGTAGAGAATCCCAGATTTTCATGTGCTTATCCATTGGGTTACAAAGAGTCAAAAATAAGGGCGACCAAAAAGGGAAAGAAAGGGAATACACAACAACAGAAAGCAAACACACAACGAAAGCAAACTGTACAAAGAAGAGAGCAAGCTCTACTTCCTAAAAATCTTTAGGTGCTACTGTACGTACCCAAAATTGTAAGGTACTGTACTGCGGAACGGTGTAATAAGTGCCCCAATGATGATACAGGTCTCTTCGCAAGGTGTTCGGGATCCAGAAAAGCTTTACAGATATGCGTTAACATCCCGCATGCCCCGCTTAGCCCCCGCGTGCTTTGTTTTCCCTGTTTTTCCCTCTTTTCTTGGCTTTTTGGTCTTGATGTGACGAAACCGCTGCCCTGAAGGGCGGCGGTCCTGTGCGCGTTTTCCAGAACACTCTTTTGACGCGACCCGCGTGAAATATCACGACTCACCAGCTTTTTTTGCCGACTTGAGCATGCATTAATGTTTTTGGTCCCCTAGAATAGTGTTTTTCCTTTGTTTATTGTTTAGGAGTTCAGTTTGGATTTGATCTTTGGGTGTTTGGATTCCTATAAATGCATGGTTTGAGCTCAAGCAAATGGCCTCTCAGTTTTGCTCTGAATTTTGCTCCAAAGTTTGCTCTTGAATTTCTTGTTACAGCAATTTTTAGGTTTCCTTTGCTTAAGGTTCTTAGTTCTCTCATTGAGTGCTTTGGTTAGTATTGTGTTGCAGCTGGTAAGCCACATATCCAACTTGTGCAAGTGCAGACATTATTTGGGCCACCATTTTCACTCCAACTTTCATGTTTTCAGTGTTGTGTCCCTTTAGTTTGCTTAGAATTGGTAGCATAGTTTGTTGCAGGTTTGTTTTAGCTTTGTGTTGCTGTTGGTAAGCCACAGATCCAACTTGTGCAAACAGTATTATTGTTTTGGAGTAGAATAGTCTAGGCACCATTAAAGGTTACACGGGTTTTGCTCTTCATACTGAGACTAGTTTCGGAGTTCGGGACGCTTTTGTTGCATGATTCACAGTGAGACAACGCTAGGAATTGCATAGGCCAAGCTCGTACTCTTCTTACGCTATCCCTCTCCTATCCGCATTCTATTCCGTCTGCATTCGTGCAAGGTCTGTCCATTGATCCAAATATCTATTCTGTTGATGCAAGCATTCCACGCTTTTCTGGATTCACGTGAGCACAAAGAACGAAGAGATCATACTGAGGGGACAAGAACACACACACCGTCGGATTCGCCACTGTTCTGCGAAATCCAGGTTCCATCTTTCAAAGTTTTAGTTAGAACTTATCAAACAAAGTAGTTAATCACTTTATTTCAGTTATTTCTATTCTCGATATTGCCAGGGAGGTTGTGGGGATTGATAGTTTCTGAGAAACTATGATTCATTCCTCACTTCTGAGGTAGGATCGAGAATCTTGCAGATAGATTAGTTATTTCGTTGTTTAGAATAGATATACAAAATTACACAGACAAATAGCTACAATCGGCTATTTTGTTTGTTTTACGTTGTTAGTTTAGTTGTCAATTCTAAATATTTTAAATAGCTGCTTTCTTATAAATTGCCAGAAAATACAAAAAGAAATTATATATGCTAGAAGTGCACTTAGATTTTACTTTATTATAGTTTGTTTCATTACTGCTTTTTGCATGACAATTACGGGACCTAGGGAGCCCAGGGAATACATTTTCGAGCCAATTGTGCCTCAGCCCAATACCGTAGTAGCAATAACTGACATTGACCAAAACCTTAGGATACAAGTCTTCCAAACAACAACAAACTTCCAACAGATCAGGACACAGTTGAGAGGGTTAAACATCGAAGACGATCAAGCACATCTGTTTTGGTCAAATCAGCCAAACTACAGATTACCCTAGAAAATACCCACATGACTGTAGAAGGGCTCGAAAGAGAACAAACATTCGGGTGTGATCCTTTAGTTCCACAGCCAGACGCTGGAGACACCCTAGTAGATATAGATACCAGCTTAAGAATCCAAGTTGCGATAACACCTGTAAGGTATTCTGAGAAGATCGCACAACTGTTGGTTCTAAACATAGAAGCTGAAAAAGCTTACGACTACTGGATACTAGGAATCAGAACTTGATCTCCCGTATGACCATAACGGGACCGCAACAACCAAGAGTCTATGGTTGTGATCCACAGATCCCACAGCCTAACGAGTCCATAAGAGAATTAGACATAGACACTGGCCTACGTAAATTAGTATTTCAGTCTACTCCGATTCCACCTCTCATCATTCAACAGTTATCCCTACTAGACACAATAACCAACGAAACTAGAGAATTTTGGACTAGGCCAGAGAATCGTCCATAGAGTTGACTATATCCACCATATGACCCTATCAGGAGAAATACACGAAACCATCCCGGGTCATTTTCCACGCATCCCACAACCCATAGATCGAATCACGCCAGAGCTCGATATTGATTGGAGCCTTCGAGCAGTCATCCTCGTTGATCGATCTATCACACCGATCAAGTTAGAAGGGCCTTCTTTGCTTTAGATTCGTAAATACCATTAGTGCGTGTCGAAGACATTAGACTACCTAACTAGTTTGCTGCGCATTCTACCCACACCATTGTCTCTGCGACCTCGGGAGGTCGGGTACGTAGAAGAGTTACTTGTTGATTCTCAAGCTCACCTGTCACTTTTCCGACGTACAAAATTGGTGAACCCGACGTGAAGCAAACAATTCTTTCACCTTCGCTCCTTCCCATTATTCTGCGGGTATTCATATACCCCAGAATATGTCGGATTCGATGCATACGGCAGACCCCTCTTGGGTCTTGAGGCATACTACGCCCAACAGAATAGGCAGTCATCACTCTCACTCTCAATGTGGGGCGACAACTATTCAACTAATCAGTTGTCAACACAAACACCAAGGACTAGATATAACTCGTCCTTCCAAACAGAGGGGTTGGAGCAACTTGCTCAAACACAAACAGAGCCTTCAGGCTCGAACAATATGACATTAACTGGAGAGTCTGCTTCATCTCCTCAGGTATTACTCAGACCGCCTATTAGTAGACAGTCAGATCCATACTTAGTTCTAGATGACGAGTACTCAATACGTTATCCTAGGAGTGAACAACGCTCTCAAGGCATGTATCCACCTGTAGGAACTTTGCAGATACAACCCGAGTTCTCTCCTCAAGAAAATTCCCCTATGCCATCACGTATGGAAAATACTCTCAGAGATGCTTGGCAGGATAGTGATCAGTTCATAGCAGGATATCACATACCTCCGCAAAGCCATGTTATACAGCAAATGCCACCAAGGCACGATATCGTGTCTTCACCGAACGAAGTCATTTCAACTCTAATAGAAAAGGTTAGAGGATTAGAACTTGCCCAAGCAAGTCAAAATTTGAGAATCATACAAACAGGGAGTTCCAATCCTCCGCACCATCCTAGCCAAGTAGATCTCCTCACAGGAGTAGGCACGTTAGGTATGACTCCTCAATATTCGCAACAAGTGCCAACTAGACCCACTATCGCTAGCACTGTTCCTCCTGGTCCAGTACAGAGCAATCCATTCCTGGATAGTACACCTTCGTACTTAAACATGTACTCCAAATCGCCACAAGGAGATATGTACTCATCCCCCGGCATGTTTGCTCCAACGCAGGGACCTCCTTATGCCCCTGCCAACGCGTATGTTATGCCATATCAACAACCCGTTCCGCCACCACCTCCTCAACAGGCACCATCAATGGTTGAGACGTATGCAATAGGGACTTATTCAGAATATTTAAAGGAGCCCTTAGATTTCGCCATACGAAGCGTTATGCTTCCAAGGCCTCTTCCCGATTTGCCCAAATTCAAGGGTGAAGGAGATCCGAATGCGCATATCAAAGCTTACGCTACAGCCATTCGTGAACTACTCCCATGGGATGGGGTTGATGCTAAAATATTCCCCAAAACACTGGAAGGCATTGCCCTCGATTGGTATTACAGAATACCCGAAGCTTCCATACATTCATTCAAACAACTCGTGTCGGAGTTCATCAAAGCCTTCGACATGAACAAACTATTAAGGGGAATCGGGGAGTTCTTGCACATCAAGCAAGAACATAACCAGTCTGCTGTCGCCCATTTCATCCAAAGGTGGCGCACATGGTCCTTTATTCCTCGGCAAGCACTCCAAACATGGATCGAGATGGAGCTATGCGATTTATTCCTTCATTCTCTTAGCAGAGAAGTGAAGGAAGAAGTCCAGTTCCCACTAACTTATGACGAGGTACTTGAGAGCGCTCTGCGAATTGATCAAGCAGCGATAGATAAGTGGCCGTAAGGCGTATGGAGCAAACGGGAGGTTAATCACCTCTACTCGAAAATACTACAACCACCACAAGTGTCAATCAAGGACCCAAAATCCTTACAAAAAATCGTGGGGTAACAACGGATGGGGTAACTCGACCAGCCCAAGAGGGTAAATGTCGTTAATACTCCGTCACAAACAAACAACCAAAGAAACAACAATTTTACCCGACGATCAATACGGTGGATTTTAATAATCCACAACAACAACAACGGGCGAAATCCCATACAAGGACTAAGCCAAAACTCCTTTGTTATCAAAACCAAAGTCAAAACCGAAACAACAAAACTTTAGTCTAATAGCAAGTGATTTGATCAGAATTTTAGGCCACAATATACACCAAACCAACAAAAGCGGGAATTACAACCCAATTCTTATTGTGGTTTCCATAAAATTCAAGGGCATGACACTAGAACATGTCGTGATTACAACAAATTCATGCAACGCTTGCCAAATGAGCAAAAAACAATTCTTTATGGATATGTTCTAACGGATCCTACGTCTACCAATGGCAAATACCTTCGCAGGGCAGTTTCCCCTCGAGAATGCCCCTCTCAAAGATCTTTAATGATCCACTCCCAAATCATGATAATGATAGGTTGAAACCATTTGGAACAAACAAAGGTGCAATAACAGGAAACAACGATCACGGGGCCTCAACCTCGCTTAAATCCGTTAGTCGTGCCACAACTAGGGAAGTCAAACCACGACCTAAGGTAGTTGGATTAGTAGAGTTAGACTCCGAATTACCCGTTGAAGCAATTACGAGAACACGAGAGTATTTCTCTCAACCAAGTCCAAGCCATCTGCCAGAAACAGATAACATCCAGCAAACCGTAGCAAAACCTATAGGTGCTTACGATCTAATTAATGATCTAACAAAACCTTCTCGCATATTTCATTCCTTGATTTACTAAAAATTCCCCGCTCACAGTGGTCTGCTCTTTTAGAGGCGTTAGGTTTGGGTCATTTAGTTAGTATCACTCCACCACCGGAAGCGCAAGTAAATCATATAGACTTTGATGTTTATCCACCGGGACAGGCGGATAGGGATGTTGAATTCATATTCGAAATAAGTAAAATGCCTACAGATGCTGAGATCGCACGCCGAGGCGATCCAACCCTACACTTGCAAGTACAAGTTTATAATAACTATGTAAAACGGGCAATGGTTGATGACGAGGTTGCAGTTAACATAGTCCCTTCTCTTTTCTCCAAAAATTGGGATATGGAGAAACAAAGGCTACATTCTACTACACGAAATACCTTGAGAGGCCACGATAGCCTTAAAGCCACATCGATAGGAACTATAATACTACCGGTAACCTTAGGACCTAAACGCTATTT
>CM031236.1:450336782-450789153 GCA_018340775.1 Taxus wallichiana var. yunnanensis
TCAGAGATACAGATTCGCTATTGGCCATTGCCTAATAATTCTTCTATTATTGTGGAATAATCCACAAACACAAATTAATATGTTTTTATCCTCGATCTTTATCGAGTTTGATCCAATTTGACACCCAAACTTTGTCCTCATTTAACTATCAGCTTGAACTCAGACTTTGTGACTTGGATATTCCCAAAGTAAACGCAACCGAAAATAGCATTGAAGAGCAAAAATAATAAAAAATACGCATTAGAAAATAATAATCATACTATTCTTAAAAAGAATAACATTTTTTTCTTAACTGGAGGGTTCCCATTATTCCTGTGGATGCGTAAGTGCATGCTCAATCTCTCGGAAATGTGGACATTTCATTACTACAATTACCGAAGTACGCGTTTCTTGGCATCATGATATCGTCCAGATTTAAAGCAGTCGGCATTTTGAAAAAGTTGGGATTTTAAAATAATCATGATTTTTGATAAAGTCGATATTTCTGCGAAATCGACATTTTGAAAACTTGATGAAATTAAAAATATTTGAATTTCAAAACGCTGATAATTTTTTAAAAACTCGGACTTTTAAAAAGTTGGGATTTTAATAATTTTGGATATTAGTACAGGACTTCGAAAAAGAGACGAGATCTTGAAAAATGTGGGATTTTCATAGCTGACCCAATTATAAAAAAGAGTTGCCATTTTGAAAAAGCATACATTTGAAAAGTCGGCATTTTGAAAAAGTATTTGGATTTTTTAAAAAAGTTGGGATTATGAAAAGTCAAAGATTCTCGAAAAAAGTCGGGATTGATTTTGAAAAGAAGAGTCGGTATTGATTTTGAAAATGTCACAAGTTTGAAAAAGTCTGGATTTTGAAAATCTCGGCCATTTTAAAATAGTCGGCATTTTGAAAATGTCGGGGATTTTGAAAAGTTGGGATTTTAAAACAATCGATGATATTTTGATAAGTCGACATTTTATTAAAGTGGAGATATTTAGAAAATATAGACATTTTACGAAGTCGCATTTTGAAAACTTTAGTAAATTAAAAAAATCAATTTCAAGAGAAGTTAGACTTAAAAACAAAAAATTTTAAAGAGTTGGGCTTTTTTAAAAAGTTGGGATTTTGAATAATTTTACATATTCAAAGGCGAGATTTTGAAAAGATGAAGAGATATTGAAAAGGCGGGATTTTCAAAGGCGTAATTATGAAAAGTTGTCATTTTTGAAAAGTGCATGCGTTTTTGAAAAGTCGACATTTTGAAAAATAATTGGATTTCAAAATAGTTGGTAATATGAAAAAGTCAAGATTTTCAAAAAACTCGAGTTGATTTTGAATAGAGTCAGTATTGATTATGAAAAAATTCGAGATTTAGAAAAACTGTCATGTTTTAAATAGTCTAACATTTTTAAAATGCCGCATTTTAGAAAAATTTGGGATTTTACAAACTTGGCATTTATTTTGAAAAGGTTGGCATTTTAATAAAGTGAGGATTTTGAAAGGTTCAATATTTTGAAAAAGTGTAAATTTTGAAAGCCTTAATAGCCTTGATTACAAAAATACAATCAATCAAGCGTAGATGGCCAGTGATATATTTTAACAAAGTATGATTGAATAATTTTGCTAATAATAGCCCTTGCTTGTTGTGTAAGTCTCGTCAATGTGCACTGATCTGATCTTCTTAATGCTTCGATCTGACACTTGCAAATTTGATCCAACACTGATGATAAAATTTAGCACTCTTTAATTCTGCCCCTTGGATGCACATGGAAAAAATAAATCTCTCGTGTGAGCAAAATAATCACTTTGTTTTGCAATGCTTGGCAGAAATATTCACCCCATGCATTCCATCGATTGTAAGGGTCCTTTGAAAGCGCAGATTTCTGGTGTTGACATCTCCTCTATCTTCTTGTGGTCATATGAAAAGATACTCTGTCTTGCGAAATAATGCCATTGTCTTCAAAGAAACATAGCAAAATAACTAAGTAATAGTTCATCCATTGCGGTGGCCACATGTGATGTGTGCACACTTTATCCTCATAAGATTATTGACCTCCTTTGAATAATCATTGGATTGCATAAAAGCATACTTTTGCTTAGTCGAAAAACATGGTTATTTCATGGCATAATGTTTGGTTTCCTTTTGATTGGAGGATAGTGGAAAATATTATGAAGTTTACCTTTTGCTCGTTAGCTCGCATATCTTTTATGGCTTTTGGTTTTAATAATCATTTGATTGATTATTGTTGTCGGTGTTTGATTTTTGTTGAAGAGCATAACGAGAGAGAGATGAAAGGTAAATAGATTGTTTTAGATAATTTGAATGATCTTGATTAGAATTTATGAAATAATCATGATTTATCTTTCAAATTAGTATGAATGATGATGATATGTGGAATGAGTTGACTTCTGATGACTAACATGCGGTAGAGGGTGAAAACTCTAGAATGGTTGATGAAGACCATAGCCATGATCAAGAAATGATGGAAAGTGAAGACATGTTGAATGAAGCTGGGATATTTTCTTGATGCGGGAGGTAATGGAAGAATATGCTGATCTGACGAACGGGGCATGGAAGAGAATGAAAAAATAAAGAACTAGCACCTAGATTTGATGAAATTTATGATGACATGGATGATGAAGTTTTAAGTGAAGAATTATTGAATCCTTCTAAGGAGATGTGTTTGAGCTCATGTCAGGACTAAGAATAACATTGATCGAAGCAGTAAGAGGCAAATAAAAGAAAAAAAAGGAAAAAGACAAATTTGAAAGTGGAAAATTTTTAAAAACAATGAAGAAAATCAACACCTTGAAATCACTCAAGAGGGCTGGATATTGCTTAACATTTTGCATCTAACTTTTCATTTGATGTTCTAAATACTGATTTTGTGGACAATGAAACAAGTTAAGCACCTAATCCACTAAGAGAGTTCATGAATGAAGAATAACGAGATAACATGGAAGATATACGAGGAGAGACTTATGGTTTAGGGATTAGCGTTTATGGTTTTGGAGTTTAGGTTTTAGGGTTTAAGGTTTAGGGCTCGAGGTTTACTGACTCTGGTTTAGGATTTATGGTTTAGGGTTTAATTCATGGTGTGCATGATTGGGTGTTTTATTGAATCATATAATATTTTTAGGTGTCGTTTCTCACACCTACTAAATAAATCTCACCCGGACATTCTTGGGTTGATTAAGAAGGGGGTGTTCCCTAAAACATCTATTATAGAATATGATTTTTAAATAAATCATTAATAAACAAAGAAAATGTTAGGTGTGACATACTTTTAATTTCAAAACTATCACGATCATATGGTATCATCTTATTATAGTTTGAAATCTATTTTAATTGAGATGGAAGGATTAATAAACCCAAATAATATCATTCTATCAAAAAAATAATGATATAGTATATACTGACATTATCAAAGATAAATAAAAAATGGCTAAATAAAGAGGTTTACAAGTTGAAGGTCGACATCAATTCATTGAAACCATAAAGGAAACTGAATGGAAATAAAATAACCAATTAAGAGAAAAAGGTTTTATCCCAGTCATCAAAATGGATTGTTTTATGTGAGAAGAGGGGATAGGTTAATCACTGGCAACAAGATCAAAAGTCACTAATGAAATGTCTGTAAAAAAATACCTATTTAAGGAAGTTAAGAGGAAGAAATGATGAATTTAATATCCCTACATATGAAATTGGATGAAACAATACATACTTCAATTATAATTAGAATGTATAATAGGTTATTGTCTAATCCCGATATATAGAGTAGTAAATCCCTTTGTGGCAGTCGGTGTCCATTCTCATTCTTTTTCTCGTCTTCTTTGCCTTATTTTGTGCTAATTGATTTTGGTATTCCTCATAAATTTATTTACTTTCTGTTTACCTCAGCAGAGGTTCGAACAGGGAACCTTTTACCGGGTGAGTATTGAGCTTTTATACAGGCATCTGAAAATATTTTAGAAACACAGTTTTCTGTTAATTGACTTATAAGTAGTCCTTCGTTCCACCGTCTAAGGACATTTTCTGTTTTTAGTGGATTTGTTCTTTCATATACCTGTCTGGGAAAATTTTGTCTATTTTGCTTCAGGCACAAGCTAATCGGGAGTTAAGCTTTGGTTGTTTGCACGTATAACATACCTGTTCGGACTGACAACTACATCTGGTTTCCCCTCTGCATGCTTCTTTATAACGCACTTCAACATTTTACGTGCGTCGAACGTCTTCACATTGAGAAAAATCATATACAAAACAGTGAAGATATAAACACTATGGGATGCTACAGTTATGCCAAGTTTTCTTCTGCCCTATTACTACAGAACGTTTGACTATTCTAAATATAGAGAATATGTCTAACAAAAATTTCTCTCAACTTCTTCTCCTCTCTGTTTGGGTTACATATAGGCATGCAAACACAGCCGGTTCAGATTTGAGAGAGAATCCATAAATATTAATTTTTTGTATTTTCATTTGATATGTGGATCACTTCATGCACTAAAGTAAAGCCTTGACTGGAGCAACAAGGCTCGACATTACATTAAATGTAAAATATCTTCCTGGCATATGCTATACCTATAAAAAAGTATTCAAATAATATGTATTTGCGAGCTTGCGATAATATTTATTGTTATAATAATAATCAGGATTTGGTATTTGCATACTAGTTGCGAACCCACAAAGATATCAAATCGTCGACATATTAATAGTGAAAGAATGCAAGCAAATATCACAAATTTTGGGCTGTCTAGATTGGGACACAACTCTTGTGTAAACTAATGCAAAGGGCACATTCGGCTACCTTGTTACTCAGGTATATTAGTTTTTAATCTTATATATTTATTCATGTAAAAGATTTTGTAGCAGAAATAATGATATTGGCAGATTATTTACACAGATATATGGCAACGAACAGTTTAACAGACATAAGCAATAATTACAACTTTCATGTATACATCATATCAGGAAGAACATCAATTGATACAGATATTTTAGGAAAAAAAATTATATACTCGCTCAGAAAAACATTTTTATTAGACATGTACCAAAAAAGTTAAAATTTCGATTCCTTCTCGGCACAGTGTGTACCTCACTTAATAAAGGAAAATCTTAATGACATTTTACCTGTATTTTTACGAAGAGGAATTCTAACTATACTTCACCATTTAGGTGTATATATTTTTGTGGTGATATAAAGTTTCTCTTAACGATTTCACATATAACCTGTTCATCTTGAATTAATAAAGCTTGATATCTTACACAATGGATGTCTCCATAAACACTCAATAGCGGGGTTTTACCACGTAAATCTGGTGTTCCTCTCGTGCATGTTTTGCGTTTAGTATATTTTATTTATCTCTATCTATGTAAATTAGTATTTTATTATTCATATTGAGTATCCTAGCAATTATAATTTAATTCTATCAACCACATAAAATGGAAGAATTCTTTCTTGGGAAAACCCATATAAAATTGCAATCACACATCAACATGTAACCATTTTATCATTCTGTAAAGTTAGTAACATTATCCACGTGATTTTGCAGCAAGGTCACTAATTTGGAAAGGAAATATTATGGCCGTTATAGATGCTGAAGGCGAGGGAAACCGTTGATAAGAAGCGCTTGATTGCTTTACTGCGAGATAATTCACTTCTAAACTACGCTCGTTTTAGTGTACACATTCGTCATATGCAACGTGAGGACGGCCGTCAACTTCCCTCTCGAATCACAGATTTGCTAATTGACACAATTTTAGTCCATTGCCTAATAATTCTTCTATTATTGTGGGACAATCACAAACACAAATTAATATATTTTTATCCTCGATCTTTATCCGTTGGTCGATTTGCACCAAAATTTATCCTCATTTAACATCGACATGAACTCTTAACATTTTACGAGTTAGATATTTGCGAGTAAACACAAGCGAAAATCACGTTAAGAGCAAAAATAATAGAAAATCGTCTTAGAAGATCAAAAATAATAGAAAATCATATTATTCTTAAAAATAATAACGTTTTTTTCTCCCTGGAGGTTCTATTATTCAACTGTGGAATGATAACATGCTCAATCTCTCGAGTAATGGGAGTTCATTATGAGACCGAGCATTTTCTTGGCTTAAAAGTTTAGTTTTAAGATTACTCAAGAATTTTGGTAAAAATTGTGAAAGTTAATGGCCTTGTAAAATAAGTCGAAATTATAGAGTAATGGGTGTTAATAAAACTAGAAAATTTGGAGCCACTGAAGTACTATAATTAGCGAGGTTAATATAAAGGCCCGATGGATCATTGCCAGTACGCGGCTTAGACTGTTTGCCACTCAGTGAAGAAACGGAAACTTACTGACCAATATCTCTTTGTATGCATGATAAATTCTTTTGTGGCCTTACGATAAAAAGTAATAGTGCGTCATACAAAAGAAACACGTAGTACATAGAAAGAAATTCAAGGAATTTTTCTCTTTTATTTCTTTAGTCACTTTTTAAAAATGAGATTCATTTAACAATAGTATACTGAAAATTCAACTTATAAAAAAGTCCTTAAAGACTTAACATTATGCCTCGGAATAAAACGGCACTGAGGTATCTTGGGCACCCCCTCAAATTTATGAAAGAAGTCGTTATTTAGAGTATAATAGTTCAAATATAGACTTTTACATGGGGAGAGGACAATTATTGAATAAAGCACAAGGTATATTTAATAGCACAATTTAATTAAATTTTCAATTATATCTTACCAATTTAGGGACCCAATCCCATTCACATTACGGATATATGCATAAAAAGAATTGTTGACAATAAACTAACATACATAGACACATATAAACGACTTCCACGTGTATAACCTCATTATAGAAAACATAGAGACTCTTCGTTTTGTTTTCTTTTCTTTCCTTTTTTAGAGAGCATTCAATAATGTAAGATTTTGTAGCAAAACCGGAATAAACAACTTGATTTTTACGTATGGACATTAAAGCCCTCCACCTATAGGAAAATAAATAAATTTGCAACATTTTTTCTACATACAGCTTCAACACGAGAATGAAGGAGATTTCCTCTGGCGAAGGACCTTCTATATTGAAAAAAAGATTATAATCGAATCATTCCTTTGTTTAGATTGGCATCACTTTAGTGAAAAAGTTACCAATATTTTAGTTTTTACTTTAAATGCAGAGTTGAATTCAAGACCTACTTATTAAGAAGATTAACAAAGCAAATTTTGCAAACTCGATTTATAAGAGGAGACTTTAGATTTATAAATCTAGATTTATCCAAAAGATAATGAAATTAAGTTCATTTTCATAAAATTTAAATATTGAAATTTTCAATATTAAATCAAGTATTTCATATTAAACAAAGTAGAATTATCGATAAAATTTTATACCATTTATAAGAAAATTTGGTCAAAATATTTTCAAAAGTACAGTATTGCCACTATCTAAATTTTGAAAAAATAGTAAAAAATTAGTCCAAATCGATTATAAAAATAACCATTAAAAATATATTGGTTAAGACCTCTCGGTCATGCGATTTCATCAGCAAACACATCGGGCATCTATACCCTCATCAATTTGAGCCCAAACAAGTTTGCAGCCATGAACTAGGTTTACACAAAGCTAACATCAAAATGGTGGGAACTAGTAGGACTTTCTGGCGCAATTATAGCGAGACAAGACAAATGCCACGGTAGGTGGGTTTCTATGCCGGGGAAGAATGAAACAGAATTTGAAAATATTTCTGACAAAATTACCCTAGTCAGAAATGCACATTTCAAACAGTCCGCATTACTAGGGTAGGAGAGGAATGGGAGTCAAATCCACCTCTGTATCTATTTTTTCTTCTACATGATAACGCTTTCTGCTCAAACCAACACATCATATATATATAAGTGGAGATTGAAAGCATCAACACAAACCATGGGCCCCGTTTCTAGCTCTTAAAAGCATTGGAGCTAGAAAGAAATATTCAGTACCCACACTAAAAAAGTGTGGATCTCCTTCCATCCCACACACACAACAATCTTCCATACTCCACCCATAGTCGGACTTCAAATTAATGAACTAAAAACAACAACACATTTCTAAAAAAGAAAAATAAAGCAAATCTCAAAAACCAAGCATAACAAGCATATAATAATGAGGCAACCTCCCATAAATCTCATGAACATTATTGAGTGAGCTCCAGCAACAACAAAACTATACCAAAAATACCACTGAAATCAAAAAAAAAAACATCAATGGCAATGGAACCTAAGCGCTGGATGTTCTCCATCTCCGCACAACGAAACAAAATATTTGTAGGTGTCGTTTCTCACACCTACTTAAATAAATCTCACCTAGCATTCTTGGGTTGATTAAGAAGGGGTGTTCTAAAACATTTATTATAGATTATAATTTGTAAATAAATCATTAATAAAAAAAAGAAAATGTTGTAGGAGCTACTTTTAATTTCAAAACTATAGGATCATATGGTATAGAATCGTTATTATAGTTTGAAATCTATTTCTCAGTGAGATAGAAGGATTAATAAACCCAAATAATATAATTCTATCAAAAAAATAATGATATAGTATATACAAGATTATCAAAAGATAAATAAAAATAGGCTAAATAAAGAGGTTGACAAGTTGAATTAATCCACCAATTAGTTAAAGCATAAAGGAAAGTGAATGGAAATAAGATACACCAATTAAGAAAAAGGCTTTATCCCATTCATCAAAATGGATTGATCTATGTGAGAAGAGGGAAAGGTGAATCACTTGCCATGACAAGATCAAAAGTCACTAATGAAATGTCTATAAAAAATACCTATTTAAGGAAGTTAGAAAAAGAAATGATGAGAAAAATATAGGGATTTTAGAAAAGTCGACCTTTTGAAAAGTTGGGATTGTGGAAAAGTTGGCTTTGTGTAAAATTCAAGATTTTTAAGACATCAAATTTATGAAAAAATCGACATTTTGAAAAAGTTAGTTTTTGAGAAAGTCGGCATTTTTAAAAAGTCGGTATTTTTGAAAAGTCGAGATTTCTTTTAAAAAGTCAAGATTAAACCTGCCTTAAATAGGAAAACAAATAAATCTAACATTTCTTCTACAGGACCTTGACCCTTTCTTTTATGATTAAAAAAACTCGAAGCCCATTAACGTTTATTTATTTTGAAAAAGTCATAGGGTGTTTTTTGAAAGTCGAGATCTTGAAAAGTTTGGATTAAGGAAGCCTTGATATCTTGAAAAGTTTGGATTACGAGAAAGAATAGATTTTGACAAAATCGACATATGAAAAATGTTGACATTTTGAAAATTGAGATTTTCAATAAGTCATCATTTGGAAAAATCATCATTTTGAAAAGTCTAGTGTTAGTTTAGAAAATTTGACTTTTTAGAATAGTGAAGTGATTTTGAAAAAGTCGGCATTTTAAAAAACCTTGTCAATTTGAAATCCCGAGTTTATAAAAAGGCACTTTGATATGAAAAAAATGTCATTTTGAAAAGTTATTTTGAAAAAGTCTAGATTTATTTTGAAATTTCAAAAGTTGGCATAGTGAAAAAGTCAATATTTTGAAATAGTCGGGATTTTGAAAGGTCAACATTTTGAAAAGTTAGCATTTTGAAAAAGTTATCGTTTTAAAAAACTATCGACATCTTGAAAAGTTGAATTTTGAAATAGTCAACATTGTTTTAAAAATTGGCATTTTGAAAATTAGCGAATTTTGAAGTTAGAATTTATTTTAAAACATACGGTATTTAGAAAATGTAATTTGGAAAAATTCAACATTTCAAATATGTCAACATTTTTAAAATTTGGGATTTTTCAAAAATTATGAATTTTGAAAAGTTTAGATTTTGACAAAAGTCAAGAATTTGAAAATGAATATTTTGAAAATTCGGGGTTTTAAAAGTCAGGATTCGAAAAGTAAGGGTTTGGAAAAAGTCAAAATTTTGAAACACTTTCGAGAGTTTAAAATAGTGAAGATTTTTATAAAGTAGGGATTTTGAAAAATTCGTCATTTTAAAAATGCGAGTGATTTTGAAAAAGTCGTCATTTTGTTAACTTTTGAAATGTAAGTCATTTTGAAAAATTCCCAATTTTCATAAATTCTAGATTTTGAGAAACTCGAAATTTTGAAAAGTTGGAATTTTACAAACTAGGATTTTGAAAAGGTTGCGATTTAAGAAAAATTAAGGATTTTTAAAAAGTCGGCATTGTCAAAAAGTCGAGATTTTGAAAAAGCGAGGGATTTTAGAAAAGTCGACATTTTGAAAAGTTGGGATTGTGAAAAAGCTAGCTTTTGTAAAATTCTTGATTTATAAGACATCAAATTTATGAAAAAATCGACATTTTGAAAAGTTAGTATTTTGAAAAGTTGGCATTTTAAAAAAGTCGGTATTTTGAAAAAGTCGAGATTTATTTTAAAAATTCAATATTTATTTTGAAAAAGAAAGGTTAATTTTCTAAAAGCGAGATTTTGAAAATGACCACATTTTGATAATGTGGGATTTTGAAAAATGCATCATTTCGAAAAAGACGATTTAGGAAAAGTTGTCATTTTTGAAAAGTCGACACATTTTAAAAATTTGCATTTTGAGAAAGCTTCAGGGGATTTAAAAAAGTCTGGATTTTGAAAAATCAGAATTTTGAAAAACTTTGGATTTTTAGTTAGTATGGATTTTAAAAAAAGTCGATATGTTTAAAAATTCTTAGCATTTTGAAAATGTCGACATTTCGAAAAAGTCTGATTTATTTTGAAAAGTCAAGATGTATTTAGCAAAAGTAGGGATTTTGAAAAATTCGAAAGTCATTTTAAAAAGCGATGATTTTGAAAAAATTTCATTTGATATGTTTTGAAATGTCATCATTTTTGAAAAATTTGCAATTTTGTAAATTCTAGATTTTGAGAAAGTCGAAATTTTGAAAAGTCGAAATTTTGAAAATCTGGATTTTGAAAAGATTGCGATTTAGAAAAATTAAGGATTTTTAAAAAGGCGGCATTATAAAAAAGTCGAGATTTTGAAAAAAAAGCGGGGATTTTAGAAAAGTCGGTGACTTTTTGAAAAGTTGGGATTGTGAAAAAGTTGGCTTTTGTAAAATTCGAGATTTTTAAGATATCAAATTTATGAAAAAATTGACATTTTGAAAAAGTTAGTATTTTGAAAAAAGTCGGCATTTTTGCCAAAAAACTTTGTATTTTAAAAGAGTCAAGATTTTGAAAATTTATTTTGAAAAAGTCAAGATTTATTTTGAAAAAGAAAGGATTAATTTTTGAAGCAGTAGAGATTTTAAAAATGACCACATTTTGATAAAGTGGCATTGATTTTTTTGCAAAATGAATCATTTTAAAAAAAAGTCAAGATTTAGGAAAAAGTTGTCATTTTAAAAAGTCTAATATTTTAAAAATTATGCATTTTGAGAAAGTAGGGGGTTTAAAAAAGTCTGGATTTTGAAAAATGAGAATTTGAAAAAACTTTGGATTCTTAGTTAGTCTAGATTTTGAGAAAGTTGACATTTGAAAAAAGTCCAAATTTATTTTGAAAAAGTCAACTTTTATTTTGAAAAGAAAGGATTAATTTTCGAAAAGCCAAGATTTTGAAAATGACCACATTTTGATAAAGTGGGGATTTTGAAAAATGCATCATTTGAAAAAGTCGGCATTAAGGAAATAGTTGTCATTTTTAGAAAGAACATTTTAAACAGTGCATTTTGAGAAAGTGGGGATTTAAAAAGTGTGGATATTGAAAAATCAAAATTTGGAAAAACTTTGGATTTTTAGTTAGAAGTGGATTTTTAAAAATTTTCGGCATTGTAAAAAAGTCGAGATTTTGAAAAAAGCAGGGATTTTAGAAAAGTCGACATTTTGAAAAGTTGGGATTGTGAAAAAGTCAGGCGTTTGTAAAATTCGAGATTTATAAGACATCAAATTTATGAAAAAATCGACATTTTGAAAAAGTTAGTATTTTGAAAAAGCATTATAAAAAGTCGGTATTTTGAAAAGTCAAGATTTATTTTGAAAAACAAAGGAGTAAGAGGGCTTCCTCCAATGTCCCATTCCTTACTGTTTTCTCGGGGGATGTCTTATTTGGAAAACAACACGAGAGGTCCGTTCAAACAGAGCTCTTATCATTCTCGAAGCATCTTTAGGTTGTACACACCGATACATGCGGACCTCTCCCGGCTAGCTTCCAAGGTTTTGAATACTTCGACTCATCATTGATGATTACTCACAAAAAATGTGGGTATATTTCCTCCGGAAGAAGAGTGAGGTGTTTGACAATTTCCAAACCTTTTACCAAACAATCCACAGGCGGTCTGGGAAAGCCTCTCCTTCTCTGCTCATATCGAGGGGAATTTGTATCGAAGAAGTTCTTAGCATACGAAGCACCATGGTGTTTGCAACATCGACACACCTTACACGCCCCAACGAGAAAGGGATTTTCGAGTGACACAACAAGATGTCATGGAGATGGCTTGTTGTATGCTCTCCACCGCCAAGTTGGAGGATCAGTTTTGGGCGAAGCGGTCAGAGATATGTATCTACTCAACCAGGGCACCCATGAAGATCTTGAAAAACGAGGACACCGTAAGAGGTATAGACTAGTCGTAAACCTTCTATCCATCATTTGAGAGTTTTGGTTGTACTCCATATATGCATGTTCCATATGACAAAAGGAAGAACATCGATCAAAAGACATTTGCCATGTCTTTTCTTGGGGTATAGTACTACCTCAAAGGCATATCGTCTCATGGATCACGAGGCGAAGAAAATCTATGGGAGTCGAGATGTGTCTGTGATGAATCATCCTTTGACTCCCTGCCACACAATGGAGATCCGTACTAACCTCGTCACATAGATTGCTCACACATCCAGATGATGGGCAAGATGATTCTTCTAGGAGAGAAGAACATTTGAGTGGAGACTTATTCGTTGATCTAGGCATCTTTGGAAAACACATCTTCACATCGGCGGCAGCACCAACACCAACGTCAGAAATGGGTCCAGAATACTATTGGGGATGTGCACTGAACTCACTTCCAGTACTTCTACAGGAGTCAAAACACGAAGTCAAGCCAAACATGAGGTAAATTTTGCACTCATGAGTTCGATTGTTGATGCTTTTGAACCGACTGACGTCGTGAGGCATTAGACCAACCACACAGTGGAAATAGGCTATGAATGCGAATATGATTACCTACTTTAGAATCGGACGTGGGAACTTGTTGATCTGCCTCCGGAGTAAGAAATCCGTTGGCTGCGAATGGATTTTCAAAACAAAATATAAGCGAGAGGTTCAATCGACAAACACAAAGCATGACTTGTTGCGAAAGGTTATGCTCTGAAGCAGAAGGAATTGACTATGGCGAGACCATTGCACCCACTACGAAGATCAAAACCATCGAGTTGTCGCGTGCACTAGCAGCACAAAATAGATGGAAACCAGCAAATGGATGTGAAGAGTGCTTTTCGAACGATGATCTCAAAGAAGAAGTATACATGGCCCAACTTTGAAGGGTTTGTAGGCGACCATCAACCACACAAGATATATCATCGATAAAGTCACTTTATGGACTCAAACAAGCAACTAATGCATGGTATATAAAAATTGATGATCACCTATTGCGGCATGGATTCACTCGTAGCCCCTCATATACAAATTTGTATATGAAGAAGGTAAGAACAAAGATTGTTATTCTTGTTTTGTACGTAGATGATCTTGTGATCACGGGAAGTTCGACAATCTTACGGATGATGTAAAGTGTGATCGAAGAAATCTTTCGACATGACCGATTTGGGGCTACTTCACTACTTATCTTGGCTTAGAGATATGGAAAAGGAAGAATCATATATTAATCTCCCGGATGAAATATGCCAAGACACTCCTCGATAAGTATGGAATGTCGATTGTAAACCAATGTACACACCTATGGAAAAAGGTTTGCAATTATCTAGATTCGAGGATTCACCACATGTAGATGGCACACACTACGGGCTGGCTTGTGGGAGTCTCATTTACTTGACTTATACGAGGCCGAGATCTTTGCTTTGCGGTGAGCTATCACACGAGAATTATGTTGGAGCTGAAGAAATGTCATTGGATAGCAGCAAAGCATGTGTTGAGATATGTCAGAAGTACGAGTTCACTTTATGCAGAGTATCGGAAGAACACTCAGTTCTTCTTAGAAGGATATCTGAGACTCGGACTATACGTATCCGTTGATGACGGAAATCCACTTGAGGGTATGTTTTCATCTCGGATCTAGACCTATCTTATGGATTAGCAAGAAGCAAAGTGTTGTTGCTCTCTCGTCCACTTGAGGCCTGAATACCGCGCCGCACGAAGAGCTATGTGCAAAGCAATTTAGTTACGTCGCATTCTTGCAATATAGGGATTCTAAAGAGAAACCTCCCATCATTCAACTTGTGATAATCAAGGTGTGTTGAAGCTTGTGAAGAATCATGTTTTCATGAGAACGAACAAAGCATATTGTGGTCGAATGTCACTACATTCGTGTACACGTCTTGAACCACAAAATTCAGCTCAATACGCCCTACTAATTTCGGGTTGCGAGATATTCTCACCTGCCTCTCGGTAAAGTGAAGTTTGATTTGTTTAAGGGGTACATATGTGGAAAAAATGTATTAAGAGGGGAATGTTAGCATTAGTTTAGTTTAATACATTGTTATGTATTTGTTGATGGACGGTTATAATTGTCTCCTTCCTCCGCACCTTTATATTTGGCTTTGCTCTTTTGTTTGGAATACATAGAATTGAATAAACATTGAATAAATCTATTATTTATCTTTTGCTATCATCTACCTCCTCAAGAAGTTATCAAATTCTCATTATTGATGACTGTAAAGTGATATGAAATACGTGAATGTAGAAATTCTTTCATGAATTCTAGGTATGTCTATAAGTTGTCTTAGTCGATATGATGAGTCTTGAAGTCTATAGGTTTATAATATTTTTGATATATGAAGACATTAAAATGACTCTATGTTTTGCGAGGTTTGTCATAGTGTCATTATGCATTAAAAAGCCTTAAATGACAAAAGAATTAGTATCGTTTGAGTGGATCATGTAGTCAAGGGATCTTCTTCATGATTCTTTAATCTCTTCAACATGATTTAAAGATTTGATTCAATAATAATAGTGAGCAAGGAGCGGAATTTCGAACAAAAATTCATTTATTTGTATGATGACTTGATCGGATCATCAAGAGCAAGAAGATTTGATGTTTGTCGACTTTGGAATGATATATTGAACAAGAATATGGAAGGATATCTATATTAAAAAGGAGGTTTACCTCTTGACACTTTGGTCCACATTAATGTCCAAAGAATCTAGATGGTGACAAGAGGACATGTACGTTTGTTTTCATTCACCTGACGAGTACAAAGGAATCCTAACTTTACTTCGCCATTTAGGTGTATATATTTTTGTGGAGATCTAAAGTTTCTCTTAATGATTTCACATATAACCTGTTCATCTTGAATCAATAAAGCTTCAAATCTTACATAGTGGATGTCTCCATAAACACTCATTGGGGTTTTACCACGTAAATCTGGTGTTCGTCTCTTACATGTTTCGCATTTAGTATATTCTATTTATCTCTAACTCTGTAAATTAGTAATTTGTTATTCATATTTCTACTGCGTATCCTAGCAATTATAATTTAATTCTATCAACCACATAAAATGGAAGAAGTTACTAACATTATCCACGTGTTTTTTTGCGATCAAGGTCACTAGTTTGGAAAGGAAATATATATGGGCATTGTAGATGCAAAGGCGGGAAACCGTTCATAAGAAGCGCTTCAATAGCTTTGTACGAGAGATAATTCACTTCTAAACTACGCTCTTTTTAGTGTACATTCGTCATATGCAACAGATAATGGCTGTCGCTTCCCTCTCCCGAGATACTTATTTAAGGAAGTTAGAGGAAGAAATGATGAATTTAATATCCTTACGAGAAGAAATTGTATCAAACAATAGATACTTCAACTAAGTATAATGTAAAATAGGTTATGGTCTTAGTGCATTTGGCCTTGTGGGATGATACCTTTAATATAGTTTATTAACTCTAGGAAATTTTAGAATACATCAATGGTTTAATAATCTTATGTGGGGAGGTGAAGTAGGTGACAGAGGATTCCAAAATAGAGGACTTAGAGAAGAGATTTATTTGAGAAGTCGACATTTTCAAAAACTTTGGATTTTCAAAATTCTGAATTTTGAAAAATTATGGATATTGAGAAAGTCGACATTGTGAAAATGTTACCATATTGAAAAATTCAAAATTATGAAAATGTGGGATTTTGAGAAAGTCAAGATACTCAAAATGCAGAGAATTTGAAAAAATTTGGGATTTTGAATAGGTTGAGATTTTGAAAAGGTTGGGATTTTGAAAAATTACGGATTTTGAAAAATTAAGGATTTTGAAAAAGTTGGGATTTTGAAAAAGTCAACATTATAAAAAAGTCGGGATTTTTAAAAAGTAGGGATTTTGAAAAAATCTACATTTTGAAAATGTTGGGATTTATTTGTAAAATTTGGGATAGAGTTTGAAAACTCGAGATTTTGAAAAAGTAGACATTTTGAAAAAGTCGAGTATTTTTAAAAGTTGTGATTTATTTTGAAAAAGTTGGGATTTTGAAAAGGATGGCATTTTAAAGTGGGGGATTTTGATCATGTTGTCAAGCGATGTTCTCCATGATTCTTCAAACTCTTCAACATGTTTTAGAAGTTTGATTCGGTACCAACATTGAGCAAGGATTGGAATTTGTGAACAAAAATTCATTCATTTGGATGATGACTTGATCGAGACCATCAAGAAACAAGAAGATTTGATGTTTGTCATCTTTGGAGCGATATCTTGAAGAAGAATATGAAAGGATATCTATATTAAAAAGGAGGTTTACCTATTGACACTGGTCCACCTTGATATGAGGCTCACACCATACATGATATCGAGGCCTTGTGGCGTCAAATACATAAGACTTCCAACCAACTTTTTAAACAATGTTGGATCCACAAAACGATCCTTCATCCTCTTTGCTCAACTTCAAACCTACGCACCAAGTTGGTGTTGGTGTTGGCTTACAATTCAACATGTTAAACATTTTCAAAAGCGTCACTTGCATACTTTGCTTGTGAGATAAAAACTTCACCTTTGATTTATGAACTTGATACCCAAAAATAATGCATAAGACCAAGATGTCATCTCAAACTCATTCTTCATGGCTGATTTGAATGACTCGTAGATAGATTTCGGTAATGATCAAATCATCTATGTATAAACAAACAATTTGAATCTTACCTTGCTCATTTATCTTGGTGTATAAGGTAGGCTCACTGCTGCTCCTACTGAAACCATTCTCAATCAAATAAGAATCTATTATGTTGTACCAAGCTCTAGGTGCTTGCTTGAGACCATAGAGCACTTTCTTCAATCTGTATACTTTTCCTTCATGACCTTCAATCTCATAACCTTCTGGCTGATTTACATAAACTTCCTCTTCAAGGAATCCATTTAAGAATGCTGATTTAACATCCATCGATAAATAGGCCATTTGTTTTGAGCTGCGATTGCTAAAACCATTCTTCGTGTCCAAACTTACTATTGGTGCAAATGTTTCGTTGTAGTCAACTCCATATTGCTGCTTAAAACCTCTTGCAACCAGCCTTGCTTTGTGCTTTTGTACTTTTCCATCAGCATTGTATTTTGTCTTGTAGACCCACTTGACTCCTATCACGTCCTTTCCTTTTGGAAGATCCATTAGCTCCCATGTCGATTCTTCTTTATAGCATCAATCTCATCATCCATGGTTTTTCCCAAACTTCATTCTTTATAGCCTCTTCATAATATCTTGCATCTGCTGAGATGGAGAAAATAATGCAAAAAATGAAAATGAATTAGTTGTATCAACATTATAAATCTCACTTAGACTTCTTGTTTTCCGCTCCCGTAGGAGTATTTGATGCGGGATTGATTTTTGGTGATGGAGTAGCCACGGTGTTCCTGTGTTGTCTCTCACATGGTGCTGAAGATGGGTGAAATCTTGGTGACCTCATTGTAGATGGAGGTGTAACTTGTCTTCTGACTTGTGGTGCATGTCAAGATTTGTACATACGTAGCTTGTTGCTCTAAAGTTTCATTTGTCATATCATCATGTGTAATAGATGTTGTTATACTCACTTTATTTTCTCTATACTTCCATCCCATGCTTCATTCTCAATAAGTTGTACATCCTGCTGATCACAACCTTTCCAGTGACTGGATTGTACAACTTGTATACTTTTGTATTCTCTGAATACCCAACAAAAATACACTTTTCTCCTTTGTTGTCTAACTTCTTCCTTAGCTCATCAAGTACATGTGCATACGCTACACAACCAAAAACTCTGAAATGTGAAACATTGTGTTTCCTATTAGTCCATGCTTGTTGAGGAACCATGTTCCTAACAAGTTTCGTTGGACCCCTGTTCAAAATATAAAAAGAAGTTGCTACTTCTGCATCTGCCCAATAATCATTTGGAAGATGTTTTGCCTTGACATGCTCTCGCCATCTCCATGATGGTTCTATTTTTCATCTCGCCACACCGTTACATTTGTGGTATATACAGTAGTAAAGCTGCTTGTGTATACCATGATATCTGCAAAAATTCATAAACTCATTAGAAACATACTCACCTCCTCTGTCTGTTCTGAGAACTTTGATGTAGTATCCACTTTGCTTCTCCACTAATGCCTTGAACTGCTGAAATGTATCAAAGACATTTGATTTATTTCTCAGAAAATAAACCCATGTCTTCCTTGTGTAATCATCAATGAATGTCATAAAATAAATACAACCTCAATAGAAGCATGTCTGCATAGATCCACATAAATCTGAATGTACAATCTCAAGTGGTGCACTTGCTCTTGTTGTTTTGCCAACTGGGAATGAATCTCTATGTTGCTTTCCCAAAATACAACCTTCACATACCCTTTCCGGTTTCTGAATCAATGGCAAACCTTTAACCATATTTTTTCTATGTAATAAATTCAAACCTCTAAAATTCAAATGTCCATACCTTAGATGCCAAAGCCATGTTTCATCCTTCATGATTGAATGAAAATTTGATTGTGCTCCTTGGCGCATGACTCAACTATATTTACATAGGAATCAGCCACGAGGACTCGCTTGTTGTAGTAGTGCACACACTGCTTTCATTGGCACATGACTCATCTGTTTGAGCGAGGACTCAACAAAACACGATTTGGCTTAACGCAGGACTTTGGTAAAAGCCGAGCTACTAATTTTGCTACAAACAGATCTGATTTCTTCTTTTTCAGGTTTCAAAATCAATGGAAACATCTATTGTTTCTCATCTTCACTTTTGCTTTGTCCACAATCACGCACGCATTGTCTTACATATAGACTCGGTATCCTTTACTGCACAAGTTGTCCAATACTCATAAGGTTATGTTTCAAACTGCAACATAAGAAACATATTCCATATTTGTTTGCTCGCCATGTCTCGTTAGAATACTAATTGTGCCTTTTCCTTTCATGAGACACAATATTGTTATTTCCAAGAGTTACATCACTCTTAAGCTGAATCATCAAACTAGAAAACAAATCTAGTTTACTGTCATGTGATTACTTATGACTGAATCAAATACCATACATCACATGGACTCTCTTTTGACAAATTACATTCAATAGGGTAAAAAAGAAGGTATTGCTTTGACAATCCTTGTGCATGCAATAAACATAGGTTTAGAAATAGAACTTCCGACCTGATTTTGATTTTGTCTCTCTTGATCATATTGCTTTTTCTTGCAATCATAAGCATAGTGCCCATACTTCTTGCAATAATGACCTTTGAACATGAGACATATCGTGTCTCGACCATAACTCTGTTCTTGATTATGTCCTCTTCCACGAGTTTGATGAACCGCTGCCACGTCCTCTAGATGGACTTCTTCCTCTCGCCTCTTGGGCTGAAACTTCCTCTTCTTTTGCCACGACTACCTGTATCGAGATGCAAAATCTGATCTACACTTTCATGTGATCTATTCATCCTCTGTTCATGATTGATTAGTGATGCATGCTGACTCATCAATAGAAAATGACTCGAGATCCTTAGTTTCTTGATAGCAACAACTAAAGGATCAAATTTCGTAGGAAAACTTCTAAGCAATTTTTCAATAATCCTTTCGTCCTCAAGAGTCTCACCATGGGATTTTATTTGATTGACTAAGCCAACTACATAAGTAAAAATGATTCTACGAGAATCGGAATCTTTCATTGCTAAATTCTCAAAATCTCTACGAAGTAATTGTAGCTTGGCGGTTTTACTTTCTCCTTACCTTGATATGCGATTTGTAAAGTATCCCATGCAGTCTTTGCTGACTAAGCCGAAGCTCTTGCCACTCTTGGAAGAATGCTTTCATGCATTGCTGATGAATATAGAAAAGAGCTTTGTTGTCCTTCTTTCGTAACTCCTTCAAAGTATCTTTCTCTGCTTGAGAAAGTGGAATATCTGTTGCTTTGCATTTGTGGGCTCTGTGTACCCATCTTCAACGATCTCCCACACGTCTTGAGATCTGAATAGCGCCTTCATAGTCAACAACCAGTATTCATAATTCTTTCCATTAAATTGCGGTGTCTGCATATCGGATGTAGAAGCCATAGCTTGCTACCAATTTAATAAACTGCTGGAATAACCTTGCTCGATACCAATTTGTAGAAAATCTGCGGTCTTATACAACAAACAACATAAAAGAAATAAACAGAATACTTAAATAACTTGCATAAATAGATGAATATTCGAACCCACTTGCTGTGCATAATCTCCATTAATAAAAGCTTCATCATACTCGGAGCTTGACTCTTTACAATCAAGTTGTGTGCGTGCATTTGTGTGCTTTCAATGCACATCCTTCCTTGCTTGTGCATATTTCACACCTTTGTGTGTGCATACAAAGCAATTACAATTGTTGTTATTTAAATAGAGTGCCACACTACATTTGTTGATGAGCGGTCTTGCTCGCTCATTCTTTCAATGTTTCCAGAGACAATCGAATATGCATGATTGCTCAAATTTTGTGAGTTTGTGGCTATGGATAATCTTCACTACCTGAGAAGGTAAGATAATATCTCCAAGTTCCCATTTTCCTAAAATATGAGCAAGACTAAAGTTAAAACAGCTTATCCATACTTGTGGGTTGGGTAATGGATATACATCTCGGTTGTATAATCGGGACATTTTAGTTGAAAAAAGTTAATCGCTGCACACGGACTAATCCTAAGTGTCAAAATACACCCAAAAAACATTTAACAAGAAAAAAATCTAACTCATTCCTTGTATACTTACCACATTTCTAGTAAGTTTATATTATCCAAATGCAAGAAAACATTTTACCCTAAATGGACAATATACATTCGAGAGGGAATGGATTCCTTTTCTTACCATCCACCATTGATAAGAATAATTTTTCACCAAACTAAGTTTCTGAAAAATTAGTTATGTACCTTGTCAAATTTCTTCAAGATATTAACGAATGGAAGCATGTTAAACGACCTGCAGCATCCCAAATATAAATCACAATTTTAAAATTTCACCGTTGAATTCAAAACGAGTTTATAAAAATGGGAAAATAAAATAAAATGCACCTATATGTGTTTAGGAAGTTTAGGCCTCTAAATAGCTCTCACAAAAACTCCGCGGATCATTTTTTTCAGGGGGTCGGTGAATCTTCTTTCTTGCTCATAAGCGTTATTTCCTTAACAAACCGCAAAACCTAATTTTTGGGTTGGTTGACAAGATCCTCCACACAGGTGATGGTGACATGGTGGTTATTGGCGAGCATTCTTTGGTTAGGCGATATTCTTGGTTAGGTGGACTGCTTCTTCCATTGTGTTCAATTAGGTTGATTGGTTGTGACTTATTCCCTAGTGTGGCAATCATGTCCCTTTACATAGTTCCTTCATTTGTAATGTTCTTTTTAATAAAAACACAACAAAACTAGATTTTATTGAAACCCATATGCAAAAATATAGAAAAGGGATTTTCCTGTCATACCCTTATAGAAAATTAAATAACTTCCGTGAATACATGTAAAATATTTTAGCAATCGACATTCAACTAAAAATCAAATAAAATCTTAGATCCGATTAATTTTAATTATTTTCAAGGCTAAACAGATGTAAACTTTGAAAAATCATATATAGAGATATATGTGGAATTACAACATTACTTTGAATAACTAAAAATGACCTATGCGATGACAACACCCATAAATATTAATTCTGAGAATATTGTTCAAGGGGAACACAAATATTCCATCCCGAATTCATAAATGGGGCGTACCCTAGGTATGGGGAAATGACCAAAAACTTATCCAAACCAAAACCCCTCTCGACCTCTGTGACAATCGCTGCAATGCCCTTCGACCTCTATGCCTTTTAAATTTGGCATTCATCTTTATAAAGCTCAAAAGTGAAAGAAATGTGGGTTTTCCGTCCTCAAATCTGAATTCTAAAAAGGTTTTTGTCCTCAATAGTTTGCTCTCAAGGGTTTCGCTCTTAACAAATGAGCTCTCTACATCCTTCTATAGATTTTTGGCCAACTTTCTCCATGTGGGGTAGGTAGGTGAGCTTATAAAACATAAAGTCACCTTTTGTCTTAATTCAACATTACACTTTTACCCTCCTAATTCCACATTATAACTTAAAAGTTACTTTTTAATAAATATTACAAAGTATTCGCGAAGAAAATATAGGACAATTGGTGTCCTCCATTGACAATGACAACCCTTCTACTACCCTAAAAATGTAGATATGATTTTAACATATAATATCAAGAGGGAAGGTGAATCACTTCAACAAGATCAAAAGTCGCTAATGAAATGTCTTTAAAGAATACTTATTTAAGAAAGTTAGAGGAAGAAATGATGAATTTAATATCCTTACTTTGAAGATACTAGATAGAACAATAGATACTTCAACTAAGTATAATGTAAAATAGTTTGTGGTCTCGGTACATTAGGCCTTGTGGGATGATACCTTTAATATAGTTTATTAAAACTCGGAATACATCAACGGTTTACTAATCTTATGTGGGGAGGTGAAGTAGGTATTTGAGGATTACAAAATAGAGGACTTCGAGAGAAGAGATTTATTTTGAAAAGTCGACATTTTGAAAATATTTGGATTTTTCAAAATTCTGAATTTTGAAAAATTATGGATATTAAGAAAGTCGACATTTTGAAAAAAAAAAAATATGAAAATGTGGGATTTTGAGAAAGTCAAGATGGGTATAGGAATGTGATCGCATATATGAAGTGACTCCAGAGGACTAAAGGTAACTAGACACACGGAGTCGCCAAGGACGACACGGTATGTTTTGTACCTTTAGTTGCCATGAGTAACTTCCTATACTCGGTCATATTGCTAGTTGGGGTTAGAGTTTGACCTTAGATGGAAGGTCGACATAGTTAGGAAAGACCATTCTAGATAGGGTGAGACAAAATGAGGTGAAGGACGTATTCCATTGATGTGTATAACATCTAGGAATACGATCATGCAAAGCATGTGAAAATCTTTGGCCAAAGTATCATGCAAGTTCTTTGGTTGCGTTGTTCGATCACCTAGTTTAAGAAGCAAGATGTCGGATGAATATCAAGAATCAAATATTCACATAGGCCTCTTAAATGTATCACTTCGATAACCGAAAACGGTAAAAGAACCATGCATACTTATTATACAATGCATGGATTAACATGAAGGATTGATAAGTCGCGAGTCATGAAATGAGAGATCGCTGAAATTCCGAGCCATAAAATGGGAAATCGGTAGTTCTTCGAGTCATTTACAAACATATGGTATTGTTATAGGATTGAATGGCATTGAATGTGTTCCGTATTGCAAATATGCGAGCAGAGAGAACATTGGTTTTAAAAAAGAAAATTGTGTGATCCAAATTACATTAATTGGACAAAGAACAATTATTAAAATTTGAGCGTGTGTTTGAATTAAATAATTGAAAGCAGAGAACGTTGTATATAAAAAAATTTCCTTGTTCTAGTATCTTTAAAAGGGGATGTTAATTCATACACTTACATACAAATATGTATGTACGTATACATATACATATATGTACATACATATTTATATGTATATGTATACATATGCATATTCATATGCATATATATGTACATATATGTACAAGTATACATATAAATATGTATATCTAATGGCCTCACATACTTGTACATTTGTATTATCATATGATATTATTGTTTGTTATATAGACAATGTGTATACCACAAAAGATAAAAATGAGCGATGCATGTATGTCATCTTATGGTGTAACTTATGGGGGTCATACAATCTGTTTCGATGGCATGTAAATGATTGGGTTGTGATCGTGGCTAGTGTATATACTCTTTTTCTTGTAACAATTTTTAGTTAATGAATATGCTTTGTCTATAATCTTGTCTTGGTTGATTTGAAATAAACATGATTATATCTATCATAATTTGTTTTTGTTTGAATGTGCCACATGGCATCACAATGATAACAACATGTAATCATTGCATCTTGTGCCCACTTTATTCAACCATTACGTGACTTTGAAAATACTTAACATGTGAACCTATTCTTCCTTTATTTGTTATAACAGTTTTTTCATTATTAGTATTTGTATTGGAGTTAAGGTTTGATTCCTTTGTCTCCCTTCCTTCAATCACAATTAAGGTACGAGCCTTCCTTTAATTTTGACTTCCGTACAAATTGTTGATTTACTTGCTTTTATTTTGAATTTGCTCGTTTGCTATTTTAGATTTACAAAGCATAATGAAACACTAAATAATAAACATCTATAAATTTAGTATCTCCTATTAGTATTCTCCTGAATTTCTATTTCAACACATTCATTGATTAAGGATGACCAAGAAAATTGTATAGACAATTTTATCTATATTATGTGGTATACACACAATGTGTATATGACATTCTACAATATCGAGGATCAATTTCAGTGTCAAATGTTCCCTAAGCTTCCCTAAATTATGCCAAGAAGAGATCCTTGTAGAGAGCTTTCCAACGTCTACAAGAACGTAAAAATGGACACTCGAGCTCAAGATATATCCAGTCAAAGTTTGGTCAACTAGAAGGTCAATGTTGGTCAACGGGACCTTGGCGCGACGTGGACATGTGCACAATTGCCCAAGTGGCTTAGTCAAAGATCAAGGAAGTGGTAAAAGGATACAAAATTCCAGCGTTGAATTTCATATTACTTTGTAATTATTTGTCACGCATTATGCCACAAATCACATATATTAATGTTCAAACATTAGTATTAAATCCGCTATAATTCTCCTAACCACTTACCCACTTAAGCCGCCAACCATATGCTAAGTCCACGTGGAAGGGAGGAGGAGAAGCGGTTGTAGTGCAAGATTCCACGTGAGTAGAAAGAGGTGGGGTGGTTATGCTCCAGTGGTCCTTTGACCACTTTTAAAACATGCGTGGGAAAAAGCTTAATAAAGCCTAAAACATTATCTCCTCCATAAAATGTGGGATTGATTCCCAAAATGGGAATAAACAAGTGCGCATAAGGAGGATTGAACTCGGGTTGCTAGTGCAAAAGGATAAGTGCCCGACCGATGTGCCCATGGAGCTCCAAACAATATAAAACGAGCTCAGTACGTTTGGTAAAAGGAGGGTGCCAGGTCTGTGCAAAAGAGAATAAGGAGGCAATTCTCAGAAAATGCCATTTTTGAAGGCCTTGCACTCAAATTGGGAGCTCGGAGTAAAAAGGTGAAATGAAGGAAATTCTAAGACGATTCCAACAATGTAAGATTTGATATTTTTTGTGGAGTTTTATCCTTTTTTGGAAGCTTTGAATGCAGTTTTTAACAAGGATCTACAAGACAGCTAGTTGGAAAACATGAATTGCAATGCACTTCTGGTTTGAAAAGTGACTTGGTGTAAACATGAAAAGTGTTCAGAATTCCAAGATGATCTGAGATGTATGACTTGTTTTCATAGAATGTTTGTAAATCTCCATTTGTAGGTGTTTTTCTAACACAGTTGCAGGGAGATCACATGGTGAAAACACTGTAAGAGCCACGGATCGTTCTTGGGGCATTGATTAGCTCATTTGCAGGTTGTGATTCATGATTGGTTGTTTGTAAGAGTTATTGTACTTACATTTTTATATTATTAATGGATCGTTTCAATCCAAACCGGGGACGTAAGAATTTCCAACCCCGTACACAATCTTTTTTTGTTATCCGAGTGTTTTCAATTTTCGAATATTTAATTGTCAACCAAGTTTTCCGCACTTCTATGGATGCATAATAATAAGAATTTAATCAATTTGTGGAGTTTAGAATATTTAAAATTGGTTAAGAAAATCACGATCTTTGGAAACTTTTAAAAGTAAAAAAAAATACAACACACGTTTTTCGAGATCAATACCATATATAATTATTGCTATCGAGAATATAAGTACATGTTTTCATGTAAAATAGTTCACAAATCTATAAAAAATAAAATAAAAATGTCTATTTGTGAACAATTTTAAAATCTAAAAATCACAAATCTTGGTCCTTCCAAGAGCCGTGTTTGTGATCTCAACTGTGAACTTTGCTTTTGTTGGATTTCAAACAATGACTCTTCACATAGTTCGTTCCACCTAGAGTGATGGATCGGGAGAATATTCAGAGAAGAAGGGGAAAAATTATGGAGTATGTATAAGACTACTAAGGCAACAACTCAAACAATAGGAACGTCCGTGAAGGAGATTCTCCGACCTCTCATAGCAGCTATGCTAAAAGTGTTATGGCAATTTGGGCAAGAATAGCTTTGTACAACATCATTATTGATCTCGGCCAAGGCGTCAAGGAATTCTGCGAGGACCTCTTCTAATGGATACAAATATTTCAAACCCGGACACAGAAGTGCACAATTGTTGCGTAGGGGGTTACGAAATTTTGCAAAAAGTGTGGACCACAAAGAATGGTGAGAGAAGAAAATGAAATCAAGAATTATATTCAACCTATGCTTCTACTTCTTCTCAATATCTCGCAATGATATAAATGGTGTTTCGTGGATCGATAAGAAAGCCCAAGTGAAGGATGATAATATGTAAGCCTCTTATGCCAAGTATACGTCCGAATATCTTAGTCTTGGCATATATTTGGTACACGTCTGTGTTGGTGAGTCAAGAAGGGAAGATTGGTCGGTCACTGTTTCCACTCTCCTCTAGTATGAGTCCGATATGATCTAGTATGATTCTATGAGACCGGTGGCTAACTCCAGCATCGCCCATGAACTCCTTGGCTATATTAGAATTACTATTGGAGTCTAACAAACGTGCCCTCTCTCACCGACCCTCTTTGAAATCCGCATAGACGAGCTTGATGAATTTTATTAAACAAGACATTACCAGAGAGGATGGTTGTATCTAACATAAGAGTGCTACACTACATTTGTTGATGATCCGGTCTTGCTCGCTCAAATGTTTCAGAGACAATCGAATGTGTTGCATGCTCAAATTTTGTGAGTTTCGGTGGCGGTGGATAACCTTCAATACCTCCAGAAGGTGCAAGCATCTCCAAGTTCCCATTTTCTTAAAATATGAGCATGTACAAGTTAAAACAGCTTATACATACTTGTGGGTTCAAGTAATGGATACATCTCGATGCTATAACCATGACATTTTAGTTGAAAAAAATTTAACCCCTAAACCGGACTAATCCTAAGTGTCAAAATACACCCAAAAACATTTAAAATAAAAAATCTAACTCGTTTCTTGTATATACTTACCACATTTCTAGTAAGTTGATATTATCCAAAAGCAAAAAAACATTTTACCCTATGGACAATATCTGGTGAGGAATGGATTCCTTTGCTTACCATCCACCATTACGCAAAGAATAATTTTTAACCAAACCAAGTTTGAAAAATTAGTTATGTACCTTGTCAAATTTCTTCAAGATATTAACTAAGGGAAGCATGTTAAACAACTGCAACATCCCAAATATAAATCACAATTTTAAAATTTCACCGTTGAATTCAAAACAAGTTTCTGAAAATGGGAAAATAAAAAAAAATGCACCTATATGTGTTTAGGAAATTTAGGTCTCTATATAGCTCTACAAAAAGTTCGCAGATCATTTTTCGGCCATGGTCGGTGAATCTTCTTCTTGCTCATAACGTTATTTCTTCTTAAAAACCGCAAAACTTGATTTTTGGGTTGGTTGACAAGATCCTCCACACAAGGTGATGGTGACATGGTGGTTATTGGCAGAGCATTCTTGGGTTAGGCGATATTCTGGTTAGATGGACTGCTTCTTCCATTGTGTTCAATTAGGTTGATTGGTTGTGACTTATTCCCTAGTGTGGCAATCATGTCCCTTTACATAGTTCCTTCATTTGTAATGTTCTTTTTGAATAAAACACAAAGCAAAACTAGATTTTAACGAAACCCATATGTAAAAAAAAAAATATAGAAAAGGGATTTTCCTGTCATACCCTTATAGAAAATTAAATAACTTCCGTGAATACATGTAAAATATTTTAGCAATCGAAGTTCAACTAAAAATCGATAAAATATCGATCCGATTAGTTTTAATTATTTTCAAGGCTAAACAGATGTAAACTTTGAAAAATCATATATAGAGATATATGTGGAATTACAACACACTGAATAACTAAAAAATGACCTATGCGATGACAACACCCATAAATATTAATTACAGAATATTCCAGTAAGGGAAACACAAATATTCCATCCCAAATTCATAAATGGGGCACCTAGGCTGGAAATGACCAAAAACTTATCCAAAACCCCTCTAAACCACTGACAATCGCTGCAATGCCCTTCGACCTCTATGTCTTTGCTGCCATTCATCTTTATAAAGCTCAAAAGTGAAAGAAATGTGGGTTTCGTCCTCAAATCTGAATTCTAAAGAAGGTTTTTGTCCTCAATAGTTTGCTCTCAAGGGGTTTCGCTCTTAACAAATGAGCTCTCTACATCCTTCCATAGATTTTTGGGCAACTTTCTCCATGTGGGGCACTCCATGTGGTACGTGAGCTTATAAAACATAATGTCGCCTTTTGTCTTAATTCAACATTACACTTTTCCCCTCCTAATTCCACATTATAACTTAAAAGTTACTTTTTAATTAATATTACAAAGTATTCGCGAAGAAAATATAGGACAATTGGTGTCCTCCATTGACAATGACAACCCTTCTACTACCCTAAAAATGTAGATATGATTTTAACATATAATATCAAGAGGGGAAGGTGAATCACTGCAACAAGATCAAAAGTCGCTAATGAAATGTCTTTAAAGAATACTTATTTAAGGAAGTTAAGAGGAAGAAATGATGAATTTAATATCCTTACTGGAAGATCTTTGGATCGAACAATAGATACTTGACTAAGTGTAATGTAAAATAGGTTGTGGTCTCAAGACATTAGGCCTTGTGGGATGATACCTTTAATATAGTTTATTAAAACTCTAGGAAATTTTAGAATACATCGGTGGTTTACTAATCTTTTTGGGGAGGTGAAGTAGGTGATCGAGGATTCCAAAATAGAGGACTTCGAGAAGAGAGATTTATTTTGAAAAGTCGACATTTTTAAAATATTTGGATTTTTCAAAATTTGAATTTTGAAAAATTATGGATATTAAGAAAGTCGACATTTTGAAAAAGTCAAAAATATGAAAATGTGGGATTTTGAGAAAGTCAAGATATTCAAAATGCAGAGATTTTGAGTAGGTTGAGATTTTGAAAAGGTTGGGATTTTGAAAAATTACAGATTTTGAAAAGTTAAGGATTTTCAAAAAAATGGGATTTTGAAAAAGTTGGCATTATAAAAAACTCGGGATTTTGAAGAAATCGACATTTTCAAAATGTCGGGATTTATTTGTAAAATTTGGGATAGATTTTGAAAAACTCGAGATTTTGAAAAAGTAGAAATTTTGAAAAAGTTGGTATTTTGAAAAAGTCGGTATTTTTGAAAAAGTCGATATTTTGAAAAAGTCAGGATTTATTTTGAAAAATTCAGATTGATTTTTAAAAAGTTGGGATTAATTTTGAAAAAGTTGGGATTTTGAAAAGGACGACAGTTTAAAGGGGGGGATTTTGATCATGTAGTCAAGCGATGTTCTTCATGATTCTTCAAACTCTTCAACATGTTTTAGAAGTTCGATTCAATACCAACAGTGAGCAAGGAGTGGAATTTGTGAGCAAAAATTCATTCATTTGTATGATGACTTGATCAGACCATCAAGAACAAGAAGATTTGATGTTTGTCATCTTTGGAATGATATCTTGAGCAAGAATATGGAAGGATATTTATATTAAAACGGAGCTTTACCTATTGACACGGGTCCACAATGATGTGCAAATGCCAAAGAATCTTGATGATGACAGAGGCCAGGTGCGGTTGTTTTCGTTCATCTTTACAGGGTACAAGGGAATGAAATGGGTTGAAGATGTCTTTAGAGTGTTCACAATTTATGGAGGTTGTATGAAGATGGTCTGAGAACTGTCAAGTATATGAAAAGCAATAGGCGAGTCTCTAAGTTGAAACGGTCTTTTTCTATACTGTACATAGTCCTTTGGAGTCTGTGGTAGTACCTCAGGTAGGAGTAAAGAGTGACAAGAGAATTTATGTGGGGAGGTGAAGTAGGTGACTGTGGATTCCAAAGTAGAATTGTAAAAAATACAGGACTTAGAGAAAGAGATACAAAGATTGTAAGGTCGGGATTTATTTTGAAAGAGTAGGGATTGATTTCGAAAGAAATTGAGATTGATTCTGAAAATTTAGTACTGTTGAAAAAGCGGGATTTTTAAAAAGTCAAGATTTTGAAAGGGTCGACATTTTGAAAAAGTGGGAATTTTGAAAATGTCGGGATTGTGTAAAATTGGGATCCTCTTCAAATTTGATCCTCTTCCTTATTTTAATTTCCAGATTAGATGTCATTTTGGATGAGAGTGCCTCGTTAGGAATGGTGGGAGGACTGGACAATAGACAACAAAGGAAAAGGCATTGTATAAATTGGAACCGACGGTGTATAAGAAAAGGCAATTTTTTTAAGACCATTTCCCAGGTGCGGCAGCATTTCTTTTCTTCCCATCAACTCCTATTCCACCTTCACACTTGTTAATATTAACATCTAAATCGGATATTTACATTGCCATACAATGCTGCAATTCAATCCTTCCACGCACTAAGTCTTTTGTCGGCAATTCTTCAATGGCTCTGCCTCTCTTCTTTCTTATAAGTTCGCTCGTGTCTGCAGTTATCCGATAGATTTTAGAGTTTGCACATGAAGATGCTGGCGACTTGGAAGGCAAAGAAAGGTTCGCAGTCCAAAGGGAGAGGACAGTCATGCGCACTAGGATGGTCTTGTCGAGCCCATTGGTGAGACTAGCCTTCATGTTGGCATATAACAGTCACAAGAGAAAGGTGATAATAATGCATTCATCCCTCTTATTCAAGTGCTGCAAAAAAAAAAAAAAGACTAATGATGCAGAAGCTAGAAAAGACTCGTGATGAAGGTTAAAGGAGCTATCCTCCTGTACGTTGTTGCTATGTTCGGTGGACAAAGTGATACTAAGAGAAGCAAATGGAGCATTCAAAACGGACGTGTAATTCTCTCAAGGCGAACAAGTTTGCAATTTGAAATAAGATACAGCCAACCAACCAAGCATCAACTTCAATAAATGATGGCATTGCAGAAAGTCAGAATCGAGATCATAGAGAAATGGCCAATGTGGGAAGAAGTGGAAGACACTCTAACTTCTCTAGATCTACAAACCATAGCAAGATAAAACATAATGGTGTCGCAGGCAGCCCTACAAAAAATCTCAGTCTTGGTCCTTCCAGGAGCCGTGTTTGTGATCTCAACCGTGAACTTTGCTATGGTTGGATTTCAAACAATGACTCTTCACATAGATCGTTCCAGCCCAGAGTGATGGATCAGGGAGAATATTCCAAAAGAAGGGGAAAAACTGTGGAGGATGTTTAAGACTACTAAGGCAACAACTCTAACAATAGGAATGTCGGTGAAGGAGATTCTCCTACCTCTCATAGCAGCCATGCTAACAGTGTTATGGCAGCTGAGCAGAATAGCCTGTACAACATCATTATTGATCTCAGTCGTGGCCTCAAGGAATTCTGCGAGGACCTCTTCTAATGGATACAAATATTTCAAACCCAGACCCTGACGTGCACAATTGTTGCAGGGGGTTATGAAATTTTGCAAAAAGCTGTGGACCACAAAGAATGGTGACAGAAGAACATGAAATCAGGAATTATATTCAACCTATGCTTCAACTTCTTCTCAATATCTGCAATGATATAAATGGTGTATCATGGAACTGACAAGAAAGCCCAAGTGAAGGATGATAATATGTAAGCCTCCTATGCCAGTATACGTCTGGATATCTTAGTCTTGGCATATATTTTATACATGTCTGTGTTGGCTGAGTCCAGAAGGGAAGATTGGCCGGCCGTTGCCACTCTCCTCTAGTACGAGTCTGATATGTTCTAGTATGATTCTATGAGACTGTCGGTGGCTAATTCCAGACTGCCCATGAACTCCTTGGCTATATTAGAATTGCTATTGGAGTCTAACAAACGTGCCCTCTCTCACTGACCCTATTTGAAATCTGCATAGACGAGCTTGATGACTTTTATTAAACAAGACATTACCCAGAGGATGGTTGTATCTAACATAAACAGAGTGCTACACTACATTTGTTGATGATCTGGTCTTGCTCGCTCATTCTTTTCAGTGTTTCCAGAGACAATCGAATGTGCTGCTTGCTCAAATTTTGTGAGTTTCAGTGGCCAGTGGATAACCTTCAATACCTCCGAAGGTGCTAACATCTCCAAGTTCCCATTTTCCTAAAATATGAGCCTGTACAAGTTAAAACAGCTTATACATACTTGTGGGTTCAGGTAATAGATATATCTCAGTGGTATAACCAGGACATTTTAGTTGAAAAAAGTTAACCGCTACACCCGGACTAATCCTAAGTGTCAAAATACACCCAAAAACATTTAACATAAAAATCTAACTCGTTCCTTGTATACCTACCACATTTCTAGTAAGTTGATATTATCCAAAAGCAAGAAAACATTTTACCCTGCGAAAAATATACAGCAGAGGGAATGGATTCCTTTTCTTACCATCCACCATTGCAAAGAATAATTTTTAACCAAACTAAGTTTCTGAAAAATTAGCTATGTACCTTGTCAAGTTTCTTCAAGATATTAACGAACGGAGCATGTTAAACGACCTGCAGCATCCCAAATATAAATCACAATCTTAAAAGTTCACCTTTGAATTCAAAAGGAGTTTCTTAAAATGGGAAAATAAAATAAAATGCACCTACATGTGTTTAGGAAATTTAGGCCTCTATATAGCTCTACAAAAACTCCGCGGATCATTTTTTCAGCGCGGTCGGTGAATCTTCTTCTTGCTCATAACGTTATTTCCTTCTGAAACCGCAAAACCTGATTTTTTGGGTTGGTTGACAAGATCCTCCCACAACAGGTGTGTTACGGCAGAAATGGTCCTGGACGGCGTACTGATTGGAATGTCCATCCTCATGTTTCTGCCTTGCAGATTTAAACTTCTGGACCTTCCATACTTGTTGGACTCGGATTTCTTCAGATTTCTCGTACTTGTCTCTCTCTTTCTCTTTCTCCACGGTTGTTGAGCTCCACTTTGGCGATCCCACAAATGTCACGCTGTTCTACTCAAAAGAAGCAACCACCTGTTCTTCTTTACCCGCCGCCCGCCCCCTCTTCCTCGTCATCTTCTACATTCTCTTGAACGCCATCTGTTTAGGAATACAAAAAAACATTATGTTTGTTTTTTTCCCGCTCAGCAAAGTTCACAGATTGAAGGTCTCGTTTTTGTATCCTCTGCCTTACTCGCCTATGAGGCTCAGCCTCACCAGTCATTCGCTTACGTCGTGCCCTGTTCAACCTTAGCGGTCTGCAACTCTGTTTCAGACCACATCTATTCTGCCTAGAAATCTTGCTCCTGCATTGGTGTTGCACATCGGATGCCGTAAATATTTGTTCACAGGTTGGGAGGACGCTGCAAATAAAGTACTTTTAATGCATCTACTTTTGTTTTTAAGGCAATTTCCAAGCTTTTTACTCACATTGGCTGCATGTTTTTTTCCAAACATTTTCTGCTTTGTGATACTCTTTAAAGGTTGGTAAATGGATGATCACGGCAATTTTCAGAGAGCGATTGTACATTCGACTCGACCATGTAACGTATAGTTCCGATTTATTTTTTCACTTGTGTTACAATTTTTCTTTTTCCGTAAATTTTATGAAAGTTGCGGGGTATCACTACTTAATCGATCCTTCGTGTCTTTTATGTCTTTTTCAAGGTTTTGTCCCTTTAATTTAATGTGTTTATTAAATTATTATGGGTATGTAGGTTTTTTTGGGTTCAGTATCGAAAGGAAGGGAAGTATTAACTGACGCTGTTAATCTCTGTAAATGTGGATACCTGCGATCTCAGAACCTTCCACGAGGAATTATGGGAAACATGTTGTTGGGAAACATCTCGTAGGCGAACGAATTGTTGAGGAAAAGGAAATATTAGATGAACATGATAAACATAATGATTTTGAGAAGGTGGGAGTGAAATTTCTAAGGCTCTCCCATAGGTTAGGCAGACTACTTCACCCAATGTTCTTTTTATACATGTCTTCTTGTACGGGCTTGGGATAGTGAGAAGTAGTGGAGAAACAAGAATTCCAATCTCTTGGAGCCTTGCCCTTTGAGTTTCAGAGATAGTGCAATTACAAAGAAGTGAGAAGCATCAGGGAAGGAATCCCTTGAATTTATATGTACCATCATTCTTCTTGAGAAAACAGGATTTGGTACGAGTGTAACCATCAATTCAATTTTTGATGAGGCCAAGTCTGGTACATATGCATTTCAAGTTAGGAATAAACAAGGATGAGGCGATTGTGGGAACAGTTGAGGGAATTGAGATTAGGGTGATTGATACACCAGGGCTTGTAGCTTCCAATGTTGGTCAAGATCGTATTCACAAAAGAAGGTTCTTCGATCAGTGAAGTAATCCGTCAAGAAGACACCTCAAGATATTGTTTTGTATTTTGGTCGGTTAGATATGCAGGGGATGGACCAGTATGGAGAAGTGTCATTGTTGTGCTCAATTATAGAAACATTTGGTGTAGTTGTGTTTTTAATGCCATTATAGTCCTCACCCATGTTGCATGCCCACCACCTGATGGACCAGATGGTAATCCTCTCGGTTATGAGGCATTTATATGGGAACATTCCAATTTGATACAAAAAACATTCACCAAGCTTCAGGAGAGATCGAACTGGAGAATCATGTATTCTTTGTAGAGATTCTCTTTACTCACAACACAACAACACGCTTGCACCTTGCTTTTCACGTGCCACTAGGTACAGCAAACCCAATTTGATGTAGCAAGATGTTCATCATACCACTTGTTACAACAAACCCAATTTGATGCAACAGGATGTTCACCAAGCTTCAGGGGACATGTAAGTGGAGAATCCTATTCATGTGGCAGAGAATCAACCTATATCTGTGGCACCACAACACATTCCCACCTCCATTTTCGCATGTCACTGGTTATGGGAACCTGTGCAAGACCAAAACCTCTACTAAGAGCTTTGAAAAAGGGAATGACCATCCATCGAGTAATAATAGGAAGTATTTTTGTGGAACGTTTTAGTTGTACTACACTGTTCACTCCTCCTTATCACACAAGCTTAAAACAATTCAAGACAACATAGATTACATCGTAAACTACAACTGTAACAAATTAAATATTGTTATCCTCTCCGGCGTAATTGCTAGTTTATTATCATTTTGTGCAGGGAGCAAACGAGCAACAAACATATGCTTTCACATAATAACAACCAAATCTACTACGTGGTTTAAGATTAAACAATACATTTTTCGGAACAAAATGTACGTCCATTTCTCTTTCAAATAAGTGAAAGCGTCCATTTTGTGGTGTACGAAACTTGTAAATCAAGATTTGTTCAATGAATCGGGGACGAGATTTACATATGAGGCACATAATGCATGTATTAAAATCTTTTTCCTAACCGGGAAAAGAAAGCTAGCGATAATATACATGATGTCAATGCCTAGAATCGGTGAAGAAAATGACCAATTTATATAAAGATAGCCTCGGTTCTCGCAACTATCTACAACATATTTCTAAGTAACATGTAAAAATTAAAATGGGTATTCTATCGAAATACCTTATATGTGGACACAATGGCGAAGGCATTTATTTAAGATTGACGTAGGATTTCTTAAGGGAGGACTAAAGAACGGTTATAGAAGACCTACCTTAATATAGATAACATACACATAAATATCCCCTTATCTTGAAATTCTTATGCTCCTTACCCTCGCCAATTGTGTGTATATATATCAATTGATTATAGTCCTTTATGGAATTTAGGAGGAAGGTATTCCTTAAATTATCCATTACACTAAATATGGGCGGAGGTGTTCCCTCTCATTGAGGGAACACCTTTTGGATTATTTATGTTAGCTGTTGTAATAAAAGATTCAAACTCGGGTTTTGTAAGACATCCTCGTATCTATTGGTACAAGTTTCCCACATTTATTGGGAAGAAGTGGTTATTTAGAGTATAATAGTTCAAATATAGACTTTTCTAAGGGGAGAGGACATTTCTTGAATAAAGCACAAGGTATGTTGATAACACCATTTAATTAAATTTTAGGGACCCAATCCCACTAACATTATAGATATATGCATACAAAGAATTGCTGACAATACAACTAACATACTTAGACACATATAAGAAACGAATTCCCCGAGTCTAAACCCATTATAGAAAACATAAAGACTCTTTGTTTATGTTTTTGTTTTCTTTTTTTTCCTTTTAGAGAGCATTCAATAATGTAATATTTCTGCAGCAAAACCTGAATAAACCGCTTGTTTACAACATTAAAGCCCGCACCAATAGGAAAACAAATAAATCTGCAACATTTTTTCTACGGACCTTGATGTAAAGCAGAGGAGATTTCCTCATGGCCAAAGAACCTTATTATTCAAAAATATTATAATCGAATCATTCCTTTGTTTCAATTGGCATCACTTTAGTGTAAACTTACCAATATCTAGTTTTTACTTTAAATGAGAGTTGAACTCAAGACCTACTTATTAAGGAGATTATCTAATCAACTAAGCTATTAGAGGAGACTTTTATATTTATAAAACTACATTTATCCATGAAAGATAATGAAATTAAGTTCATTTTCATAAATTTAAATATTGAAATTTTCAATATTAAATTAAGTATTTCATATTAAACAATGTAGAATTATCGATAAAATTTTATACCATTTATAAGAAAATTTGGTCAAAATATTTTCAAATACATATTGATTGGCCTATCTAAATTTTGAAAAAGTAGTAAAACATTAGACAACCGATTATAAAAATAACCGTTAAAAGATATTTGTTAAGGCCTCTCGGTCATGCGATTTCATCAAGCAAACACATCGGGGCATCTATACCCTCATCAACCCCAAGCCCAAACAAGTTTACAACACAACTTAGGTATTACACAAAGCTAACATGAAAATGGGGGAGCTAGCAAGACTTTCCAAGGCAATTATAATGAGAGGGACAAATGCACGGTAGGTGGGTTTCTATGCCGAGAAGAATGAAACATACTCAACAATATTCCCACAAAAACCTAGTGCGAGAATGTCACACACGTGCATACTAGGGGGGAGGAGAGGAATGGGAGTCAAACCCACCTCTCTCGTATTATTTTTTCTTCTAAATGATAACGCTCTTCTTCTCAACCAACACAACTCTATAAATAGGAGTGGAAATAACAAGCAACACAAACCATGGGCCCATTTTCTATCTCTTAAAAGCATGGGAGCTAAAAAAATATTCCCAAACTACCCACACTCGGGCTAGTCTCCTTCCATCCCGCACACACAACAAACTTGCATACTCTAGCCATAGTGGACTTCAAATTAATGAACTCAAAAACCCACACACATTTTCGAAGAAAAATAAAGCAAATCTCAAAAACAAAGCATAACAAGCAAAAATAATAATGAGGGAAACCTCCCATAAATCTCATGAACATTGACCCAAGTGAGCTCCAAAGAACAAAAAAACTATACCATGAACATTGACCATTCATTAACAGATCGACCCACTCTAAATATTGGTTATGAATTGCAGATAACAAGGACTATGTAGTAGAAGAAATAGGCAATGCGACCATTCCTCTTGAGATGAGAAGATGTACCCTCACGAAGGTGCTTTATGTCCCAGGATTGACCACAAATCTCATGTTTATCTCTCGGTTTTGAATCACAAGCTCAAGTGGATTTTCTATTTTAGAATGACATCAAATCATGTCGATATCTCAAGAAGGAAAGATACTCATTATAGCTTTTCGAAGGATCGTTTATTTACATTAGATATAATTTCATCTATTGCAAGTTCGTTATCCGCCTCACGATGGAATCTACATTGCTCTAGTATTATCGGTATGGAGAGCTTGTTGGAAGGTTACCCGTAAGAAAATAAGATGCCTAAAAGATGACGAATCCCAAAAATAAGGAGTAAGGTGGAAAGACGTCGGGGCACCAAGAGTGTAAGGGGGCCCTTGGTCGTTGGCTTCAGTTATGCGCAGTGTCAAAGCCATAAAACATAAGCCAATAAAGTTCTAATGGGCTATAGGGTGTAAAATTCCATAAATAAGGAAAGAAACAAAACAAAGAGGCCAAAGATAGTTGTCAATTACTAGTTTTCTCACTTATGAATCATATGAATGCAAGTATGCTTTTAATAGAACCTATAAATGTACCCAAGCACATGATTTTGTGTTTACATTTCCCCGCTTTATGTTGTTGAGTGAATACTTGATAACATAAAGTAGATAAGAGATGTGTACCTAATAGTCATGTAGAATTTGATAGTAAAAATGTCTTTGAAGAGACAAGTAAAAGTGTTAAGTGATAAAAATGAAGCATGGAAGCTAAGAAGGAGAAAGTGACCCTAGGGGTGAAGCGTATTGTGTTGTATGGTGTTGTACGTATTGTTGTGTTTGTTTTAGGGTTACATCTTATTCCGTATTAAGGATGAACCTACAAAATAAGAGCGAAAGAGTAGTCAAATTCAAGTAGTATAAAACTCTTGCAAAAGCATTTAAATGTGTTAAAGTAGTAAAAGGAAATTTTGCACACGATGAACATGAGTGTTAGAGGATAAAAATATGTCCGAGAAAATGTTGTATATAGGGAGCTTTTGGGTGATCTCACGTAAAGAATGAGTTTTGGGCGATCTCATGTCAAGAACATGTTTTTGGGCCGATCTCATGCCACATTAGAAGAGTGTTAGGGAGAGAGGTCTAGTGTTACTCTCTTTCCATGATTGCTTCCCGAATTTATCACCACTTGTAGATGGTGTGATCCTTTTTCTTCCGTATTTGTTCCAAATTACAATGGAGAAAGAATACATTGTTCTTTGGAAGACCGTGCTGTACTATGAAAATTACTATATGAGCTATGTTGATATGAGAAAGTAACTATATTTCCCTCGTGACATAGGCGCTATGATAGGTTAGAACCACCAAGGCACTAGTGTCTATGTCTCGGACCTTTGGATTGATCTTTGAACCGAGACCCAAATTCGGGCCATTTCTTCAATTGTAGCTTGTTCTATTCCTTTACTGTAGCTCTTAGCTCAAGATATATGGGGTGACTGATTCACCCAATGTATTTCCCCTTGTTTGGGGTCCATGCGACATCACTAGGAGTGTGGCCCAAAAAGACACCCCGATGCTAATATGAAATTGTATCCTTGCGGGGGAGGCAATGTGCTTGATAGAAACCAAGGCATGTGCAAACAAGAAGGATAGAAACATGTGTTAGTGCAAACAAAGCTAGTATGAAAGATAAGCCAATGTGACAAGCAAGTAAGAAGACAAGATAGACCACGAAAAGTGGGTTTCAAAGATGGGACATTGATGTAAGATAGACGGCCCCACTACAAAGCCCTCACATAATCAAATAAGTGAACGTGTAACGCACAAGCTGGCATCCATTTTTTGGTGTACGAAACTTGTAAATCAAGATGTGTTCAGTGAATCGGAGATGAGATTTACAGATGAGGCGCATAATACATGTATTAAAATATTTTGTCCTAAACATGAAAAGAAAGCTAGTGATAATATACATGATGTCAATGCCTAGAATCGGTGAAGAAAATGAACAATCTATATAAAGACAACCCCGATTCTGCAATTATCTACAACATATTTCTCAAGTAACATCTAAAAAATTCAAATGGGTATTCCATCGAAATACCTTATATGAGTAAGTACACAATGGCGAAGGCATTTATTTAATAATTACGTAGGATTTCATAAGGGAAGACTAAAGAACGGTTATAAAAGACCTACCTTCATCCTCATACATACATATTGTATCAATACAAATTTTATTGAATGATTCATGAACACATGTTTAACTAAAAAAACTAAATATATAACGACTAACTTACCTCGCAGTCACCTCTACTAGTTCTTTCATAAATGAACCCCTGCTTCTGCATCCATCTCACCCTCCTCGCCCTATGAAGACAATGACATATAAATTATATGAAATAGATAATACTTATGTATTGACAACGAGAAAAAAGTGAAATGAAACCATTAATCAATAAGCTTACCCTATTTTCCTTATATTCTTTCAAAGCCAACATGGTTGTTGCCCTCTTACTCCTCACAGACACCGAATCAAAGACTATCATGGCATTATCAACCTTTTTATTGGAGCGTCTATTAAGCGTGTCTAACGATTCCTTGTCATCCCTCTTGCATATGCATTGTATTGTGAGTCGCCTCTGTAATTTATGTCGCATATACAACACACCCTCAATGTTCCCCTCCCTTTGATCCATGTATTGCCTCCACTTTTCAGAGGCACCCAGAGGATACTTGCAATAAACATTCTCCCTTTCCTCTCGGGGAAAAATGAGAGAGGGAATGGGCATCTATCCTGTGGAGGTTTAGCCTCCGTAACTCATAAAATTTCTTGTCCTTAATTTGGGGTACTTGTAATAATAAAGTATGTGGTCCCCACAATGCTCCCTTCTATAGTGAAGAGGAGCTTATTCACCAACATAATATAAACAGTTAGACACTAATGGAGATAAATGAAAACAATAAATAACAAGTTTCAATTTACTTATTTTACCTCATCGCGATAACAACATCCTCCGCATGACTTGGAGAAGCAACCCTAGGTGCATCCTTCTATAATCAGCATTGCAAATATCACCTTGTGAGTCATACAAACTCGTTCGACACATATAAACTAGTTACGTACACATATACACCAAATAATATACAATCAACAATCCAAGTAAAATCTTGTTATTCACACTCAATTTTTAATAGTAATGCATAAACAATTACTAAATTAATAAAACACACACACAAACCGAATTAAATTAAGATATAAAGTAAAACGTTAAATTTAGGTGATTTTACCTCCTCTCTGACTATATCCGCATGTATATGTTACAACGAAGCAACGCTCTTACAACCGCTGCCTCGTCGTCCTTCAATCAACAACCCATACCATATAAAAACTCATTACTCAAAAAATAACAAATACCAAAGTCCAACAATTTTTAAAAAACAATGTTAAAGCGATTAGTAGATAAAGTACACACACGTATCGAAGAATATATCTGAAGGTACAATCTCGACCTTCACCATTTTTAATCTTCTGATGGAAGGCTCAGGCACAGGTGCCTAAAATAATATTACATTACTTACTTTAAAAATTAGTTTCAACATAAAATATTATACAATTATTTATTTTCAATTACAACAAGGGAAAAGGTAATTGAAAACCTTGTATTCTTATTTGCGACGAAGATGCAACGTTCACAGAATGCATCATTGGCACAACCGACCACAACACTAGCTAAAAAAAAATCACAAACAATCATAATTCAACTTAACAATAACAAAATGGATAGATATAGTGCCTAAATATATTTTTCTAAGAGTACACACCATGGAAGAGTATGATTTCTGCAAGGTCTCACTATTTTGCAATAACTTGATCACAATATTTTCCCGATGGGCCGCACTATTCCTGCAATAAAAAGCTATGTCTACCATTCCACAAATGCATCACATATAGTATGTATTAAGCCATTAAATAATTAAAAACAGGAATGTACATAACACAAAAAGGAGTTACAGTGTGTACATATATCATATTACAATGTCATCCATGGCAAGTGCTAACAACGCTACCACTTCTTCGTTTATAGTGGCCCTAGACACTTGACATACATCCAACCTACCTCTATTAACTTTTACATGTACATATGAACATTTCACAAAGCGAGATACAATCTCTAGTGCTTGAACTCAAAAATATTTACATTGTTACATTGGTAAACACCCTTCATTTGATTCACAACAAGCATATCATGAGAAAACACACAAATGTTCTGAACTTCATGACGCATCGCTTCCTCGAGACCCAATATTGAGGCCCTATACTCAGCCTGGTGGATGTTCATACTAGCATCTCCCACAATGGTGCCTACATTTACTTTCTTGTTGCCGTTAGGATCATATAATATGAATGATGAACATGTAAGATTTTCATAGGTTTTCGACACTCCATGAATTTTTAATCTCCAAATGACAACCATGTTTACCTTTACAATAGACAAACATACATCGTCAGCAACAACCGACAACATGTTTTTTTGCATATTGAACACTAAAAAATTGACCTTTTCAACACAACCATTTCATTCCAAGACATATGCATATCTATATATTTTTATATATGTGCATGTTTTTTTGTGTGTTAGTTGTAGTATACAAACTATTTTTTTGTGCATTTTGTGGTATACACACTTTGTGTTTTTGTGTGTATATGGATACAAATGAAAATTCAAATGTTTATGTTTTATTGCATATTACGTTTCATATGGTATATATATATATATATATATATATATATATATATATATATATATATATATATATATATATATATATATATAGGGAGTGATGGGAGGATAAATATGATCCCTATTTCCCAGAGATGTCGTGGAAGAAAAACTTATAGGGAAGAAATAAGGGGGAGAGGGGATAAATATGATCCCTATTGCCCCAGATGTTGTGGAAGAAAAACTTATAGGGAAGAAATAAGGGAGGGGGATAAATATGATCCCTATTGCCTAGATGTTGTTGAACAAAAAATTATAGGAAGAAATAAGGGAGAGAGGGAATAAATATGATTCTTATTGCCCTAGATATTGTGAAAGAAAAACTTATAGGGAAGGAATAATGGAGGGAGGGGGATAAATATAATCCCTATAATCCCGGATGTTGTGGAAGAAAAACTTTAAGGGAGGAAATAATGGAGGGAGGGGGATAAATATGATCCCTATTTCCCCAGATGTTTTGGATGAAAAAAATTATAGTGATGAAATGTATTTAAACTGGGCCTAGTTGGCCATTGTTAGAATCGAGAAAAAGAGGAGGATCCCGTGCTTCAAGTGGAAGAAGAAAAGGAGGGGGAAGAATTGGAAAATGATAGGTAGAAAATTAGTTAGAATGGAAACAAGAAGATACATGGAGAATATGTACATGTATGTACGAGTATACATATACATATGCATATGTAATGGTCTCACATACCTGGACATTTGTATTATCATATGGGAGTGTTGTTTGTTATATAGATGTTGTGTGTATACCATAGAAGATATAAAATGGACGATGCATGTAAGGCATTTTATGGTGTATCATATGGGGGTCATACGATCCTGTCTTGGATGACAAGTAAATGATTGGGTTGTAACACATGTTGTGATTATAATTTATGTGAAAAATGATACAAACACCGTAATAGGATACTAGTAGTGAAATTATGTGGTATACACAGGTTGTTATTTTTGTGTGTATATGACAAACAACGCAAACATTGTATTACGATACTATGAGTGAAATTTTGTGGTATACACATGATGTGGTAGGTTGTCTTTGACTAGATGCAACGAACGTGTCTCGCACATGGGCATTGCATGTATGACATATTTTATGGCATCTTATGGTCTATCACATGGGTATCATGCAATCCTATAGTGAGAATACATTGTTCCTACATATATATAATCTTTTGGTGTAACTTATGTGGGTCATACAATCATGTCTTCGATGGCAAGTAAATGATTGGGTTGTGATCATGGCTAGTGTATATACTCGTTTCTTGGTGACTAGTCAATGAATACGCTATCTATAATCTTGTCTTGGACGATTTGATTTGAACATAATTATAGTTTGTCATAATTGTTTTTGTTTGAATGTGGCATATGGCATCACAATGATAACAACAGTAATCATTGCATCTTGTGGCCATTTTATTCAACCATTACATGACTTTGAAAATACTTAACATGTGAACATATTCTTCCTCTATTTATTATAACAGCTTTTCATTGTTAGTATTTCTATTAGAGTTAAGGTTTGATTCCTTTTCCTCCCTTCCTTCAATCACAATTAAGGTACGAGCCTTCCTGCTAATTTTGACTTCCGTACAAATTGTTGATTTACTTGCTTTTATTTTGGATTTACTCGTTGTTATTTTAGATTTACAAATCATAATGAAACACTAAATAAAAGACATCTATAAATCTAGTATTTCCTATTAGTATTCTCCTGAATTTTTATTTCAAAGCACATTCATTGACTAACCACCAAGAAAATTATATAGACAATTTTATCTCTATTAAGTGGTATACACACAATGTCTATATGACATTCTACAATACCATATATAATTATTGCTATCAATAATACAAGTACATGTTTTTGTGTAAAATACTTCACAAATCTATAAAAAAATAAAAATAAAAATGTCTATCTGTGAACAATTTCAAAATCTAAAAATCGTAAATCCTTGCGTTGTTTGATTCACATGAATATATTTTTTAGATCTAAGGCTTCTCGTCAATTCTCGTGAAATGGATCTTCTCGCCAATTCTCTCCTACAATGGACCTTTACGAGAAAACAATTGCAAAGTTTTGGCGCTTAAAGTTTTGTTGTTTAATCGATGGAATGGGGCAACGAAAACCAAAGTGATGCATCTTAAATGCTCACCACCTTTTGCCATCCTTTCCTCTATCTTTCTCTCTTTATTGGGATATGCTTAGGGACCTGGCACATCTTAGCGGTATCCATACATACATTTATACACACACACACACATTTGTGTCTGTGTGTGTATAAATGTGTGTGTGTGTGTGTGTGTGTGTGTGTGTGTGTGTGTATCCATGTATGTATGTATGTATGTATGTATGTATGTACATATATATGTATATGTATATGCATATGCATGTATAAACATGCAAATACAAATGCGCGCACACACGCGCATATGGACAATTATGTAGTCAAGATAGAGTCGATGTTATAATTTAGTATGAGGATATTCATTAGAGAAAATAGGGTGTGTTCATGAGAAATAATCTTCCTTGAATGAATTTGCATCTCTCTATGATGAAGAATGAAAAATGTGTGTGTTTGTGTGAAATTATATGAATCTAAGAGGTCATTGTTCTGTCAACTCATGGAACTTTGGGTTTTCTATGAAACTATACACTAAGGAGCATAGGAATAATTATATAGCCCGTTTTAGATGATGTTGTGATGTAATCTTTGTAATTAGTGAAGCTGTGAACATTTTGTAAGGCAAGATGAGAATGTCTTGAAGGATAAGAAATGAAGGCTAGTGGCATTTCATGGTACAATCACGTAACATCTCACATTGAATGCTGCAGAAATATTGGTACTAATCGGTGTCCTAGAGAACCCATGCACATGATATATACCATGAAAAATTCATAAAACAAGAAAATAACTCAATTAACCCTTATAGGACCATGTCAAATCCTAGCACGTGGTTTGGAAAATAAAACCTCAACTTGCACATATAGGAGAGTTAAGAACTAAAGTTATAAACTAATCATATGCAAGGCCTTACTTTCAAAATGGCTGGTTTGAGGAAATTTCTGAACTCTATTAGAAGATGTAAGTGACATTAGGTTTAAGGCTATGATATAACCTAATTAAGGGAAATTTTTGAGAGTTGGGTGAAAACGATAAGTAATTGGATCTTAAAAGTTTAGAGACACCTAAAAAAATGAAAATGGCCAGTTGAAAATGTTTACCTTGAAAATAGATCACAAAAATATTGAAAGTTACACCTTAAAACACTTATAAACTAAGCTAGTAGACTCTTGGAACAAGGGATAAAAGGAATATAAAGCATTTAGCTAAGAATGAAAAGGAAATGGTGTTTACAAAGATAGAGCATAATAATTTTTTCATCAATAGCTATGGAATATAGTAATTCTCCTTACTTCTAGTTTCAATGCATTTACCAAGGATAATTTGGAAAATAATTCAGACCTATGAGGCTTTATTATGCCAATCCATATAAAGAAAGTTTTGTCCTTTAATCCTCAACACAAGACAGTAATCGGGTCATTATATTGATTTGTCCTTGTCCCTTGAATAATTTAGATAATAGAGTATATCATTTTGCTTCATACTTTCCAAAGTGTTACATTGTAATTATAGTACCATTGTTTACTATTATATTCATTTTTAAATTAATATATTCTAGTTTCTATGTCTTGGATTCAATCATATAATAAATTTATGATCGTATTACGGATTATCTTCTAATGGTAGCTAAGTTTATAGTTTATAATCAAGTATGGTAAAAAGGTTCTTGGTTGCACTATATTAGCATTCCAAAAATACAAACAAACACTGGGAACTCTGTGGAACTAATCACTTAGGAACGATAATTGGATCGTAAATTCATTTGCAATCCACAACTGTTGGAAGCAATAGCTCAATTTCTTTCCTTACGTTGGGACATGAAAACGAAACCAAACATTTTTGAAAAAATATTAACAATATAAAAATTTATCGCTTCACAATTAAAGAGCCTATCAACAAGCAAAATTTGACCCACCAAATAGTTATTTATCAATTTTTGGATGGATTAATTTCATTGATTGATCTACAATCAACTTACTTTGACATATGCGATCTTTAAGTTCACAACTTCATAACTACTATCACCAGATTTTTGGCACTCTTAAATGTAATTTTGGATGTTAAATATTTATTAGAAACTTGTTGTAATTGTGGTTTTATGATGATATTGATCTGTTAAGGTTTGAACTAATGAACTCATTGTTGCGAATAGTCAGAACTAATTGTATCACACCGAACACTTTTAAATAATATGTTTGTGAAAATATGATCTCAATTATAATACTATATTATTGGTATTCTGTTGATAACAAAATATTTTTAAATGATTACGTTATTGGAATCAACATAAACCATAAAACATCGAAATCGTTCCGTTGATTAAGAAAATATCTTAATTTTTAAAAGCGATTTGTATATGAAAGTATATATTGATACTATTATCAAAACATGCAATTATGTTTTTTATTAGGTAAATAATTAGTTTTGAGGTGACCAAAAACTCACCGATATAACCGGAGAAAAAATGTAACAATAGAAATAACATGGGGAAGCCTCTACTAAGCGATAATTATACGGATAAATATGTTTTCAAACATAAAAAGTAGTCGAATGATTCATGGAGTGGTTGAGAGCATCTAGGAACACCTTTAGGAGTGTTGAAAATAGTAAAAATTGGTGTTAATGGAGTGTGTAAAGGAATGTAAATAGAGTGCATTTTATTAATAGAATAATGATTGAAGATCTTCGAGTGAAAACTATATCTTTTCGCATGCATTTTCTTGAGTTTAGCATAAATGTGTAATGAGTTCTCGAAAGGACAACAAGCTAGGAGGTTGTTGTCAACTTGATGTATCTTTTCTCCCTTGGTGGTAAGTTAGATAGTTGGAGGAGGATCATAAAAATCTAAGCAAATTTATTTCAAGCCTTGAAAGTCAATTTTGTTATTTTATAACTATTTTTACATTCTCAGGACCAAACTAGGGCAAGGCATAAAAATTATTTTACTTGGTGGAAATCGATAAAACTTTATATTTATGTATGCCCCATAGAGGAGATAAGATTTGTGAAATTTCAGGTCTAGATACAAGTGACGAAGAAGATGTTAGCATTATTTTAATCCATTATTAATGGACAGCTTATAACTGTCCTCTCTCCTTCTCTCCTCCCATGCCTTTATAATGCTTTGCACTCTTGTTTGATGATACACATTTGAATACATTGAATATTATTCTATCTCTCGCCTTCATTGGTATCGAGCGAGGCATCTTGGCACTAGAGGGAGGGTTGTTTCAACACCGTGTGGAGCCATACTGTCTTCTCTTTCACGTGTAGAGATTCCTTTGCTTCGTAACCTACACATAGAAGCCTGCATGGATCAAGATCAAGATGAAGTTGTGTGTGGACAGGATACGGTTTATATCTCTGTGAAAGCTGTGTTGTGAGAAATCCAACCCACACTCACGATCTCTCCATTGTTCTTTGTCTGCTATCAGGAATGCCATTAGAAATCCGCAACATTTTGTTTAGCTCATCATTATAATCACAAAGGTCAACATTCTCAGCTTCCTTGAACAAAATTTTCTTGGCTTCTTCATTTGGAAGAGTATCGACAAGATGCTCCGGACACTCAAACCCGCGTTGTTTGAGCATATTCGTGACACCCAAATTTCGAGCTGTCACCACTATTCTACTACTTTGGAAGGCTTCGTAAGGATTTGGGGAGCAGTTGCTTTGCAAGTCTTCTGCGTGAAGGACATTATCAATAAAAATAAACACTGGCTTATTTCCTTTTGTTTTGAAAGCTTTTGCCAGATGATCCTGACCCTCTGGGAGATTTCTCAATGTTATATTTTTAGCATTATTGTATGTTGGGAAAGCGTCCTTCAAGATTTGTTGTTGTATACATTTTAAATCATTCTTCACAGGGTCTTCATGGATTTGAATGCCTGTGTAGTTAAAATGTTGGAGATCCAGGCAAGCAATAACAACATTCGCCAGAGTAGTCTTTCCTATGCCACTGAACCCATAAATAACCACGGCAAATGGTGAACTTTTTACGGTTTCCAAATCTAACAAATTCGTTACATGGTTTTTTCTAGTCTTCAATCCCAACTGCGAATCCACGTAGAGGTGTAAAGATATATATTTAAACATCCGAGAGCAACTATAATAGATTGCAAGAACAGGGGAAGAGTCTATCTACGAGGCAAGATGTCGATTTTAAAAAAGTTGTATTATTCTTAGTGACCTTAGTTTTTACATACGAGCTATTGTATCTTTGGGTGCAAGAGTGCTTTAGCACAATAGGATGGAGGACAACGGAGGCTGGAGGAAATCCAGCGACCTCTTGCAAGCCACAAGCGATGAGGCCGCCGACAGATATTGTGGCGAATAAGGTATTGAGGACCAATTCCTCAATTTTGGTTTGTTTATTTCAGTTTTGTGTTGGTTGTTCTGTTGTTTTTCAATAAAGTACAGATGATACGAAATTTCCTATGTGGGACCTCCTAACTGAAGAGCGTCATGGGGAACAGAAAAGCACTAAAAGCACATGGTACTCACCCTGGGTTCGTGGTAATCTTGTAAAACCACCGAGGTATCATCCTCTTGGGTTCGTGGTATGCCTGTAAAACCACCAAGGTAAAATCCTCTTGGTTCGTGGTAATCCTATAAAACCACCGAGGTAAACAATCGGAGAGTGTTCTGTCCCTCTAGGTTTCGGTCAACCTTAGAAAAACCATGTGAGACCATGTAGGCACATGATCGTGTGAAGACTCTCTTTGTGGTGTTCTCATTAGGGGGAATCTCTATCGGAAATGTATGTTTGTACAAAAATGTATTAAGGGGGAATGTTAGCATTAGTTTAATCCATTGTTGTTAATGGATGGTTATAACTGTCCTCTCTCCTTCTCTCCTCCCGTAGCCTTTATAAGGCTCTGCACTCTTGTTTGATGAATACACACATTTCAATACATTGAATATTATTCTATCTCTCGCCTTCGAAGATAGAGCCAACATGATTACATTTCAGATCTAGGAGTGAGAAAATATTAATGAAATTGATTGTTGGTGATCTATAAATCTTAATGAAGCTTGTTGAAGACCCATATGAGGTGTTGAAATTCGATTCATGGTGAGTTTCAATCTATATACCCTTTCTACAACAATGTAACATGTTATAATATGCCTAATCTGGCTAAGACTAGGTAGAATTTCTCATATTGCATATGAAATATGGGTGCAGATTTGAGCATGGCACAAGTAAATGACAAAGGAGAAAGTTACATGGATCAATAATAACTAATCAAGGTATTGGAATGATAAATCAAACGGTCCTATCAAATTGGATTTTAAATGGTATATGCACTATAAAAATGATCACACCGATAGTAGTTGCACTTTAATCGAGGTTCACACAGTGCATCAAAACTCTAACACGCGTTAAAATTTATTTACAATGCCTTTCTCTAAGCTCTGTGCTAGGCACAAACATAACATCTCACACCTTTATTTATTTGGCCATTATGAACTAATTAATCCTTGGCCAAAATAGAGGCTCGATATGTTGTGTTGCCGAGTTGAAGGAATAATAAAAATTTTATGTAGAGATTAGATAAGACTTGATGAAACATTTTGAAATATACCGCCTTGTAATAATCAAACTTTTATCCGAGTCGTTCCTCGGTGGATTCTTTCAATGATCTAAATTTTTTTATTGATACTAATCTGGAACACAAGCTTTATAATAAATGATTGAGTGTGTATGAGACTACGTATAGGCATATGTAAGGATAACGATATAATAGATGTGTAATTTTTCACATCACTAAGGGAAGTATAAGGGATGGTTTCCCCTTAAAAATTAAGACATAATCAAAGGTGCAAGGTTAAAGACTCGGCTCGATACCAAATAAAGTGGCAGAACCAGAGTTATACACGATTAATTATTTCGTTATTAAAATCAAGTACATATATAGGAGAGATAGCTCCTATTTTCATAGAAGTTTGTTCAACAACTCTCCCCACAATTATCTCCACAAAGTCTTATATACATGAGTCAACAAAACAACTCACAACAACCCTAATCATTACAAATTACGTGAGATTATATCTCACAACAAACAATCTAAATATAAACCTTATGATAATTTATATGAGCAATAATAACATTCCTAATAGTCAGCGATGCAGGAGCATCATCTCCACCTTGCAAATAATGCATGTGGTCATTAGATTTTGGATTGGAAGTATGTTAGCGAGCTTGTAGAGGTCATTAGCTGATATTTAAGTGTGTTTGTTGGATTCTAGGCCTTTCAAATTTCAAATTGCTCACTTTCCCTCCAAAAGTGCAATCAAAGTTTTGAAGGCCTATTTTGGCTAGATTATATAAGTTTTGTATGTCCTAGTGTTGTGTGTTGGAGCTAAGACACCTCCTCATGTTTGTAATGTTCTTTCTAAAGGATTCCATAGGTTGTAAAGATTTTAAGCTCTTGGTCATATGTACCTTGTAAAGTTGAAGCAAGAATAGTTGTCCAAGTGACTAAATAGGAAGTTGAAAAGTCACAACTTGGTGGTAACTGAAGGGGAATGACAATTTAAAGGACTAGTAACTGATTTGTAAGGCATCATTTAAATGAACCAAGTCTTGGGAGAGTTTAGGCTCCAAGAATTGAAGAAATTCTAGCTTGTAAGACTAGGTGTAATAGTGAACTCCGTGTGTGGTTTTGTCATTTCCTCGGTTCTAGTTGATATAAAGTATGGTTTCATAAGATTGTGGTACAAATAACTAGGAAAATAGAATAAAATTTGTTGATTGTGTGAGTGTCAATGAGAGCATCTATGGAAGTGAAGTCTTGGCATGGAAAATTAAGTATTTAGAGGATTTTAAAGAGAGAATCAATAAGCTTTCAAACCCTACATAAACTCTTTATACATGTACGATAACGATGTATATTTGAACCTATAGCAAGATGTATGGAGTATAGGGTCTTGTATCACATTGAGAGTTAAAGCTCTTAAACAATGATATTGTCCTTGAGAACTTTGAAATAGTATGGTAACCAAGCTGTTAAGAAGGAATTTGAAATATTTCAAATGAACTAAGGGTTAACAATTAAGATAATCAAGATAGTCTCTGAGAGGACAAAATACTCAATGGAAGACCTATTTGAAGAGACCCTAATACTAAGGAACTAGGAATTGTATCTAGTATTCAATCCGAGACTTTACATGTTGTTAATAAATTGAAATGGGTGTCTAAATATGTTAAAAGTGGGTGAGAAACCTCAAATGTTGGTAGATATGGTTGAAGATATAGTCCACTAAGACTAGTAAAGCAAGAAGATAAAGATAAGAGTCTCAAGTGACTACAAGGTCAAATAAAGGAACAAAGAGTTGAAACCTAAGGTACCTAATTATCTCCTTAAAGAGTATTATAAAGTACAATCAAGTTGTCTTGGGTAAACACCATTATTTCTAACTATAATTGTGATATTTTTTCAGTTGCTCCAGAAACCAAGAAAGGCAGACTTTTCCATCAGTAAGGCACTCTTTAATGGTTTAACTCACTTTAAGGTTGAATTAACACTAAACGAGAAGCAACAATATGGGGTATGTATTGGATAAGATTATGAAGGCTAGAATCAGGATTTTTACATGTTGGAAGAAGCTCATGAACTAAAATAGGAAACCAAGATGAAGGTCAAATAATCAAAAATTGTCTTTCGAATGAATTGTAAATTGGAAGTCAGTTTAGTGGGATTGGGCTTTGCATGATCACCTCTTTCCAAATATTTGTAGACTATTGTTTCAAATTATTTCAAATTATTTATTTCTAAACTTTCTATTTTTTTCTTAACGATAGAAATTTCATCATTTTATACGGTCCACATGGAAAAATGGGACAAAAAAAAAACATAAAATCATAAACATTTGACCATATTTAATAACTATGAATATAACTAAAATTGTAATCTAACTCGTTAGGATGAGGGCTACATATAAACTACTATCTTGTGCATATTTAAACGACTATTATACATATTTTTCCATACTTTTTAGTGTTATATCGAGAACGATTAACACCAGCACACCTTTACGTCATAATTATCTATCAAAGAGGTGGAAATATCTACATATCAATTCGGTAAATATTTAGAAAACAAACAAGTTCTTATTCACTTAAAGCAAGTACTCAAATTAGAAATCTAACAAGTTTCAAAATTCATTATTACAATACAAATTTATATTTTTTACATTTAGAGGGAAAATGATAGCTTGAAATTTACATTTCCAATAAGGTCCATGACTTACCATGTCCTCCATTGCTTGCACCGCCACATCCATGATTAGATGAAAAGGTGCCACTGCATCACCCCCTTGCGATGAACCAACCTACAAAATAACAACTTTTTATTACAATGGTTTTATAACAAAAATACAAATTACAATTTAGAGATTTTGTGTTCGCTTGTATTTACCTCAACTTGCTTTCTGTTGGTTGGATTCGTTGCTATTTTTTTACATTTTTCATATAGATGCAAAGCAACAACATGTCATCCTCCTACATACATATTGTATCAATACAAATGTTATAGGATGATTCATGTACACATGTTTAACTAAAAAAACAAAATATATAACAACTAACTTACCTCAAGTCACCTCCACTAGTTCTTTCGTGAATGACCCCTCTTTCCGCATCCATCTCACCCACCTCCCCCTGTGAAGACAATGACATATAAATTATATGAAATAGATAATACTTATGTATTGACAATGAGAAACAAGTGAAATGAAACTTGAGCTTAATCAATAAATTTACCCTATTTTCCTTATATTCTTTCAAAGCCAAGATGATTGCCCTCCTCTTACTCCTAAGAGACACCGAATCATAAACTATCATAGCATTGTCAACCTTTTTCTTGGAGCGTCTATTAAGATTTTCAAACGATTCCTTGTCATCCTTCTTGCTATGCATTGTTTCACGTGTCACCTCGTAATCTACATCACGTATACAACACACCCTCAATGTTCCCCTCTCTTTGATCCATGTATTGCCTCCACTTTTCGAGGCATGACGAGGATATTTACAATAAAATTTCTCCCTTCCTCTCTCGGGGAAAAAGGGAGAGGAGATGGGCATCCGTATTGTGGAGGTTTAGCCTCCGTAACTTATAAAAATTCTGTGCATAATTGGGGTAATTATAATAATAAAATATGTGTTCCCATGCAATGATCACTCCTATAGTGAAGAGGAGCTTATTCACCAAAGATAATATAAACAATTAGACACTAATGGAGATAAATGAAAACAATAAATAACATGTTTCAATTCACTTATTTTACCTCATCAATGATAATAACATCCTTTGCATAACTGGAGAAGCAACACTAGGTACACCATAAGATTGCAAACGGAGCCAACTATCATGGCAACAAGATCGCATGACCACTACAAGATACACCATAAGATGCCATACATGCATCTCCCAAATATGCCTTCTAATGGGCTTCGACACCTACATATTCATACACTTACATACAAATATGTATGTGAGTATACATATACATATATGTACATATATGTATACAAGTATACATATAAATATGTATATCTAATGGCCTCACATACTGTATGTTTGTATTATCATATGATATTATTGTTTGTTATATAGACAATGTGTGTTATACCACAAAAGATAAAAATGAACGATGCATGTATGTCATCTTATGGTGTAACTTATGGGGGTCATACAATCCTCGTCTTCGATGGCATGTAAATGATTGGGTTGTGATCATGGCTAGTGTATATACTCTTTTCTTGGTGGCTAGTTAATGAATATCTTTGTCTATAATCTTGTCTTGGTTGATTTGATTTAAACATGATTATATCTATCATAATTGTTTTTTTTTAATGTGCCACATGGCATCACAATGATAACAACATGTAATCATTGCATCTTGTGCCCACTTTATTCAACCATTACGTGACTTTGAAAATACTTAACATGTGAACCTATTCTTCCTCTATTTGTTATAACAGTTTTTCATTATTAGTATTTGTCTTGGAGTTAAGGTTTGATTCTTCCAATGAAGACTGTTTCATATGTTATTTTTTATTTGTCTCCTTCCTTCAATCACAATTAATGTACGAGCCTTCCCGCTAATTTTGACTTCCGTACAAATTGTTGATTTACTTGCTTTTATTTTGAATTTACTCGTTGCTATTTTAGATTTACAAAGCATAATGAAACACTAAATAATAAACATCTATAAATCTAGTATCTCATATTAGTATTCTCTGAGTTTCTATTTCAACACATTCATTGATTAACCAGCCAAGAAAATTGTATAGACAATTTTATCTGTATTATGTGGTATACACACAATGTGTATATGACATTCTACAATACCTGATCAGGGGATCAATTTCAGTGTCAAATGTTCCCTAAGCTTCCCTAAATTATGTCAGTAGAGTAGAGCCTTCAGAGAGCTTTCCAACGACTACAAGAACGTAAAAAATGGACACTCTGAGCTCAAGATATATCCAGTCAAAGTTTGGTCAACTAGAAGGTCAATGTTGGTCAACATGACCATGGTGACGTGGACACATGCACAATTGGCCAAGTGGCTGAGTCAGCATCAGGCAAGTGGTAAAAGGATACAAAATTCTAGCTTTCCAAATGCCACGCATTATGCCACAAATCACATATATTAATGTTTAAACATTAGTATTAAATCCGCTATAATTCTCCTAACTACTTACCCGGTTAACCGCCAACCATATGCTAAGTCCACGTGGAAGGGAGGAGGAGAAGCGAGTTGTAGTGGAAGATTCCACGTGAGTAGAAAGAGGTGGGGGCGGTTATGCTCCAAGTGGTCCTTTGACCACTTTTAAAACATGTGTGGGAAAAGGCTTAATAAAGCCTAAAACACTATCTCCTCCACAAAATGTGGGATTGATTCCCAAAATGGGAATAAACAAGTGGACATAAGGAGGATTGAACTCGGGTTGCTGGTGCAAAAGGATAAGTGCCCAACCACTGCGCCCATGGAGCTCCAAACAATATAAAATGAGCTCAGTACATTTTGTAAAAGGAGGGTGCAGTGTCAGTGCAAAAGAGGATAAGGAGGCAATTCTCAGAAAATGCCATTTTTGAAGGCCTTGCAATCGATTGGGAACTCGGAGTAAAAAGGTGAAATGAAGGAAATTCTGAGGTGATTCCAACTATATAAGATTTGATATTTTTTGTTGAGTTTTAACTTATTTTTGTAAGTGTTGAATGTAGTTTTTAACAGGATCTACAAGAAATGACTAGTTGGAAAACATGAATTTTAATGCACTTACAGTCGGAAAAGTGACTTGGTGTAAACATGAAAATTGTTCAAAATTTTGAGATGATCTCAGATATATGACTTGTTTTCATAGAATGTTTGTAAATCTACATTTGTAGGTGTTTTTATAACACGGTTGCAAGGAGATCACTTTGTGAAAACAACTTTGTAGAGCCACGGATCGTTCTTGGAACAATTTATGCTATTTTATAGAGTTCTTGGGACATTGATCAGCTCATTTACAAGTTGTGATTCATTATTGGTTGTTTGTAAGAGTTATTATACTTACATTTCAATATTATTTGTAACACCTTGATTTTGTAAGTTATCTTGGTGATTATTTTTCATCTTTTGTTGTGTCTCTGCTGAAATGAAGGCAAACATGTTAAGATATATTTTGATCTTAAAGGAATGTGTTGCTAACTTGGATTCTAGCATGCTGTAATTTAATTGCATGGGACAGCAGTTATTGTTGCTTGTGTGTTTGCTGATGTGATGACAAATTGTCGTATACTTGCTAAACTCTCTTTGCTGATTGACAGCACACCTTGAATCAATTCCATTGATCCAAAGTATGCTGTGGTCTTCGTGTGATTGCTTTGTCGATTTACTCTTGAACCAAACTGGAGGTTGATATAAATGTGCAGTGCCTGATTGCAGGTATGAGTAGCTGGCACGCAAATGCCAACGACAAAGGTACGATTCTCGAACCATGCACTGTCGTACTTAAGACCTCGTGAGGCAGGAAATGTCTGGACACGGGTGGCTCTGGCATGTGAAGCAAAGGACGAAACGTCCTGCACAACATTGACATGAATGTCAGTTGGAAGACTGGATTGGAGGTTGATTAGTGTTAGTGGTTAGAAGGAATTAAATCCTAAGCTAATCCTAAGTTCTACCATACATCCTAAACTACTATCCTAAGTGGATTTTTAAATTATAAAAAAGAAAAAGAAAGGGAAATAAACCTAAGTCCTATTAACCTAAAAACTAGACTATGACCTAGGTTGAACACTAATATAAATCCTAAACTAATCCTAACCTAAAGGGGACGCACAGACCCTTAGAGGGAGAGGATAAGGATGAAGGGGTGTTTAATGGCATTAATGGGGAGTCCATACGTGGACAGCGCCAGTTTGGCGGGGAGGGTTAAGTGGCAGAGGTATCTAGTGGACATGGAACTAAATTTGGTTTTGCATGTAAAATTTGAAATTAGGAGTTCGCCAACTCAAGTTGGCAGTGGCGTGGGAAATTGGGAAAAGGCAGAGCCTTTAATGCATTAAATTTTCTTGGTCCTCGCGACCAGCTCGCCTTGGAAAGTGTATGAGGGAAATTTGATTGTTTATTGTGTCGATTCGGATTTTGTGAAGTTGCTCTGCATTTGGTTTTTTTTTTTTGGTTCAGTCGAACCAGTTTCATTGGGTTTATCATTGTTCTTTGGAAATTTGGAGGTCATTCTTTGAGCTGAAGAGGAAAGGATTGTTGGAAAGCTCGTGCTGTCGCCGTGGAAGGAAATACCTTCGGTAGATGTGATTTTCTTCGAGTTTTGAGGAAGAATTTACAGGCATGTTAAGCCCTTCTCTTTAAAAATACTTGCTTTGTTTAAACGTCTCATTAAAACAACCCTGCTCTTGGGTTTTGGGTTTATGTGATTGTTGTCGTGTTGATACGATTTGGGTTCAGTCGATTCTTGCTGTCATTTTTGAAATGATAGGTAAAATCGTTTCTGGTTGTTGTGATTTGATCTGTCTTTGCATGAATTGAGTTGGAATAAGAACTTGTTGTATTGGTTGTTGATGGTATTTGGGAATTCGAGATGGGTTTTTCTCTGCTTAAATGTTATATAGGAACTGTGCAGGCTGTGTGGGTTGTTTTCACTGCTGTGCGATTGTTCTTTTGTTATATGATCTTTTGTGATAAAATTATCACGGGATGTACGAGAGTTGCATGATGTCGCTATCTTGAAATTTCTCTTAAAGGAAATAAAACTTTTCTTTTCCTTGTTGTTTAGGATTAGAAGGAAATAGCATTTTTGGATTTTAAAGGAATTGGCATTAGAGTTTTATCTTAGCATTACGAACTCGGTGAGAAGGAAATGATAGTAATGTTTTCATTGTTGTGCTTCTTCTTTTATATAAATGGACGAATACAATTTGGGTATTCGTGGGAGCTAGAAAAGAAATTGTTTTCTTCTGAAAGTTTATAAATGATTACATTCTTTCTTGCTGGGATGAAAGGTTGATTTTGTTGTGTTTATGGAAACGACTTGATCTTACAGTTTGGACAGTAGTCGTGAAAACGAGCTTGGCTGGTATTCGAACATTAAATGAATTATGTTGATTCTTGCTGAGGGGGTTAGATGATTTGTTGTGTTTTATTGATCTTTATTCGATCTTTTAGTTGGAGATTTGTCTTTGTGAAAACGCACTTTACTTTGGATTCTTTGTGCAAAGGAAGAAATGCTTGGGAAGTTGTCTTTGTTGGACCTGTTTTGATTATACTTTGTTGTGCATCTGATATCCTATGCGGGTTTTTAATAATAAGGGTATTATTGTATGAAAATCGCATTTTTGGGTTCTGTACATCATTGTGAATAGAAAAATGGATTCGGGTAGAAACATTTATTGGTAAGGAATTCTTCTTCTGTCTGCTGTTTTGATTTGGTAAAATCAGTAGTCGGATGGTTTATTGAACTTGTAAGTTCAGTCTGTATAGAGGACAGTGGCATTTAAATCGTTTCCTAAGTGCTGTGTTTTTCTGTACAAACGGAATTTTGAATGTTTCGTGTGGTCTTCTGATCTTTGCACTGTCAGTCAAGGAAAAATGAAACCGGCATGAATAATTCTTGTTGAGTTGAAGAAAATGGTTGTTTTCTTATTTGAATAGTTAAAGAACGAATTCTTCTCTTTTGCTGTTTGAATTCTGGAAATAGCATTGAAGTCTTACTGTGCATTATGATTGGTCTTGCTGTAGGTAACAGCAATGAATAAATTTTATTTTGAATGGAATGCGTTCATAGAATTAGGAAATCATGTGAATAATTGACTGCATGATTGTATAACTGTTTATCTGGTTTACAATACAGTGAAAGAATTATGGATTCTTCTAGTACGGTAAATACATAGTATGCATCCTTATACTATTTGATCTATGATAAATACGATGTTGTACTAACCTGTTTTGGATATTCATATGAGCCTGATTTAAATGAAGTATTGATAAGGACGATACATTCTTCCTTGTTTTCGTTTAAAGTTGATTATGAATGAAATTACTCTTCTTTCTTTGGAAAATGAATTCGAGTGGATTTTGTAAGTTTCACTCTGAACTGTTAGCTTGATTTGTGGCTTGTTTGGATTCAATTTTGGAACAGTCATGAGGAAAGAAATAGGGATATGGATGAATAACTTGGAAAAATGATCTTTTCTTCTTTCATTCAGTTGGAAATCTGTAATTCGTTAATAATGAATCTTGTAGTGCTTAGATATGAGCAACTATATGCATTGTTGTTTGCTTCCTTGTCTGTGCTTGATTGCTTGGAATCTAATATGATGCATGAACTGAAAGGAAAGTAATTGGTTACGTTTCAGTTAGTTTTACCCTTTTGCATTATTATTAATGAAAGGAGTGGAAAGGATAACAATATGTTATATCAGCAGTATGCTACATGTATTCCTAAACTTTACAAATATTGTAATTTGGAACTTGTAACGGTTATGTGGAAAATGGGACAGCAGTTCTTTGGTTGATTGTGATGGTATTTTGATGGTTCAGTTGTTATGCTGATCATTCTTTGGTGCCTATTTCTTGATTGATGTCTTCTTTGCTGCGTTTCATAAAAGGTGGTTCTTTTATTGAGAGGAGTTAATCAAGCACCTCATTTTAATGACAAGTGCTTAATATGCTCATTCATCAACCCACCTGCAAATAATTTTGCAGATGGAATTTGATTAGAACGAAGACATGGTTGTTTTCTGATGCTTCTTTGATTGTTTGAAGATGAATTGTATTTGCTTACTATTATTCCTCTTCGAGGAATTGTGAAAAGAAGAAAGTACATTCTTCTAACTATGAGTTGTAATGATGTTTTATTTAATCAAAGTCCAGTCAGTTGGATTGGCAGATGTATGGATTATGAAATGGATGATGAATACAAATACAAGTGTGATATTTTAATGACTATATCAGTTGATATTGTTGATTAAATTGGAAATATAATGTTATTTCTTGATTTGGATTTATTTAATTGTCCTTGGATGGACGTTAAAAAGAAACAGATATCTATTCTTACCTTAATGCAACTTTTAAGTTGAAATACGCAATTAGTTCATACTTGGGTAAAGATGAATTTTTAATTGACATTAAAAAGGATTAGGAAGAATATGATTCCATAACTGATAGGTATTCAGGATTAGCTTGGAAGCTAAGGAATATCAATTAACTTAGGAGTAATCGAACTTCGCTTTCGAACTCCATTAATGACCTCGTATGTTAAATTCAGAAAGAAAGGATATGGGATAAGTATATCCATAACTAATGGACCTTAACTATGTAATGTTAAGGAGAATAAATGAATACATTTATTGGGAATTAGACCTCGTTTAAATGACGTCTAATAAGCTAGAATTCTGAATTTAGTTACAGTTGGGAAAATCTTGGTTAAGTTTAATAGGTTAAACTTATCACGTCCGTCGGTAACGGGCTGCTTAATCCAATGATTGAGAAGAAAACCAAGTAGAGAAATGCAGCCCTTCGGTACGAAGGAGAAGATGCATAGCAAGCTAAAGGACGGATTTAGTCTCTCTTAGCTACGTACAACTGTAACGGGAACGAGGATAAAGGATCAACACGGTTGCTGAAAGTTGATCTTAAATATTAAGATCATATCCAAATCACTTGAGCAGGATGTGTACTCTCGATGGGAGGATTCCGTAGGACATTGACATACGCCAGCTACAGCAAGGTGTCTTCATGAAGACGGGGTCTTCATGACGACACAATGTTATAGCTGACATATTGCAATGCCCTCCCGAATTAAAACATCAAGAATACATAGGCTGAATGTGAAGTTCTTGATTGGGGATGGGAGTATGATCTCGTATGCGGAGTGACTCTGGAGGACTAAAGATAACTAGACACATGGAGTCGTGGGGAACGACACCGTATGTCTGCGTATCTTTAGTTACCTGGAGTGCCTTCCTATATTCGTTCATATTGCTAGTTGGAAATCGGAAGTTTTAATCCGACCTTAAACTGAGAGGACTGGTCGGAACCAGGAAAGACCATTCTAGATAACAGTGAAGTGAAGGACGTATTCCATTGATGTGTATCACATACGGGAATATGATCATGCAAAGCATGTGAAAATCTTTGGCCAAAGTATCGCAAGTGCTTGGTTGCGTTGTCCTTATCACTTAATTTAAGATGCGGGATGTCGATGAATATCGAAGAATAGATATTCGGATAGGCTTCTTAAATGGATCACTTTGATAACCCATTTAAGTACCTACCTATTCACATTCTCTATTATTCTTGTTCTTCGCTACTTATCAGCCTAGGTACTTACACACTTGTCTTTCCTTGAACGCGGTTATGCGAGGGGGACGGTGGAAGGACAGGTGGAGTTTGGATGGGACAGGAGGCAATACCTACCATCATTCATATTCATGAACATCTTCATTAAACAAATCATCTTCATCTGTTTAACTTAGTATTAACGATGCGGCTCTTGGGAACCGCTAAGGGAAATCTGCGACGGAGGAGGGCGGCACATTTTCATTCCGAGAATCGGATAGGTACCCTACCATACCATGCATGCTCTTTTGAACTTGTGCGTGTTTGGTATTTAGTTTAGTCAAAACTAATTTGACGTACAGTTTACGCCTACCAGAACATCTCTTTTGTTAATTTTTTTATTAGCTAGCTACCACGTCCTTACAACAAAAGTGGGTGTAACGAATACCCAGCTAGTAAAATAAGGGGGCAGGGCGTATGAATGAATGTAAGAATTTAAAAGACATTTATCAAGTACGACAACAGTCGTGATGTGAAAAAGCTAATGGTGAACTTAAAGTGTAAAAGTTAAGAAATCGATGCGGCATATATGGATAAGTACTTAAGTACCTACATTAATCTTATGGCTGCTGAAAAAGATTAAGGTAAATTACTTGGGAAAACAATTAGTATGTAGGTAGGTACCTATCAAGGATACGCAAGAAAATTCTGGATTAACTAGTATGTAGGTAGGTACCTATCAAGGATACGCAAGAAAATTCTGGATTAACTGCTCGTAGATAATGTTGTTACGGATGGTCATAGGAAAACAATGAGTATGTAGGTACCTATGTTTATCTAGAATTATTTATCTTATCCGAAAGTTCTCGAACATGGTGAAGAAACAAGTATTCGAGTGGTACCTAATAGAAACATGTAGGTACCTAGCAGGGTGGACTGAGATAAAATCAATATTGTAAATGATCTCTAATTTCGATTCGAGTGGTACCTAATAGAAACATGTAGGTACCTAGCAGGGTGGACTGAGATAAAATCAATATTGTAAATGATCTCTAATTTCGACTCAAAATTTTAGAGCTGATCCACATAAGACGGATGTTCTGTTAGTCCCCGTCAATCCCCGCATGTGGAAACAAAAATATAGCGGCTAAAGCGCATTTCCCGGGGATGTCTTAACACTTACCCACCCCCTGTCCGCACGTACAGAAAAACATAGTGCAATCAGATAGATCCCGCACATGGCGACTAAGGATGCGAGTGCGGATGCGCAGCTACAGTGATGCGAGCGCGCATTTTACCCTGCCCTCCGCACATGAATGAAGGCCTCGCCCTCCTCCGTGCAATGTTTTGAAAGTCAAATGCTTATGTGGCGTTGTTTAAATGGAGAAAATAAATTAATTTAATCTACTTGTACGTGACTGTCACAGATGTGATAGGTTGTCATAAATGTGATTGACTGTTCCGTGCAGAGTTTCCCGGTGGGCATAGGCAGCAAGGAGGTCTGCTTGGAGGATGCGCATTTGCTGTCGGAGGGCGCCCTCTTCCCCGCATTTTTCACTGTTTTCCCATCATGTGCGGGGTTCTAGATGGAGCATCGATGGAGCCGAGCAGCAAGTAGAAGCGTAACAATGGGACGCTCGAAGACCTTTTTGTCCTCGTGTGCGAGGATCATGTGATAATTATAATATTCATAGAATTATTATTATTATTATTATATAATTATAATAGTATTATAATTATTTGTAATAATTATAATTATAATATTTCATCATTCGTTTTGGATCTCAAGAGAAGAGAATTAAATTTGGCGCATACCATAATTTTTGTGATGGTATTTTAAAATATTGCCTTTCAAAAATACAAAAATAAATATTATTTATATTGTATACCACTTGTAAAATATATGAAACACTATTCTATATTTATTTAACTATACATATTATATACTAAAATAGTTTACCTATAAATATATATTAAAACTAAGAGTTTTATTTTCAATATGCAAGTCGTAGGTGACAATTATTTAAAAACTACAAGTATTTTATGTCTAAAATCACAAAAACGTCTAAACGCACGTCAAATTTCACCCTTCAGACACGATATGCTTTTATTGCATTTCCGCGATTCGACCTGCTGTGGTAAGTTTTTCTCCTCGGGAGTTGGGATCCCACGACAAGGTTTTCTGTGCGGAAACAACTTTGTAATGCTTGTCGACTCGAATCCTAATAAGACACAATGTCAAAAGTCTAGATATGTGGGATACGAGTCCATAATATTTGTTAAGCACGTTTGTGCAACTTAGCTTGTTGTGCCCAAATTTCTTATCCCTTTCAAACCAAAGTGACCAACATTGTGTACGTAAACCAAATTTATCACATGCTCCAAACGAGATTAAACACCCTCAACCCTCCAATGACGACAATAATTTTGCGGCCGGATCGCAAATTTGTTGTAGAGAGTTTGTAAGTGGAAATAGAAAAATTTAAAGTAAACACCAAGCCTCTCATCCCTCCCGGCGATGACAATAATTTTGTTGATCAACTCAAACCGTGTATGAAACTTTTTTTTTAACATGCATTATAGTTTTGGTCAATTGTCGTTTGTCTAATAAAATCGTCTCGTTGTTTATATAGTTTTGGTCGTCTCTTAGGGAGTCTTAGGTGTCGTCATTTGCTTAATTGCCGTCTCTAGTCCTTGACTAGGATGCCTAGGGTAGTGTTTGGGCACACATGGACACCCCGGTCCATACATGAACATGCCTTCAATGAATGTCTGCTCCGAATCGTAACAAATCCCAAATGATTTTTTTCATTAAATGTTAGAAACAGAACTACCTACACAAGACTTACTTAAATCTCTTGTATCATGACTAAGTTTCAAAATTTCAGTTTTCATCGCCCATAAAAAGATGGCAATAAGGTATGGAATTTCAAATTAATTGTCCCCGCCAAATCAAAATTCGCTTATGGTTTAGCTCTTTTAGGTCATTTGTAAATTCCAACAATTTTTATAGATGTTTATATAATTTGTTCATTATATATATATATATATATAGGTATATAGGTATATATATATATATATATATATATATATATATATATATATATATATATATATATATATATATAGGTATTATATTTTGTATAAACCATTTTAAAAAACTTACGGTCTTTAAAATTTTCAGCCTGTCATTGTCTATGGTTTCTAAAAAAATTCACCTATAATATACGGTTAAAATCACAAAAATGTCTACAACCTATCAATTTCTAGGCCTGATGGCAATTACTATTTTAAGGAACCTAGCATGTAGCAGTCCTACCTATTATACTTGAACAGAGTGTTCATTTTTCATTGAAAGAAATGCAATTAAGCAACCTACTGCTGACTGTTACCTCCAACAGAACAATCTTGATTCAAGTTAATATATATATACCCACACAAATCTTCAATCATGTAGGAGTTCAATCCTATAACTAAGAAAAAGAATAACTTATAACATCCACGAGGGTAGGTAGTTGCACTTTTCTTCGAGAAGAAAGTTTTGAGATTCTCTATCAGCTATAAAAGCAGTATGAAGAATAATTGTAAGTCGGGTTGTGTACTTAGATGTCATTGCCAGCATTCGAGATTTGACTGTCTTTTTCATGTATAGTACAAATCAATGTTTCTTTCCCCAAAAGTCAATTAGTCAAGGATAGCTAAATCAGGTGTTATCTCCACCGCAACACGATGAGCAACAATATGATGAAGGTCTGCACTTCGGGGGCAGGGCGTATGAATGAATGTAAGTATTTAAAAGACATTTATAAAGTACCATAACAGTCATGATGTGAAAAAGCTAATGGTGAAAGGAAAGTGTAAAAATTAAGAAATCAATGCGCCATATATGGATAAGTACTTAAGTACCTACATTAATCTTATGATTTGTGAAAAAGATTAAGCTGAATTCCTTGGGAAAACAATGAGTATGTAGGTAGGTACCAAGGATCCACAAGTAAATTTTGGATTAATTGCTCGTAGATAACGTTGTTACGGATGGTCATAAGAAAACAATGAGTATAATATGTGGGATATGTGGGATGGTCATGGGAAAACAATGAGTATAACATGTGGGATACAAGTCCATAATATTTGTCAATACATTTGTGCAACTTAGCTTGTTGTGCCCAAATTTCTTATCCAACACCATCATGTACGTAAACCAAATTGTTCGCATGCTCCAAACGATATTATACACCCTCAACCCTCCAACGACGACAATAATTTTGTGGCCATATCACACATTTTTGTTAGTGATTTTGCAGTGGAAATAGAAAAATTAAAAGTAAACACCAAGCCTCTCATCCCTCCAAATGACGACAATAATTTCACACCGACGACTCAACTCAGATTGTGCATGAAACTTTTTTTAACTCACACTATGTGTGAACCTTTTCTCCTGTTTTCACTTTGTTTGGAAGCGGCCAATAATTTCTACTATCAACACTTTACATATTTATATTAATATTATCACTATAATATTATTACAATTATAATATTATTAAAAATATATTGTAAATAATATAAAAATTATTATTATAATGATATTACTAATATAATAATAATAATGTATCAACTGAACTGAAGTTTTATATTACACTTTCTTCAAAAAAATTAAGGGACTTAAAAATTATGTATCCTAATTTGATGTGATGTTCTTGTTGAAGCCCATTAAGCCTCACAATAGAATAACCCTTGATCATCCATATTATTTGTCGGTTGTTAAAGTTGTGTGTATTGATTTTTTACATTCATTGTGTGTTTTAGGCTATTGAAGTTTATTAGCACTGCCAAACATAGATTATACTATAGTCTTCATATTTGGTTAACTAGTTGTTAGTATTTATACTTTTCAACCAATTAGGGTTGTTTATTATTTTCATAAACAAAAAAACACTTCACACATTAATAATAAGTATTAATGAAAATGCACAATTTTTAACAAATTAATTACAAAATTCCATTTATCTTCAATTCGATTGAGATGTTATTGTAGCTTCATCAATTTCGATAAAAATGATGATGTCATGATATTTATTACAATTTATTTAAAGAATCACCTTTGAATAGACATAATTTTCAACAAATCAATAGTGACATAGAGTATTGCATTTGAAAAACCGACACATTACCTATATTGACATAGCATAATTAGATATTTTACTTTTGTGCTAAATCGAGACATCAATATCGTAACCATTCTTGAGACCAATGTTACCATGTATAACAAAACTCATCGGGGTTATCACCGCTAGTGCTCTTGACTTATCAAAAAGACCCAAATATTTTTCATAGTTGTTGTTAAGCGGGCTTGACTTAGAGTTGGCTATAATGAAGGCCAAGCCCTCGCCGCCTGATGGAGTCTAGTAATAATACTTATAAGAAATCATTATTTTTCCTTAGTACACAGATAAATTGTTCTTGACATTAATTGGTTAGGTAACTTGATTTTATTTACTTTGTTTACATGCATGGAATTGTTGGAATTGTAGAAGAAGTTCGATTAGAATTTGAGGGTGATCGTGTTGGTGTGGGATACATGGTAAGAAGTTGTCATAGTTGTTGTACCCCTCTGAAAAAAGGGCTCAAATAATTTTGTGATAAATTGGTCTTAATGAAAAAAATTCTTCAAAACAACCTTATCAACATGTATGTCAAGTGCAGCAATTTGGTAGATGTGTATAAAGTGTTTGATGATATTAAAGAAAGAGACATACCCTCGAGGAACACCATCCTTGTAGCTTACAAAGGGCATGATTGTTCTCACTAGGCATTGACACTATTTCACCAAATGCAACGAAAGGTATCCAACCCAACTTGTTCACCTTTGCCACCATATGCCTTGGTTTGTGCCAAAATAAGAGCTTTGGAACAAGGTATGAACATACATCAAAGGATAATGGAAAGGAAATTTTTGTTAGATGTTGGAGTTGCGAATGCCCTGGTAGATATGTATGCAAAATGTGGAAACATGTAAAAAGCATTTGAGGTCTTTGAAAATTTGGCTCAAAAAATGTGGTCTCATGGAATTCGATGATTACGGGTGTGGTATGCTCAAAATGGTGTTCTTGACGAGGCTTTATTGCATTTAAGAGAGATACCTACAAGAAATGTGGTCTCGTGGATTTCTACGGTTTGAGGATATTTACAATGTGTTTGTTGGAAAGTACATGGAAGCATTTAAACCAATGCAATTGTCGGGTTTAAAGCCGAACTCCACAAGCTTTTCAAGCATACTCCTGTGTGTTCCAAAATGGGAGCTTTACAAACGGGTATGGCCATCCATTAAAGCATATATATATATATATATATATATATATATATATATATATATATATATATATATATATATATATATATATGTATATGTATATATATGTATATATATATATATATATATATATGTATATGTATATGTATATATATGTATATATATGTATATATATGTATATGTATATGTATATATATATATGTATATGTATATATATATATATATATATATATATATATATATATATATATGTATACATATATGTATATATGTATATGTATATATATATATATATGTATACATATATATATATGTATACATATATATATATGTATACATATATATATATGTATACATATATATATATGTATACATATATATATATATATACATATATATATATGTATACATATATATATATGTATACATATATATATATGTATACATATATATATATGTATACATATATATATATGTATACATATATATATATGTATACATATATATATATGTATACATATATATATATGTATACATATATATATATGTATCATATATATATATATATATACATATATATATATATACATATATATATATGTATATCATATATATATATGTATACATATATATATATGTATACATATATATATATATGTATACATATATATATATGTATACATATATATATATGTATACATATATATATATATATATATATATACATATATCTATATCTATATCTATATATATATGGTTATACTTACTCATATTTAATGGTTTGTGATACGTAGTAAGTGCTTCTTGCCAATCAATTTACTTGATATCTTAATAGACACCCAATATATTTAAGATGTGATTTGTACTCATGTCTATAATTAGCTTGATTTTAATACATATCCACATAAGAATAATGGTAGCTGGTGAAACATTTACTAAAATCAAGCTAAACATTTCAATTAAGATCCAAGTAAATGTAAGTGCAATAGTAACATACTTTTACGATTATTTGTCTTAGTTATAAATTATCATTATTGTATAATATAGTAAGTTACATAGACAACTCTAACTTATTATCATTATCTAGAAATTATAGATATGGTTATTCTTTAAAAATGTACATTCTATGTAATAAAAGAGAGCATCAACAACTTGATAAAAGTGCTTTTTAATTTGCGTAGATTAATTGTGTTAGGCATTGTTGGGTGATATCGAAAGGAAACAAAGGAAATATATGGATTTGATTAAAAGGAATTAGATGGAATATTTAGTCAAAATCCCTATAATGTTAATCATTTCAAGAATTTCTTACACTATATTTTATTTGAGTGCCACACATTGTGGCTATGATATTATAAGTAATTTTAGGTTGACATGATAGAAATTACAAGAAATAAACTTTCAACATAATGATTTCTATACTTAATCCTATCATGCAAATTGGATTAATATTTAAGAATTAAAGAATGGGAAAGGAATTATAGTAAGTGGTTAATGATAATGTAAATGTGCCTTCCTAATTCATCACAGGTTTCATGCATGGTTTTTTCAACACCAAACAATTTGCTTGCTTCTTATACACTATTATATTTTGCATCAGAAATTGTACACTACATCTACAAAAAATATTTTGATTATTTGATGAGGTATCTTCATTCTTTGTCTTCAAAAGCACGTTTTGGCACTTTCTAGGATGAAGATGGGAAAGTCTACTAAGATCGACATCAAACATAAAAAAAAAAGCAATTGTCTAAGTATTACAAATTAAAACTAGAATTTAATACAAAAATGCATTCACTCATTTGAAGATTGATCTCTATGCCATTATCACAATCCCATAGTTTGGTAAAAATGAAATATTTAAAATGTAAGCAACACGAGGAAATACATATGGATTGAATAAAAAAATTCAACCAAGGCCCCAAATTAAGAAGATAGAGTTGGAGCTTTTTTCTATGATATGGAGAAGTATCTCCTCGGCCTAACGCACGACTTTAACAACGATATTAATTTTCTAAAAAGCATATTCTATTATTTAGGTATTTCACTAGTTATAAACATGTAATTACATTGCATTCTATACTCATCTTTAAATATTTTCAAATATAAATATCACCCCTTATTCTCGTACGTAAACATTTCTAATTATGAATAATATCTATACATATTGGTTGGTCGTCCCTCATGCATCAAGTTGTGAAGGTCTATTAACATTAATTTTTTTGAGTTAAAGGCATTTTAATCCATTAGCATTTAAAAGAAATTTGCTAAATTTTATGTTTTAATTTCTTTAATAAATTAAAGTATAAAAAATGACGGGTGGATAACAATTTAAAACCAATTTTAAGATACATCTATGCCTCAAATGACTTTTAAGAAATAAATCAATACAAGTGAAATATAAAGATTAAATTTGTTTCTATAGTGTATGTATGTGGAAGTTGTTATGGCCCATAACATTTAACATATTAAACTTTGTTATATTTTATCTTGCTAACATCTTCAACCCTAAGAAAATATGACAATATTTTTTGTTCTTATTATGATATTTTCAAATAAATGGCATGTCCCCTTCCTTTACCATTATTGTTATGTGGATATGTATTAAAATCGAGCTAATTACAAACCCGAGTACAAATCACATCTTAAATACATTGTGTGCCTATTAATATATCAAGTAAATTGGTTAGCATAAGCACTTACTACGTGTCACAAACCATTAAATATAAGTAACTATAACCATATATATCTCGCTTTGATGGATGTTCATACTGTTTGTAAAATTCCCATTTTGGAACAACATGGGAGTATGCTTGAAAAGGTTGTGGAGTTCGGCTTTAAACTCGACAATTGCATTGGCTTAAAAGCCTCCATGGGCTTTCCAACAAACACACATTGTGAATATCCTAAAACCATAGAATTCCTCGAGACCAAATTACTTTTAGGTATCTTTATGAAACGTAATAAAGCCTCCTTAAGAACACCATTTTGAGCATACCATGTAATCATCAAATTCCATGAGACCACAATTTTGAGACATTTTTCAAAACCTCACACGCCTTCAAAATGTTTTGACATTTTGCATACATATCGACAAGGGCATTCACAACTACAACATCTAACTAAAATTTCCTTTCCATTATCCTTTGATGTATGTTCATACGTTGTTCCAAAGCTCTTATTTTGGCATAAGCGGGACGTATGGTGACAAAGGTGAACGGGGTGGATTGGATACCTTTGTTGCATTTTGTGAAATAGTGTCAATGCCTAGTGAGGACAACCATGTCTTCTGTAAGCTACAAGAATGGTGTTCCATGAGGGTACGTATCTTTCTTTAATATCATCAAACACTTTGCAAGCATCTACCAAATTGTCGCACTTGACTTACATGTTGATAAGGTAGTTTTGAATAAATGTTTGTAGAAATTGTAAACCATTAAGACGAATTTATCACAAAATTATTTGAGCCCTTTTTCATAGGGGTAACAACTATGAAAACTTCTTACCATCTATCCCACACCGACACGATCACCCTCAAACTCGATCCAACTTATGCTACAATTCCAACAATTTCATGCATGTAAATAAAGTCAACCTCGCCTAAAAATAACTCGCCAAATATTTGGCTCATGCAGAGAAAGGAGAAGCCAAAGAATATGGGACAACATGGTAATAGAGGTGAGAGTGGACATTCGGGACAAGGGTCCCCTCATGCATCTACCGTGCCCTTGGGACTCCACGAGCCTTCCTTCTTGAAGGATCCAGAGGTTTCATGACATTACCCAGCCCCGCTTGAGACATTGTGGATGAGGAATCTTCTTTGGGAGAAATCTTGGACATTGAGTGAGGGTTTCCGTGACGAAATGCCATTTCAGGAGTATTGCAAAATGAAGATTGGTAGCAGGCCTAGGAGAGAAACGAGCTTAAAGGATCAGCACGGTTGCTAAAAATTGATCTTAAATATTAAGATTATAATCCAATCCCTCGAGCTAGATGTGTACTCCTTAATGAGAGGATTCCTTAGGACCTTGACACACGCCAAGTGCAATATGGTGCCTTCATGACGACACAATGTTGAAGCTGACATGTTACAATGCCCTCTCGAATCAATTCATCAAGTTTACATAAGCTGGGACTAAGTTCCTTAGATGGGGATAGGAATGTGATCGCGTATATGGAGTGACTCCGGAGGACTAAAGGTAACTAGACACACGAAGTCACCTAGGGACGACATAGTATGTCTGCGTACCTTTAGTTACCATGAGTAACTTCCTATACTCGTTCATATTGCTAGTTGGGATTAGAGTTTGACCTTAGATGGAAGGATTGACAAAGTTCAGGAAAGACCATTCTAGATAACAGATGAAGTGAGGTGAAGGACGTATTCCATTGATGTGTATAACATCTAGGAATAGGATCATGCAAAGCATGTGAAAATCTTTGGCCAAAGTATCGTAAGTTACTAGTTGCATTGTCCTAGTCACCTAGTTTAAGAAGCGGGATGTCAAATGAATATCAAGAATGAGATATTCGAGATAGGGCTCTTAAATGTATCACTTCGATAACCGAAAACGGTAAAAGAACCCTGTATACTTATTATACAATGCATGGATTAACATGAAGGATCGGTAAGTCACCGAGTCATGAAATGAGAGATCGTTGAAACTCCGAGCCATAAAATGGGAGATCGGTAGTTCTTTGAGTCAATTACTGAAGCATATGGTATCTATTATAGGATTGAATGGCATTGAATGTGTGTTCCATATTGCAAATATGCGAAGCAGAGAACATTGGTTTTAAAAATAAATTGTGTAATCCGAATTACATTAATTGGAAGAGAGCAATTATTAAAACTTGAACGTATGTTTGAATTACATAATTGAATAGAGAACATTGTATATAATTTTTTTTTCCTCCTTCTAGTATCTTAAAATGGGGATGTTACACCTACAAGATACACCATAAGATGCCATACATGCATCTCCCAAATATGCCTTCTAATGGGCTTTGACACCTACATATTCATACACTTACATACAAATATGTATGTACGTATACATATACATATATGTACATACATATTTATATGTATTTGTATATGTATATGTATACATATGCATATTCATATACATATATATGTACAAGTATACATATAAATATGTATATCTAATGGCCTCACATACTTGTACATTTGTATTATCATATGATATTATTGTTTTGAAGTATCCCTGGCTGGGATCTTACAACAAGATGGACAAAACAAAGAAATTTGCAGCAAATACTAAATCTAATTTTTCGATTTTTATGCGAAAATTACATCTAGGGCAATGACAATAAAATGTGAATAATTCTCAAAATATCCGTTCAAAACACTTGAAAATTTAAAAAGAACTAGATAATAATATAAAAAAAGGGAAATATTTTTGGAATTTTTCACTATACTATATCGCCGAGAAAATTACAAGCGTGCCTAAAATGGTCGGGAAACTTTGAAAATTAATATCTTTCCGAATACAAGTGCAAAAATGATGAAACTTGGGAATAACATATATAAATATGGAAGATGACTTTTCAACCTTCGATCCGAAAACGACTGCTAAAAACCCTAGAAATTAGGGTGCAATCTTCCAAACAAGTCGCCCCCTTGGTAGATGGCTAAAACCCTTGTGAAATCCTCTGTAGATGATGCCAAACCCTTCCTCTATGGCTGCCGTAGGTCTGATCCGAAAACCAGCTGAAAATCTTCACCAAAACTCACAAAAACCCTCAAACCCTAATTCTGAAAATCCTGAAAATGCCTCTGTAAAACAGCCCTGAAATCAGCTCCAAATGACAAGCTAGGGTAGATCTTTCACTACCGAAGAATGCCCTGCTAGCTAGGGATGGATCTCTCACCACCGAAGCTAGGGTTCCCGTGGGATCTTACTCCACAAGCTAAAAGTTGCAACAGAGTTGCACCATGAAAAGAGATATAAGTGTATGTATGAATGACTATCCTTTCACCCCTCTTCTCCTTTTATAACCTTTTTCATGTCAAAGAAACCCTAAAACCCCCAAGGCGCACTTTCTCATAAAGAGGGCCCAATTAAAAATAACTTAAAGTTGCTTTTTCCCTTCCTAGGCGCCTTGGCCCATAAAGTGACCCCAATGAAGAAATATAACATTTAATGCCATACATATCCCCTCAAGTCGCCAAAAAGGGACTTTAAGTGGCCCCAATGAAGAAACATAACATTAAATGCCAGAAGTGTCCACTTAAGTGATCCCAACGACAAAATAGAACACAAAGGGCCCATTAGACCCTCCCAACGCCCAAAATATAACAAAAACATAGTAGAAAATTAGACAACCATCCCCAATAACCTCTAAAGTTGTTAGTCCCTTGGGAATGACCAGGGCTAAGACCAAAATAAACATTACATGTTTGTTATATAGACAATGTGTGTATACCACAAAAGATAAAAATGAACAATGTATGTATGTCATCTTATGGTGTAACTTATGGGGGTCATACAATCATGTCTTCGATGGCATGTAAATGATTGGGTTGTGATCGTGGCTAGTGTATATACTCTTTTCTTGGTCAAGTTAGTCAATGAATACGTTATCTATAATCTTGTCTTGGTTGATTTGATTTAAACATGATTATATCTATCGTAATTGTTTTTTGTTTGAATGTGCCACATGGCATCACAATGATAAAAACATGTAATCATTGCATCTTGTGCCCACTTTATTCAACCATTACGTGACTTTGAAAATACTTAACATGTGAACCTATTCTTCCTTTATTTGTTATACAGTTTTTCATTATTAGTATTTGTATTGGAGTTAAGGTTTGATTCCTTTGTCTCCCTTCAATCACAATTAAGGTACGAGCCTTACCGCTAATTTTGACTTCCGTACAAATTGTTGATTTACTTGCTTTTATTTTGAATTTACTCGTTGCTATTTTAGATTTACAAAGCATAATGAAACACTAAATAATAAACATCTATAAATCTAGTATCTCATATTAGTATTCCCCACAATTTCTATTTCAACACATTCATTGATTAACTTGACCAAGAAAATTGTATAGGCAATTTTATCGTATTATGTGGTATACACACAATGTGTATATGACATTCTATAATACCTGATCGGGATCAATTTCAAAGTGTCAAATGTTCCCTAAGCTTCCTAAATTATGCCAAGTATAGTAGAGCCTTGAAGAGCTTTCCAACGACTACAAGAACGTAAAAATTGACACTCGAGCTCAAGATATATCCGATCAAAGTTTGGTCAATTAGAAGGTCAATGTTGGTCAACAGGACCATGGTGACGTGGACACGTGCACAATTGCCCAAGTGGCTTAGTCGAGCAAGATCGTGCAAGTGGTAAAAGGATACAAAATTCCAGCATCGAATTTCATATTACTTTGTAATTATTTGTCACGCATTATTTCCAAATGCCACGCATCATGCCACAAATCACATATATTAATGTTCAAACATTAGTATTAAATCTGCTATAATTCTCCTAACCACTTACCCACTTAGCCACCAACCATATGCTAAGTCCACATGGAAGGGAGGAGGAGAAGCGGTTGTAGTGGAAGATTCCACGTGAGGAGAAAGAGGTGGGGGCGGTTATGCTCCAAGTGGTCCTTTGACCACTTTTAAAACATGCGTGGGAAAATGCTTAATAAAGCCTAAAACATTATCTCCTCCATAAAATGTGGGATTGATTTCGAAAATGGGCATAAACTAGAGCACATAAGGAGGATTGAACTTGGGTTGCTGGTGCAAAAGGATAAGTGCCCAACCCCTGTGCCCATGGAGCTCCAAACAATATAAAACGAGCTCAGTACATTTTGTAAAAGGAGGGTGCCAGGTCTGTGCAAAAGAGGATAAAGAGGCAATTCTCAGAAAATGCCATTTTTGAAGGCCTTGCAGTCAAATTAGGAACTCGGAGTAAAAAGGTGAAATGAAGGAAATTCTAAGACGATTCCAACGATGTAAGATTTGATATTTTTGTTCAGTTTTATCCTTTTTTGGAAGCTTTGAATGCATTTTTATACAAGGATCTAAAAGTGTTCAAAATTCGAGATGATCTCAAATGTATGACTTGTTTTCATATAATGTTTGGAAATCTCCATTTGTAGGTGTTTTTCTAACATAGTTGCATAGGAGATCACATTGTGAAAACACTTTGTAAGAGCCACGGATCGTTCTTGGGACAATTTACTGCTATTTTTCGAGTTCTTGGGACATTGATCGGCTCATTTACGAGTTGTGATTCATGATTGGTTGTTTATAAGAGTTATTGTACTTACATTTTTATATTATTAATGGATCGTTTCAATCCAAAGCTGGGACGTAGGAATTTCCGAACCCCGTAAACAATCTTGTTTGTTATCCGAGTGTTTTTAGTTTTCTCAATATTTATTTGTTAACCAAGTTTTCCGCACTTCTATGGATGCATAATAATAAGAATTTAATCAATTTGTGGAGTTTAGAATATTTAAAATTGGTTAAGAAAATCACGATCTTTGTAAACTTTTAAAAGTAAAAAAATACAACACACGTTTTTTCGGATCAATACCATATATAACTAATTTTATCGATAATATAAGTACATGTTTTCGTGTAAAATACTTCACAAATCTATAAAAATTTTTTTTAAAAAAAGTCTATTTGTGAACAATTTTAAAATCTAAAAATCGCAAATCCTCGCATCGTTTCATTCACATGAATATATTTTTTATATCTAAGGCTTCTCATCAATTCTCATGAAATGGATCTTCTCGCCAATTCTCCCGCATTGGACCTTTATACAAAACATTTGCAAAGTTTTGGTGCTTAAAGTTTTTATTGTTTAATCGATGGAATGGGGCAAGGAAAACCAAAGCAATGCATCTTAAATGCTCACCACCTTTTGCCATTCTTCTTTCCTCCATCTTTCTCTTCCTTGGGATATGCTTAGGGACTAGCACATCATGGAGGTCTGCGTACGTACATATAATGTATTTATGTATGTATGTATGTATGTCTATGTTTATATACACATATGCATGTATAAATGCAAATACAATTGAGCGCACACACACACACACACATATGGACAAGTATGTAGTCAAGATAGAGTCAATGTTCTAATTTAATAGGAGGATGTTCATTAGAGAAAATAGGGTGTGTTCATGATAAATACTCTTCCTGAATGAATTTGCATTATCTGGATGAAGAATGAAAAATGTGCATGTTTTTGTGAAAATGTACGAATCTAAGAGGTCATTGTTTTGACATGGAACTTTGGGTTTTCTATTAAACTATGCACTGAGGAGCATAGGAATCGTTATATCACCGGTTTTAGATGATGTTGAGATGTAATCAGTGTAATTAGTGAAGCCTCAAAACATTTTGTAAGGCAAGATGAGAATGTCCGGATAAGAAATGAAGGCTAGTGGCATTTCACGGTACAATCACGTAACATCTCACATTCAATTTGCTGTTGAAATATTGGTACTAACTGCTTTCAAGTGATGGGTCACTGGATTTTTCATGCGGTATGAAAGTTGAAACGACCGGGGACTGTCCTGAGAATATCGGGAGGATCCTTTAGATGTTAGTGATGTGCACGGTGAACGGTGCAACCCATTTAAGTACCTACCTATTCACATTCTCTATTATTCTTGTTCTTCGCTACTTATCAGCCTAGGTACTTACACACCTGTCTTTCCTTGAACGCGGTTATGCGAGGGGGACGGTGGAAGGACAGGTGGAGTTTGGATGGGACAGGGAGGCAATACCTACCATCATTCATATTCATGAACATCTTCAATAAACAAATCATCTTCATCTGTTTAACTTAGTATTAACGATGCGGCTCTTGGGAACCGCTAAGGGAAATCTGCGACGGAGGAGGGCGGCACTTTTTCATTCCGAGAATCGGATACCCTACCATACCATGCATGCTCTTTTGAACTTGTGCGTGTTTGGTATTTAGTTTAGTCAAAACTAATTTGACGTACAGATTACGCCTACCACAACATCTCTTTTGTTAATTTTTTTATTAGCTAGCTACCACGTCCTTACAACAAAAGTGGGTGTAACGAATACCCAGCTAGTAAAATAAGGGGGCAGGCCGTATGAATGAATGTAAGAATTTAAAAGACATTTATCAAGTACCACAACAGTCGTGATGTGAAAAAGCTAATGGTGAACTTGGAAAGTGTAGAAGTTAAGAAATCGATGCGGCATATATGGATAAGTACTTGAGTACCTACATTAATCTTATGGCTGCTGAAAAAGATTAAGGTAAATTACTTGGGAAAACAATTAGTATGTAGGTAGGTACCTATCAAGGATACGCAAGTATGTAGGTAGGTACCTATCAAGGATACGCAAGAAAATTCTGGATTAACAAGTATGTAGGTAGGTACCTATCAAGGATACGCAAGAAAATTCTGGATTAACTGCTCGTAGATAATGTTGTTACGGATGGTCATAGGAAAACAATGAGTATGTAGGTACCTATATTTATCTTATCCGAAAGTTCTCAAACATGGTGAAGAAACAAGTATTCGAGTGGTACATAGTAGAAACATGTAGGTACCTAGCAGGGTGGACTGAGATAAAATCAATATTGTAAATGATCTCTAATTTCGACTCAAAATTTTAGAGCTGATCCACATAAGACGGATGTTCTGTTAGTCCCCGTCAATCCCCGCATATGGAAACAAAAATTATAGCGGCTACAGCGCATTTCCCGGGGATGTCTTAACACTTACCCACCCCTGTCCGCACATACAGAGAAAAACATAGTGCAATCAGATGGAGCATCAGATGGAGCCGAGCAGCAAGTAGAGGCGTAACAATGGGACGCTCGAAGACCCTTTTGTCCTCATGTGCGAGGATCATGGGATAATTATAATATTCATAGAATTATTATTATTATTATATAATTATAATAGTATTATAATTATTTGTATAATTATAATTATAATATTTCAGTCATTCGTGTGCGGATCTCAAGAGAAGAGAATTAAATTTGGCGCATTCCATAATTTTTTGTGATGGTATTTTAAAATATTGCCTTTCAAAAATACAAAAATAAATGTTATTTATATTGTATACCATACTTGTAAAATATATGAAACACTATTCTATATTTATTTAACTATACATATTATATACTAAAATAGTTTACCTATAAATATATATTAAAAATGAGAGTTATGTTTTCAATATGCAAGTCGTAGGTGACAATTATTTAAAAAAACTACAAGTACTTTATGTCTAAAATCACAAAAACGTCTAAACGCACGTCAAATTTCACCCTTCACGACCCGATATGCTTTTATTGCGTTTCGTCAGTTCGACCTACAGGTAAGTTTTTCTCCTCAAGAATTGGGATCCCATGACAAGGTTTTTCAAGCGGAAATAACTTTGTTATGCTTGTCATACTCGAATCCTAATAAGACACAAGGTCAAAAGCCCGGATATGTGGGATACGAGTCCATAATATTTGTTAGTACGTTTGTGCAACTTAGCTTGTTGTGCCCAAATTTCTTATCCCTTTCAAACCAGTGACCAACATTGTGTACGTAAACCAAATTTGTCGCATGCTCCAAACGAGAGTAAACACCCTCAACCCTCCAGCGACGACAATAATTTTGCGGGCGGATCGCGAATTTGTTGTAGAGAGTTTGTAAGTGGAAATAGAAAAATTTAAAGTAAACACCAAGCTCTCTCATCCTCCGGCGATGACAATAATTTGCAGATGATCAACTCAAATATTGTGTATGAAACTTTTTTTTAACATGCATTATAGTTTTGGTCAATTGTCGTTTGTCTAGTAAAATCGTCTGTTGTTTATATAGTTTTGGTTGTCTCTTAAGGAGTCTTAGGTGTCGTCATTTGCTTAATTGTCGTATCTAGTCCTTGACTAGGATGCCTAGGGTAGTGTTTGGGCACACATGGGACGCCCGGTCCATACATGACCATGCCTTCAATGAATGTCATTAGAATCGTAACAAATCACAAATGATTTTTTTCATTAAATGTTAGAAACAAACCGCCTACATAGTACTTACTTAAATCTCTTGTATCATGACTAAGTTTCAAAATTTTCAGTTTTCATCGCCCATAAAAAGATGGCAATTAGGTATGGAATTTCAAATTAATTGTGCTCCAAATCAAAATTCGCTTATGGTTTAGCTCTTTTAGGTCATTTGTAAATTCCAACAATTTTTATAGATGTTTATATAATTTGTTCATATATATATATATATATATATATATAGGTATTATATTTTGTATAAACCATTTTAAAAAACTTACGGTCTTTAAAATTTTCACTTGTCATTGTCTATGGTTTCTAAAAAAATTCCCTATAATATACGGTTAAAATCACAAAAATGTCTACAACCTATCAATTTCTAGGCACGATGGCAATTACTATTTTAAGGAACCTAGCATGTAGCAGTCCTACCTATTATCTAAGCACGAGACAAGGAAGCAAACAACAATGCAAATAGTTGCTCATATCTAAGCACTACAAGATTCATTATTAACGAATTACAGATTTCCAACTGAATGAAAGAAGAAAAGATCATTTTTCCAAGTTATTCATCCATATCCCTATTTCTTTCCTCATGACTGTCCCAAAATTGAATCCAAACGAGCCACAAATCAAGCTAACAGTTCAGAGTGAAACTTACAAAATCCACTCGGAATTCATTTTCCAGCAGCAAGAGTAATTTCATTCATAATCAGCTTTAAACGAAAACAAGGAAGAATGTATCGTCCTTATCAATACTTCATTTAAATCAGGCTCATATGAATATCCAAAACAGGTTAGTACAACATCGTATTTATCATAGATCAAATAGTATAAGGATGCATACTATGTATTTACCGTACTAGAAGAATCCATAATTCTTTCACTGTATTGTAAACGGATAAACAGATTATACAATCATGTAGTCAATTATTCACATGATTTCCTAATTCTATGAAACGCATTCCATTCAAAATAAAATTTATTCATTCATTGTTACCTACAAAGAAGAACAATCATAATGCACAAGTTAAGACTTCAATGCTATTTGAAAATTCAAATAAGCAAAAGAGAAGAATTCGTTCTTTAACTATTCCAAATAAGAAAACAACCATTTTCTTCAACTCAACAAGAATTATTCATGCCGATTTCATTTTTCCTTGACCGATGCTGCAAAGATCGAGAAGACCACACGAAACATTCAAAATTCCGTTTGTGCGAAAAACACAGCACTCAGGAAACAATTTAAATGCCACTGTCCTCTATACAGACTGAACTTACAAGTTCAATAAACCATCCGACTACTGATTTTACCAAATCAAAACAAGCAGAAAGAAGAAGAATTCCTTACCAATAAATGTTTCTACCCGAATCCATTTTTCTATTCACAATGATGTACAGAACCCAAAATGCGATTTTCATACAATAATACCCTTATTATTAAAAACCCGCATAGGATATCAGATGCACAACAAAGTATAATCAAAACAGGTCCAACAGCAAGACAACTTCCCAAGCATTTCTTCCTTTGCACAGCAATCCAAAGTAAAGTGCGTTTTCACAAAGACAGTCCGAACTAAAAGATCGAACAACATCAATAAAACACAACAAATCATCTAACCCCCTCAGCAAGAATCAACATAATTCATTTAATGTTCGGAATACCAGCCAAGCTCGTTTTCACGACTACTGTCCAAACTGTAAGATCAAGTCGTTTCCATAAACACAACAAAATCAACCTTTCATCCCAGCAAGAAAGAATGTAATCATTTATAAGTTCAGAAGAAAACAATTTCTTTTCTAGCTCCCACGAATACCCAAATTGTATTCGTCCATTTATATAAAAGAAGAAGCACAACAATGAAAACATTACTATCATTTCCTTCTAACCGAGTTCGTAATGCTCAGATAAAACTCTAATGCCAATTCCTTTAAAATCCAAAAATGCTATTTCCTTCTAATCCCGAAACAGCAGAAGGAAAAGAAAAGTTTTATTTCCTTTAAGAGAAATTTCAGTATAGAAACGACATCATGCAACTCGTACATCCTGTACAATTTTATCACAAAAGATCATATAACAAAAGAACAATCGCACAGCAGTGAAAACAACCCACACAGCCTGCACAGTTCTTATATAACATTTAAGCAGAGAAAAACCCATCTCGAATTCCCAAATACCATCAACAACCAATACAACAAGTTCTTATTCCAACTCAATTCATGCAAAGACAGATCAAATCACAACAACCAGAAACGATTTTACCTATCATTTCAAAAATGACAGCAAGAATCGACTGAACCCAAATCGTATCAACACGACAACAATCACATAAACCCAAAACCCAAGAGCAGGGTTGTTTTAATGAGACGTTTAAACAAAGCAAGTATTTTTAAAGAGAAGGGCTTAACATGCCTGTAAATTCTTCCTCAAAACTCGAAGAAAATCGCGTCTACCAAAGGTATTTCCTTCCACGGCGACAACACGAGCTTTCCAACAATCCTTTCCTCTTCAGGCTCAGCAACAACCTCCAAATTTCCAAAGAACAGTGATAAACCCAATGAAACTGGTTCGACTGAACCAAAAAAAAAAACCAAATGCAGAGCAACTTCACAAAATCCGAATCGACACAATAAACAATCAAATTTCCCTCATACACTTTCCAAGGCGAGCTGGTCGCGAGGACCAAGAAAATTTAATGCATTAAAGGCTCTGCCTTTTCCCAATTTCCCACGCCACTGCCAACTTGAGTTGGTGAACTCCTAATTTCAAATTTTACATGCAAAACCAAATTTAGTTCCATGTCCACTAGATACCTCTGCCACTTAACCCTCCCCGCCAAACTGGCGCTGTCCACGAATGGACTCCCCATTAATGCCATTAAACACCCTTCATCCTTATCCTCTCCCTCTAAGGGTCTCGTCCCCTTTAGGTTAGGATTAGTTTAGGATTTATATTAGTGTTCAACCTAGGTCATACTCTAGTTTTTAGGCTAATAGGACTTAGGTTTATTTCCCTTTCTTTTTCTTTTTTATAATTTAAAAATCCACTTAGGATAGTAGTTTAGGATGTATGGTAGAACTTAGGATTAGCTTAGGATTTAATTCCTTCTAACCACTAACACTAATCAACCTCCAATCCAGTCTTCCAACTGACATTCATGTCAATGTTGTGCAGGACGTTTCGTCCTTTGCTTCACATGCCAGAGCCACCCGTGTCGGACATTTCTCGCCTCACGAGGTCTTAAGTGCACGACAAAGTGCATCATTCAAGAATCGAACCTTTGTCGTTGGCATTTGCGTGCCAGCTGCTCATACCTGCAATCAGGCGCTGCACATTTATATCAACCTCCGGTTCGGTTCAAGAGTAAATCGACAAAGCAATCACAAGAAGACCACAACATACTTTGGATCAATGGAATTGATTCAAGGTGTGCTGTCAATCAGCAAAGAGAGTTTAGCAAGTATACGACAATTTGTCGTCACATCAACAAACACACAAGCAACAATAATTGCTATCCCATGCAATTAAATTACAGCATGCTAGAATCAAGTTAGCAACACATTCCTTTAAGATCAAAATATATCTTAACATGTTTGCCTTCATTTCAGCAGATACAACAGTATGAAAAATAATCACCAAGATAACTTACAAAATCAGGGTGTTACAAATAATATTGAAATGTAAGTATAATAACTCTTACAAACAACCAATAATGAATCACAACTTGTAAATGAGCTGATCAATGTCCCAAGAACTCTATAAAATAGCATAAATTGTTCCAAGAACGATCCGTGGCTCCTACAGTGTTTTCACAAAGTGATCTCCTTGCAACTGTGTTATAAAAACACCTACAAATGTAGATTTACAAACATTCTATGAAAAAAAGTCATATATCTGAGATCATCTCGAAATTTTGAACACTTTTCATGTTTACACCAAGTCACTTTTCCGACCAGAAGTGCATTAAAATTCATGTTTTCCAACTAGCTGTCTTGTAGATCCCTATTAAAAACTGCATTCAACACTTACAAAAATAAGTTAAAACTCAACAAAAAATATCAAATCTTATATAGTTGGAATCATCTCAGAATTTCCTTCATTTCAACTTTTTACTCCGAGTTCCCAATCTGATTGCAAGGCCTTCAAAAATGGCATTTTCTGAGAATTGCCTCCTTATCCTCTTTTGCACAGACCTGCACTGCACCCTCCTTTTACAAAATGTATTGAGCTCATTTTATATTGTTTGGAGCTCCATGGGCGCAGCGGTTGGGCACTTATCCTTTTGCACCAGCAACCCGAGTTTAATCCTCCTTATGTGCACTTGTTTATTCCCATTTTGGGAATCAATCCCACATTTTGTGGAGGAGATAGTGTTTTAGGCTTTATTAAGCCTTTTCCCACGCATGTTTTAAAAGTGGTCAAAGGACCACTTGGAGCATAACCGCCCCCACCTCTTTACTCACGTGGAATCTTCAACTACAACTGCTTCTCCTCCTCCCTTCCACGTGGACTTAGCATATGGTTGGCGGTTAAGTGGGTAAGTAGTTAGGAGAATTATAGCGGATATAATACTAATGTTTGAACATTAATATATGTGATTTGTGGCATAATGCGTGGCATTTGGAAATAATGCGTGACAAATAATTACAAAGTAATATGAAATTCGACGCTAGAATTTTTTATCCTTTTGCCACTTGCCTGATGCTGACTAAGCCACTTGGCCAATTGTGCATGTGTCCACGTCACCATGGTCCTGTTGACCAACATTGACCTTCTAGTTGACCAAACTTTGACTGGATATATCTTGAGCTCAGAGTGTCCATTTTTACGTTCTTGTAGTCGTTGGAAAGCTCTCTGAAGGCTCTACTCTCTGACATAATTTAGGAAGCCTAGGGAACATTTGACACTGAAATTGATCCCTGATCAGGTATTGTAGAATGTCATATACACATTGTGTGTATACCACATAATACGTATAAAATTGTCTATACAATTTTCTTGTCAAGTTAATCAATGAATGTGTTGAAATAGAAACTCAGGAGAATACTAATATGAGATACTAGATTTATAGATGTTTATTATTTAGTGTTTCATTATGCTTTGTAAATCTAAAATAGCAACGAGTAAATTCAAAATAAAAGCAAGTAAATCAACAATTTGTACGGAAGTCAAAATTAGCAGGAAGGCTCGTACATTAATTGTGATTGAAGGAAGGGAGACAAAGGAATCAAACCTTAACTCCAATACAAATACTAATAATGAAAAACTGTTATAACAAATAGAGGAAGAATGGGTTCACATGTTAAGTATTTTCAAAGTCACGTAATGGTTGAATAAAGTGGGCACGAGATGCAATGATTACATGTTGTTATCATTGTGATGCCATGTGGTACATTAAAAAAAAAAACAATTATGATAGATATAATCATGTTTAAATCAAATCAACCAAGACAAGATTATAGACAACATATTCATTAACTAGCCAGCCAAGAAAAGAGTATATACACTAGCCATGATCACAACCCAATCATTTACATGCCATCGAAGACAGGATTATATGACCCCCATAAGTTACACCATAAGATGACATACATGCATCGTTCATTTTTATCTTTTGTGGTATAACACACATTGTCTATATAACAAACAATAATATCATATGATAATACAAACATACGGGTATGTGAGGCCATTAGATATACATATTTATATGTATACTTGTACATATATGTATATGTATACGTATCACATACATATTTGTATGTAAGTGTATGAATATGTAGGTGTCGAAGCCCATTAGAAGGCATATTTGGGAGATGCATGTATGGCATCTTATGGTGTATCTTGTAGTGGTCATGCGATCTTGTTGCCATGATAGTTGTCTCCGTTTGCAATCTTATGGTGTACCTAGTGTTGCTTCTCCAGGTCATGCAAAGGATGTTATTATCGTTGATGAGGTAAAATAAGTGAATTGAAACATGTTATTTATTGTTTTCATTTATCTCCATTAGTGTCTAATTATTTATATTATGCTGGTGAATAAGCTCCTCTTCACTATAGGAGTGATCATTGCGGGGAACACATATTTTATTATTACAATTACCCCAATTGCGACAGGAATTTTTATGAGTTATGGAGGCTAAACCTCCACAGTACGGATGCCCATCTCCTCTCCCTTTTTCCCCCAGAGAGGAAAGGGAGAAATTTTACTGGTAAATATCCTCGTCATGCCTCTGAAAAGTGGAGGCAATACATGGATCAAAGAGAGGGGAACATTGAGGGTGTGTTGTATACGTGATGTAGATTACAGAGGTGACACGTGAAACAATGCATAGGCAAGAAGGATGACAAGGAATCGTTTGAAAATCTTAATAGACGCTCCAAGAAAAAGGTTGACAATGCTATGATAGTTTATGATTCGGTGTCTCTTAGGAGTAAGAGGAGGGCAATCATCTTGGCTTTGAAAGAAAATAAGGAAAATATGGTAAGTTTATTGATTAACGGTTTCATTTCACTTTTTTCTCATTGTCAATACATAAGTATTATCTATTTCATATAATTTATATGTCATTGTCTTCACAGGGCAAGGGGGTGAGATGGATGCAGAAGAGAGGGGTCATTCACGAAAGAACTAGTGGAGGTGACTTGAGGTAAGTTAGTTGTTATATATTTTGTTTTTTTAGTTAAACATGTGTACATGAATCATCCTATAACATTTGTATTGATACAATATGTATGTAGGAGGATGACATGTTATTCTTTGCGCATCACTATGAAAATGTAAAAAAAAAGAAACGAATCTAACCAACAGAAAGCAAGTTGAGGTAAATACAAGCGAACACAAAAATCTCTAAATTATAATTTGTAGTTTTTGTTATAAAACCATTGTAATAAAAAGTTGTTATTTTGTAGGTTGGTTCATCGCAAGGGGTGATGCAGTGGCACCTTTTCATCTGATTATGGATGTGGCGGTGCAAGCAATGGAGGACATGGTAAGTCATGGACCTTATTGGAAATGTAAATTTCAAGCTATCATTTTCCCCTCTAAATGTAAAAAATATAAATTTGTATTGTAATAAGGAATTTTGGAACTTGTTAGATTTCTAATTTAAGTACTTGCTTTAAGTGAATAAGAACTTGTTTGTTTTCTAAATATTTACTGAATTGATATGTAGATATTTCCACCTCTTTGATAGATAATTATGACCTAACGGTGTGTCGGTGTTAATCGTTCTCGATATAACACTAAAAAGTGTGGGAAAATATGTATAATAGTCGTTTAACTATGCACAAGATATTAGTTTATATATAGCCCTTATCCTAACGAGTTAGATTACATTTTAAGTTATATTCATAGTTATTAAATATGGTCAAAAGTTTATGATTTTATGTTTTTATTTTGTCCAATTTTTCCATGTGGACCATATAAAATGATGAAATTTCTATGGTTAAGAAAAAAAATAGAAAGTTTAGAAATAAATAATTTGAAATAATTTGAAACAATAGTCTACAAATATTTGGAAAGAGGTGACTGATGCAAAGCCCAATCCCACTAAACTGACTTCCAATTTACAATTCATTCGAAAGACAATTTTTGATTATTTGACCTTCATCTTGGTTTCCTATTTTAGTTCATGAGCTTCTTCCAACATGTAAAAATCCCGATTCTAGCCTTCATAATCTTATCCAATACATACCCCATATTGTTGCTTCTCGTTTAGTGTTAATTCAACCTTAAAGTGAGTTAAACCATTAAAGAGTGCCTTACCGATGGAAAAGTCTCGCCTTTCTTGGTTTTCGGAGCAACCGAAAAAATATCACAATTATAGTTAGAAATAATGGTGTTTACCCAAAGACAACTTGATTGTACTTTATAATACTCTTTAAGGAGATAATTAGGTACCTTAGGTTTCAACTCTTTGTTCCTTTATTTGACCTTGTAGTCACTTGAGACTCTTCTCTTTATCTTCTTGCTTTACTAGTCTTAGTGGACTATATCTTCAACCATATCTCCCAATATTTGAGGTTTCTCAGTCCACTTTTAACATATTTAGACACCCATTTCAATTTATTAACAACATGTAAAGTCTCAGGATTGAATACTAGATACAATTCCTAGTTCCTTAGTATTAGGGTCTCTTCAAATAGGTCTTCCATTGAGTATTTTGTCCTCTCCGGAGACTATCTTGATTATCTTAATTGTTAACCCTTAGTTCATTTGAAATATTTCAAATTCCTTCTTAACAGTTGGTTACCATACTATTTCAAAGTTCTCAAGGACAATATCATTGTTTAAGAGCTTTAACTCTCAATGTGATACAAGACCCTATACTCCATACACTGCTATAGGTTCAAATATACATCGTTATCAGGTACATGTATAAAGAGTTTATGTAGGGTTTGAAAGCTTATTGATTCTCTCTTTAAAATCCTCTAAATACTTACTTTTCCATGCCAATACTTCACTTCCATAGATGCTCTCATTGACACTCACACAATCAACAAATTTTATTCTATTTTCCTAGTTCGCTGTACCACAATCTTATGAAACCATACTTTATATCAACTAGAACTGAGGAAATGACAAAACCACACATGGAGTTCACTATTACACCTAGTCTTACAAGCTAGAATTTTTTCAATTCTTGGAGCCTAAACTCTCCCAAGACTTGGTTCATTTAAATGATGCCTTACAAATCAGATTCTTACTAGTCCTTTAAATTGTCATTCCTTCAATTACCACCAAGTTGTGACTTTTCAACTTCGTATTTAGTCACTTGGACAACTATTCTTGCTTCAAATTTACAAGATACATATGACCAAGAGCTTCAAATCTTTACAACCTCGAAATCCTTTTGAAGGAACATTACAAACATGAGGAGGTGTCTTAGCTCCAACACACAACACTAGGACATACAAAACTTATATAATCTAGCCAAAATAGGCCTTCAAAACTTTGATTGCACTTTTGGAGGGAAAGTGAGCAATTTGAAATTTGAAAGGCCTAAAATCCAACTGACACACTTAAATATCACCTAATGACCTCTAGAACCTCACTAACATACTTCCAAGCCAAAATCTAATGACCACATGCCTTATTTGCAAGGTGGAGATGATGCTCTGCATCGCTGACTATTAGGAATGTTATTATTGCTCATATAAATTATCATAAGGTTTATATTTAGATTGTTTGTTGTGAGATATAATCTCACGTAATTTGTAATGATTAGGGTTGTTGTGAGTTGTTTTGTTGACTCATGTATATAAGACTTTGTGGAGATAATTGTGGGGAGAGTTGTTGAACAAACTTCTATGAAAATAGGAGCTATCTCTCCTATATATGTACTTGATTTTAATAACGAAATAATTAATCGTGTATAACTCTGGTTCTGCCACTTTATTTGGTATCAGAGCTGAGTCCTTAACCTTGCACCTTTGATTATGTCTTAATTTTTAAGGGGAAACCATCCCTTATACTTCCCCTTAGTGATGTGAAAAATTACACATCTATTATATCGTTATCCTTACATATGCCTATACGTAGTCTCATACACACTCAATCATTTATTATAAAGCTTGTGTTCCAGGATTAGTATCAATAAAAAAAGATTTAGATCACTGAAAGAATCCACCGAGGAACGACTCAGATAAAAGTTTGATTATTACAAGGCAGGTATATTTCAAAATGTTTCATCAAGTCTTATCTAATCTCTACATAAAATTTTTATTATTCCCTTCAACTCGGCAACACAACATATCGAGCCTCTATTTTGGCCAAGGATTAATTAGTTCATAATGGCCAAATAAATAAAGGTGTGAGATGTTATGTTTGTGCCTAGCAGAGCTTAGAGAAAGGCATTGTAAATAAATTTTAACGCGTGTTAGAGTTTTGCAGTCTGTGTGAACCTCGATTAAAGCGCAACTACTATCAGTGTGATCATTTTTTATAGTGCATATACCATTTAAAATCCAATTTGATAGGACCGTTTGATTTATCATTCCAATACCTTGATTAGTTATTATTGATCCATGTAACTTTCTCCTTTGTCATTTACTTGTGCCATGCTCAAATCCGTGCACCCATATTTCATATGCAATATGAGAAATTCTACCTAGTCTTAGCCAGATTAGGCATATTATAACATGTTACATTGTTGTAGAAAGGGTATATAGATTGAAACTCACCATGAATCGAATTTCAACACCTCATATGGGTCTTCAACAAGCTTCATTAAGATTTATAGATCACCAACAATCAATTTCATTAATATTTTCTCACTCCTAGATCTGAAATGTAATCTGTTGGCTCTATCTTCTGAAGGCAGAGATAGAATAATATTCAATGTATTGAAATGTGTGTATCATCAAACAAGAGTGCAGAACCTTATAAAGGCTGCGGGAGGAGAGAAGGAGAGAGGACAGTTATAACTGTCAATTAACTGTCCATTAACAACAATGGATTAAACTAATGCTAACATTCCCCCCCTTAATACATTGTTCGTACAAACATACATTTCCAGATAGAGATTCCCCCCCTTAATGAGAACACCACAAAGAGAGTCTTCACACGATCATGTGCCTACATGGTCTCACATGGTTTTTCTAAGGTTGACCAGAAACCTAGAGGGACAGGAACACTCTCCGACTGTTTACCTCGGTGGTTTTATAGGCTTACCACGAACCAAGAGGATTTTACCTTGGTGGTTTTATAGGCATACCACGAACCCAAGAGGATGATACCTCGGTGGTTTTACAAGATTACCACGAACCTAGTGTGAGTACCATGTGCTTTTAGTGCTTTTCTGCTCCCCATGACGCTCTTCAGTTAGGAGGTCCCACATAGGAAATTTCGTATCATCTGTACTTTATTGAAAAACAACATAACAACCAACACAAAACTGAAATAAACAAACCAAAATTGAGGAATTGGTCCTCAATACCTTATTCGCCACAATATCTGTTGGCGGCCTCATCGCTTGTGGCTTGCAAGAGGTCGCTGGATTTCCTCCAGTCTCCGTTGTCCTCTATCCTATTGTGCTAAAGCACTCTTGCACCCAAAATTACAGTTGCTCGTATGTAAAAACTAAGGTCACTAAGAATAATACAACTTTTTTTTAAAATCAACATCTTCCCTCGTAGATAGGCTCTTCCCCTGTTCTTGCAATCTATTATAGTTGCTCTCGGATGTTTAAATATATATCTTTACACCTCTACGTGGATTCGCAGTTGGTTTTGAAGACTAGAAAAAACCATGTAATGAATTTGTTAGATTTGGAAAGCGTAAAAAGTTCACCATTTGCCGTGGTTATTTGTTAGATTTGGTATACAACAACAAATCTTGAAGGACGCTTTCCCATCATACAATAATGCTAAAAAATATAACATTGAGAAAAAAAAGCTTTCAAAACCATAAGCAATGTTTATTTTATGTCCTTCGAGAAGACTTGCAAATGCTTTTGCATAGAAAGACTTTCGGAAGCGAGAGAAATTTGTTTAGGGTAGAATATCTTTGAAATTTGGGTGTCACGAATACACGGAGTTAGGTAGGCAATAAGTTCATAAGACTCAATATACTCATGAGGGGGTGAAAGGGTTTAATTTATTAATGTTTTGAATGTTAGGTTAGAGAGATGGGCCAAAGGAAATAGAGGTTTACTTTTAATATAAAACTAAAACGTTTGAACCCTAGTTTTTATCTCCAAATTTTTAACTAGGAGTGTGGCATTCAAATCCATAACGACCTTGTGAAAATGATTTAAAATGTATACAACAACAAATCTTGAAGGACGCTTTCCCATCATACAATAATGCTAAAAATATAACATTGAGAAATCTCCCATATATAAGGTCGGGATCATGACAAAAGCTTTCAAAACAAAAGGAAATAAGCCAATGTTTATTTTTATTGATAATGTCCTTCATAAAATTGTAATTGAAGACTGGGTAAGTAAGGTACATGGAAAATGCAGGTATTTGCATTCCCAAATGCTTACGAAGCCTAATATAGAGGTGAAACTAGAATTAAGGTAGTAGAATAGTGGTGACAGTGCTTGAAATTTGGGTGTCACGAATATGCTCAAACAACGCGGGTTTGAATGTCTGGAGCATCTTGTCGATACTCTGCCAGATGAAGAAGCCAAGAAAATTTTGTTCAAGGAAGCTGGGAATGTTGACCTTGATGATTATAATGATGAGCTAAACAAAATGTTGCGGATTTGTAATGGCATTCCTGATAGCAGACAAAGAACAATGGAGAGATCGTGAGTGTGGGTTGGATTTCTTACAACACAGCTTTCACGGAGATATAAATCGTATCCTATCCACACACAACTTCATCTTGATCTTGATCCATGTAGGCTTCTATGTAGGTTACAGAAAGCAAAGGAATCTCTACACGTGAAAGAGAAGACAGTATGGCTCCACACGGTGTTGAAACAACCCTCCCTCTAGCGCCAAGATGCCTGCTCTGATACCAATGAAGGCAGAGATAGAATAATATTCAATGTATTCAAATGTGTATCATCAAACAAGAGTGCAAAGCATTATAAAGGTCTGTGGGAGGAGAGAAGGAGAGAGGACAGTTATAATCGTCCATTAACAATGGATTAAAATAATGCTAACATCTTCTTCGTCACTTGTATCTAGACCCTGAAATTTCACAAATCTTATCTCCTCTATGGGGCATACATAAATATAAAGTTTTATCGATTTCCACCAAGTAAAATAATTTTTATGCCTTGCCCTAGTTTGGTCCGAGAATGTAAAAATAACTATAAAATTAAAAAAATGAGTTTCAAGGCTTGAAATAAGTTTACTTGGCTTTTTCTAAGCCTCCTACAACTATCTAACTTACCAGTCAAGGGAGAAAAGATACATCAAGTTGACAACAACCTCCTAGCTTGTTGTCCTTTCAGAGAACTCATTACACATTTATGCTAAACTCAAGAAAATGCATGCGAAAAGATATAGTTTTCACTCGAAGATCTTCAATCATTATTCTATTAATAAAATGCACTCTATTTACATTCCTTTACACACTCCATTAACACCAATTTTTACTATTTTCAACACTCCTAAATGTGTTCCTAAATGCTCTCAACCACTCCATGAATCATTCGACTACTTTTTATGTTTGAAAACATATTTATCCGTATAATTATCGCTAGTAGAGGCTTCCCCATGTTATTTCTATTGTTACATTTTTCTCCAGTTATATCGGTGAGTTTTTTGGTCACCTCAAAACTAATTATTTACCTAATAAAAAAACATAATTACATGTTTTGATAATAGTATCAATATATACTTTCATATACAAATCGTTTTTAAAAATTAAGATATTTTCTTAATCAACGGAACGATTTCGATGTTTTATGGTTTATGTTGATTCCAATAACATAATAATTGAAAAATATTTTGTTATCAAAGGAATATCATTAATATAGTATTATAATCGAGATCATATTTTCATAAACATATTATTTAAAAATGTTCGGTGTTATGCAATTAGTTTTGACTATTCGTAACAATGAATTCATTAGTTCAAACCTTAACAGATCAATATCATCTCATAAAACCACAATTACAACAAGTTTCTAATAAATATTTAACATCCAAAATTACATTTAAGAGTACCAAAAATCTTGTGATAATAGTTATGAAGTTGTGAACTTAAAGATCACATATGTCAAAGTAAGTTGAATTGTAGATCAATCAATGAAATTAATCCATCAAAAAATTGATAAATAACTACTTGGTGGGTCAAATTTTGCTTGCTAATAGGCTCTTTAATTGTGAAGCAGATAAATTTTTATATTGTTAATATTTTTCAAAAATGTTTGGTTTCCTTTTCATGTCCCAACATAAGGAAAAAATTGAACTATTGTTTCCAACAACTGTGGATTGCAAATGAATTTACGATCCCATTATCGTTCCTAAGTGATTAGTTCCACAGAGTTCCCACCTGTTTGTTTGTATTTTTGGAATTCTAATATAGTGCTACCAAGAACCTTTTTACCATACTTGATTATAAAATATAAACTTAGCTACCACTAGAAGATAATCCGTAATACGATCATAAATTTATGATATGATTGAATCCAAGACATAGAAACTAGAATATATTAATTTAAAAAATGAATATAATAGTAAACAATGGTACTATAATTACAATGTAACACTGGAAAGTATGAAGCAAAATGATATACTCTATTATCTAAATTATTCAAGGGACAAGGACAAATCAATATAATGACCCGATTACTGTCTTGTGTTGAGGATTAAAGGACAAAACTTTCTTTATATGGATTGGCATAATAAAGCCTCATAGGTCTGAATTATTTTCCAAATTATCCTTGGTAAATGCATCGAAACTAGAAGTAAGGGAGAATTACTATATTCCATACCTATTGATGATAAATTTATTATGCTCTATCTTTGTAAACACCATTCCCTTTTCATTCTTAGCTAAATCCTTTATGTTCCTTTTATCCCTTGTTCCAAGAGTCTACTAGCTTAGTTTATAAGTGTTTTAAGGTGTAACTTTCAATATTTTTGTGATCTATTTTCAAGGTAAACATTTTCAACTGGCCATTTTCATTTTTTTAGGTGTCTCTAAACTTTTAAGATCCAATTACTTATCGTTTTCACCCAACTCTCAAAAATTTCCCTTAATTAGGTTATATTGCAGTCCTTAAACCTAATGTCACTTACATCTTCTAATAGAGTTCAGCAAATTTCCTCAAACCAGTTTCATTTTGAAAGTAAGGCCTTGCATATGATTAGTTTATAACTTTAGTTCTTAACTCTCCTATATGTGCAAGTTGAGGTTTTATTTTCCAAACCCTGTGCTAGGATTTTACATGGTCCTATAAGGGTTAATTGAGTTTTTTTCTTGTTTTATGAATTTATCATGGTATATATAATGTGCATGGGTTCTCTAGGACACTGATTAGTACCAATATTTCTGCAGCAGATTCAATGTGAGATGTTACGTGATTGTACCATGAAATGCCACTAGCCTTCATTTCTTATCCTTCAAGGACATTCTCATCTTGCCTTACAAAATGTTCACAGCTTCACTAATTACAAAGATTACATCACAACATCATCTAAAACGGGCTATATAATTATTCCTATGCTCCTTAGTGTATAGTATAATAGAAAACCCAAAGTTCCATGAGTTGACAGAACAATGACCTCTTATATTCAAATATTTTCACAAAAATGCACACATTTTTTATTCTTCATCGCAGAGAGAATGCAAATTCATTCAAGGAAGATTATTTCTCATGAACACACTATTTTCTCTAATGAACATCCTCATACTAAATTATAACATCGACTCTATCTTGACTACATAATTGTCCATATGCGCGTGTGTGCGCGCATTTGTATTTGCATGTTTATACATGCATATGTATATACATATACATATATATACATACATACATACATACATACATACATACATACATGGATACACACACACACACACACACACACACACACACACATTTATACACACACGAGACACAAATGTGTGTGTGTGTGTATAAATGTATGTATGGATACCGCTAAGATGTGCCAGTCCCTAAGCATATCCCAATGAAGAGAAAGATAGAGGAAAGGGTGGCAAAAGGTGGTGAGCATTTAAGATGCATTGCTTTGGTTTTCCTTGCCCCATTCCATCGATTAAACAACAAAAACTTTAAGCGCCAAAACTTTGCAATTGTTTTCTGTAAAGGTCCATTGCGGGAGAATTGGCGAGAAGATCCATTTCACGAGAATTGACGAGAAGCCTTAGATCTAAAAAATATATTCATGTGAATCAAACAACGCAAGGATTTACGATTTTTAGATTTTGAAATTGTTCACAGATAGACATTTTTTATTTTTATTTTTTTATAGATTTGTGAAGTATTTTACACAAAAACATGTACTTGTATTATTGATAGCAATAATTATATATGGTATTGTAGAATGTCATATAGACATTGTGTGTATACCACTTAATAGAGATAAAATTGTCTATATAATTTTCTTGGTGGTTAGTCAATGAATGTGCTTTGAAATAAAAATTCGGGAGAATACTAATAGGAAATACTAGATTTATAGATGTCTTTTATTTAGTGTTTCATTATGATTTGTAAATCTAAAATAACAACGAGTAAATCCAAAATAAAAGCAAGTAAATCAACAATTTGTACGGAAGTCAAAATTAGCGGGAAGGCTCGTACCTTAATTGTGATTGAAGGAAGGGAGGAAAAGGAATCAAACCTTAACTCTAATAGAAATACTAACAATGAAAAACTGTTATAATAAATAGAGGAAGAATATGTTCACATGTTAAGTATTTTCAAAGTCATGTAATGGTTGAATAAAATGGCCACAAGATGCAATGATTACCTGTTGTTATCATTGTGATGCCATATGCCACATTCAAACAAAAAACAATTATGACAGCTATAATTATGTTCAAATCAAATCAGTCAAGACAAGATTATAGATAGCGTATTCATTGACTAGTCGCCCAAAAGCGAGTATATACACTAGCCATGATCACAACCCAATCATTTACTTGCCATCGAAGACATGATTGTATGACCCACATAAGTTACACCAAAAGATTATATATATGTAGGAACAATGTATTCTCACTATAGGATTGCATGATACCCATGTGATAGACCATAAGATGCCATAAAATATGTCATACATGCAATGCCCATGTGCGAGACACCGCTTCCATACATTGCATCTAGTCAAGACAACCAGACCACATCATGTGTATACCACAAAATTTCACTCATAGTATCGTAATACAATATTTGCCTTGTTTATCATGTACACACAAAAATAACAACATTTGTATACCACATAATTTCCCTACTAGTATCTTATCGCGATGTTTGTATCATTTTTCACATAAATTATAATCACAACATGTGTTACTTCTCGATCATTTACTTGTCATCCAAGACAAGATCGTATGACCCCAATATGATACACCATAAAATGCCTTACATGCATAGTCCATTTCTGTCTTCTGTTGTATACACACAACATCTATATAACAAACAAAACTCTCATATGATAATAAAAATGTCTAGAAATGTGAGACCATTACATATATGCATATGTATATGTATACTCGTAAATACATGTACATATTCTCCATGTATCTTCTTGTTTCCATTCTAAATAATTTTCTACATATCATTTTCCAATTCTTCCCCCCTCCTTTTCTTCTTCCACTTGAAACACGTGATCCTCTTCTTTTTCTCGATTCTAACAATGGCCAACTAGGCCCAGTTTAAATATATTTCATCACTATAATTTTTTTCATCCAAAACATCTGGGGAAATAGGGATCATATTTATCCCCCCTCCCTCCATTATTTCCTCCCTTAAAGTTTTTCTTCCACAACATCCGGGATTATAGGGATTATATTTATCCCCCTCCCTCCATTATTCCTTCCCTATAAGTTTTTCTTTCACAATATCTAGGGCAATAAGAATCATATTTATTCCCTCTCTCCCTTATTTCTTCCCTATAATTTTTGTTCAACAACATCTAGGGCAATAGGGATCATATTTATCCCCCTCCCTTATTTCTTCCCTATAAGTTTTTCTTCCACAACATTTGGGGCAATAGGGATCATATTTATCTCCCCTGCCCTTATTTCTTCCCTATAAGTTTTTCTTCCACAACATCTGGGGTAATAGGGATCATATTTATCCTCCCATCACTCCCTTATATCATATATATATATATATATATATATATATATATATATATATATATATATATATATATATATATATACCGCTTATGAAACGTAATATGCAATAAAACATAAACATTTGAATTTTCATTTGTATCGTCATATACACACAAAAACACAGTGTGTATACCACAAAATGCACAAAAAAATAGTTTGTATACCACAACTAACACACAAAAAAGAAACATGTATATATATAAAAATATATAGATATGCATATGTCTTGGAATGCAGATGGTTGTATTGAAAAGGTCAATTTTTAGTGTTCAATATGCAAAAAAACATGTTGTCGGTTGTTCTTTGACGATGTATGTTTGTCTATGTAAAGGTAAACATGGTTGTCATTTGGAGATTAAAAATTCATGGAGTGTCGAATACCTTAGAAAATCTTACATGTTCATCATTCATATTATATGATCCTAACGGCAACAAGAAAGTAAATGTAGGCACCATTGTGGGAGATGCTAGTATGAACATCCACCAGCTGAGTATAGGGCCTCAATATTGGGTCTCGAGGAAGCGATGCGTCATGAAGTTCGAGAACATTTGTGTGTTTTCTCATGATATGCTAGTTGTGAATCAAATGAAGGGTGTTTACCGATGCAACAATGTAAATATTTTTTGAGTTCAAGCACTAGAGATTGTATCTCGCTTTGTGAAATGTTCAAATGTACATGTAAAAGTTAATAGAGGTGGGTTATATGTATGTCAAATGTCTAGGGCCACTATAAACGAAGAAGTGGTAGCGTTGTTACCACTTGTCATGGATGACATTGTAATATGGTATATGTACACACTGTAACTCATTTTTGTGTTAAGTACATTCTTGTTTTTAATTATTTAATGGCTTGATACATACTATTTGTGATGCATTTGTGGAATGCTAGACATTGCTTTTTAATTGCAGGAATAGTGCGGCCCATCGGGAAAATATTGTGACTGTTATTGCAAAATAGTGAGACCTTGCAGAAATAATACTCTTCCATGGTGTGTACTCTTAGAAAAATATATTTAGGCACTATATCTATCCATTTTGTTATTGTTAAGTTGAATTATGATTGTTTGTGATTTTTTTAGCTAGTGTTGTGGTCGGTTGTGCCAATGATGCATTCTCGTGAGCGTTGCATCTTCGTCGCAAATAAGAATACAAGGTTTTCAATTACCTTTTCCTTGTTGTAATTGAAAATAAATAATTGTATAATATTTTATGTTGAAACTAATTTTTAAAGTAAGTAATGTAATATTATTTTAGGCACTGTGCTGAGCCTTCCATCGAGAAGATTAAAAATGGTGAAGGTCGAGATTGTACCTTCAGATATATTCTTTGGTACGTGTGTGTACTTTATCTACTAATCGTTCTAACATTGTTTTTTAAAAATTGTTGGACTTTGGTATTATTTATTGTGTGAGTAATGAGTTTTTATATGGTATGGGTTGTTGATTGAAGGACGACGAGGCGGTTGTAGCGAGCGTTGCTTCGTTGTAACATATACATGCGGATATAGTTGTAGAGGAGGTAAAATCACCTAAATTTAACATTGTACTTTATATCTTAATTTAATTCAGTTTGTGTGTGTGTTTTATTAATTTAGTAATTGTTTATGCATTACTATTAAAAAATTGAGTGTGAATAACAAGATTTTACTTGGATTGTTGATTGTATATTATTTGGTGTATATGTGTACGTAACTAGTTTATATGTGTCGAGAACGAGTTTGTATGACTCACAAGGTGATATTTGCAATGCTGATTATAGAAGGATGCACCTAGTATTGCTTCTCCAAGTCATGCGGAGGATGTTGTTATCGTCGATGAGGTAAAATAAGTAAATTGAAACATGTTATTTATTGTTTTCATTTATCTCCATTAGTGTCTAGTTGTTTATATTATGTTGGTGAATAAGCTCCTCTTCACTATAGGAGGGAGCATTGTGGGGACGACATACTTTATTATTACAAGTACCCCAGTTGCGACAAGAAATTTTATGAGTTATGGAGGCTAAACCTCCACAGGACGGATGCCCATTCCTCTCTCATTTTCCCCCTGAGAGGAAAGGGAGAAAGTTTATTAGCAAGTATCCTCGGTGTGCCTATGAAAAGTGGAGGCAATACATGGATCAAAGGGAGGGGAACATTGAGGGTGTGTTGTATATGCGACATAAATTACAGAGGCGACTCACAATACAATGCATATGCAAGAGGGATGACAAGGAATCGTTAGACACGCTTAATAGACGCTCCAATAAAAAGGTTGATAATGCCATGATAGTCTTTGATTCGGTGTCTGTGAGGAGTAAGAGGGCAACAACCATGTTGGCTTTGAAAGAATATAAGGAAAATAGGGTAAGCTTATTGATTAATGGTTTCATTTCACTTTTTCTCGTTGTCAATACATAAGTATTATCTATTTCATATAATTTATATGTCATTGTCTTCATAGGCGAGGAGGGTGAGATGGATGCGTAAGCGAGAGGGTTCATTTATGAAAGAACTAGTAGAGGTTTGCGAGGTAAGTTAGTCGTTATATATTTAGTTTTTAGTTAAACATGTGTTCATGAATCATTCAATAAAATTTGTATTGATACAATATGTATGTATGAGGATGAAGGTAGGTCTTTTATAACCGTTCTTTAGTCTTCCCTTATGAAATCCTACGTAATTATTAAATAAATGCCTTCGCCATTGTGTACTTACTCATATAAGGTATTTCGATGGAATACCCATTTGAATTTTTAGATGTTCTTGAGAAATATGTTGTAGATAGTTGTAGAACTGAGGCTATCTTTATATAAATTATTCATTTTCTTCACCGATTCTAGGCATTGACATCATGTATATTATCACTAGCTTTCTTTTCATGTTTAGGACAAAATATTTTAATACATGTATTATGCGCCTCATCTGTAAATCTCATCTCGATTCACCGAACAAATCTTGATTTACAAGTTTCGCACACCACAAAATGGACACCACTTGTGCGTTACACGTTCACTTATTTGATTATGTGAGGGGCTTTTGTAGTGGGGCCGTCTATCTTACATCAATGTCCCATCTTTGAAACCCACTTTTCGTGGTCTATCTTGTCTTCTTACTTGCTTGTCACATTGGCTTATCTTTCATACTAGCTTTGTTTGCACTAACACATGTTTCTATCCTTCTTGTTTGCACATGCCTTGGTTTCTATCAAGCACATTGCCTCCCCTGCAAGGATACAATTTCATATTAGCATCAGGGTGTCTTTTTGGGCCACACACTCCTAGTGATGTCGCATGGACCCCAAACAAGGGGGAAATACATTGGGTGAATCAGTCACCCCATATATCTTGAGCTAAGAGCTACAGTAAAGGAATAGAACAAGCTACAATTGAAGAAATGGCCCAGAATTTGGGTCCTCAGTTCAGCACTGAATCCAGTGCCCAGATATAGACACTAGTGCCTTGGTGGTTCTAACCTATCATAGGCGCCTATGTCACGAGGGAAAATATAGTTACTTTCTCATATCAACATAGCTCATATAGTAATTTTCATAGTACAGGCACAGTCTTCCAGCAAACAGAATGTATTCTTTCTCCATTGTAATTTGGAACAAATACGGAAGAAAAAAGGATCACACCATCTACAGTGGTGATAAATTCGGGAAGCAATCATGGAAAGAGAGTAACACTAGACCTCTCTCCCTAACACTCTTCTAATGTGGCATGAGATCGGCCCAAAAACATGTTCTTGACATGAGATCGCCCCAAAAACTCATTCTTTACGTGAGATCACCCAAAAAGCTCCCTATATACAACATTTTCTGGACATATTTTTATCCTCTAACACTCATGTTCATCAGGTGCAAAATTTCCTTTTACTACTTTAACACATTTAAATGCTTTTGCAAGAGTTTTATACTACTTGAATTTGACTACTCTTTCGCTCTTATTTTGTAGGTTCATCCTTAATACGGAATAAGATGTAACCCTAAAACAAACACAACAATACGTACAACACCATACAACACAATACGCTTCACCCCTAGGGTCACTTTCTCCTTCTTAGCTTCCATGCTTCATTTTTATCACTTAACACTTTTACTTGTCTCTTCAGCACATTTTTACTATCAAATTCTACATGACTATTAGGTACACATCTCTTATCTACTTTATGTTATCAAGTATTCACTCAACAACATAAAGCGGGGGGAAATGTAAACACAAAATCATGTGCTTGGGTACATTTATAGGTTCTATTAAAAGCATACTTGCATTCATATGATTCATAAGTGAGAAAACTAGTAATTGACAACTATCTTTGGCCTCTTTGTTTTGTTTCTTTCCTTATTTATGGAATTTTACACCCTATAGCCCATTAGAACTTTATTGGCTTATGTTTTATGGCTTTGGACACTGCGCATAACTGGGCTTCCAACGACCAAGGGCCCCCTTACACTCTTGGTGCCCCTGACGTCTTTCCACCTTACTCCTTATTTTTGGGATTCGTTCATCTTTTAGGCATCTTATTTTCTTACGGGGTAACCTTCCAACAAGCTCTCCATACTGATAATACTAGAGCAATGTAGATTCCATCGTGGAGGCAGATAACGAACTTGCAATAGATGAAATTATATCTAATGTAAATAAACGATCCTTCGAAAAAGCTATAATGAGTATCTTTCCTTCTTGAGATATCAGACATGATTTGATGTCATTCTAAAATAGAAAATCCACTTGAGCTTGTGATTCAAAAACTGAGAGATAAACATGAGATTTGTGGTCAATCCTGGGACATAAAGCACCTTCGTGAGGGTACATCTTCTCATCTCAAGAGGAATGGTCGCATTGCCTATTTCTTCTACTACATAGTCCTTGTTATCTGCAATTCATAACCAATATTTAGTGGGTCGATCTGTTAATGAATGGTCAATGTTCATGGTATAGTTTTTTTGTTGCTGGAGCTCACTTGGGTCAATGTTCATGAGATTTATGGGAGGTTTCCTCATTATTATTTGCTTGTTATGCTTTGTTTTTGAGATTTGCTTTATTTTTCTTCAGAAATGTGTGTGGGTTTTTTGAGTTCATTAATTTGAAGTCCGACTATGGCTAGAGTATGCAAGTTTGTTGTGTGTGCGGGATGGAAGGAGACTAGCCCGAGTGTGGGTAGTTGGGAATATTTTTTTCTAGCTCCCATGCTTTTAAGAGATAGAAAATGGGCCCATGGTTTGTGTTGCTTGTTATCTCCACTCCTATATATAGAGTTGTGTTGGTTGAGAAGAAGAGCGTTATCATTTAGAAGAAAAAATAATACAGAGAGGTGGGTTTGACTCCCATTCCTCTCCTCCCCTAGTATGCGTGTGTGTGACATTCTGGACTAGGTTTTTTGCGGGAATATTGTTGAGTATGTTTCATTCTTCTGGCATAGAAACCCACCTACTGTGCATTTGTCTTGTCTGTTATAATTGCCTTGGAAAGTCTTGCTAGTTCCCCCATTTTCATGTTAGCTTTGTGTAATACCTAAGTTGTGTTGCAAACTTGTTTGGGCTTGGGGGTTGATGAGGGTATAGATGCCTGATGTGTTTGCTTGATGAAATCGCATGACCGAGAGGCCTTAACAAATATCTTTTTAACGGTTATTTTTATAATCGGTTGTCTAATGTTTTACTACTTTTTCAAAATTTAGATAGGCCAATCAATATGTATTTGAAAATATTTTGACCAAATTTTCTTATAAATGGTATAAAATTTTATCGATAATTCTACATTGTTTAATATGAAATACTTAATTTAATATTGAAAATTTCAATATTTAAATTTATGAAAATGAACTTAATTTCATTATCTTTCATGGATAAATGTAGTTTTATAAATATAAAAGTCTCCTCTAATAGCTTAGTTGATTAGATAATCTCCTTAATAAGTAGGTCTTGAGTTCAACTCTCATTTAAAGTAAAAACTAGATATTGGTAAGTTTACACTAAAGTGATGCCAATTGAAACAAAGGAATGATTCGATTATAATATTTTTGAATAATAAGGTTCTTTGGCCATGAGGAAATCTCCCTCTGTTTCGCATCAAGGTCCTGTAGAAAAAATGTTGCAGATTTATTTGTTTTCCTATTGGTGCAGGGCTTTAATGTTGTAAACAAGCGGTTTATTCTGGGTTTTGCTGCAGAAATATTACATTATTGAATGCTCTCTAAAAAGGAAAAAAAGAAAACAAAAACATAAACAAAGAGTCTTTATGTTTTCTATAATGGGTTTAGACTCGGGAATTCGTTTCTTATATGTGTCTAAGTATGTTAGTTGTATTGTCAAGCAATTCTTTGTATGCATATATCTATAATGTTAGTGGGATTGGGTCCCTAAAATTTAATTAAATGGTGTTATCAACATACCTTGTGCTTTATTCAAGAAATGTCCTCTCCCCTTAGAAAAGTCTATATTTGAACTATTATACTCTAAATAACCACTTCTTCCCAATAAATGTGGGAAACTTGTACCAATAGATACGAGGATGTCTTACAAAACCCGAGTTTGAATCTTTTATTACAACAGTTAACATAAATAATCCAAAAGGTGTTCCCTCAATGAGAGGGAACACCTCGCCCATATTTAGTGTAATGGATAATTTAAGGAATACCTTCCTCCTAAATTCCATAAAGGACTATAATCAATTGATATATATACACACAATTGGCGAGGGTAAGGAGCATAAGAATTTCAAGATAAGGGGATATTTATGTGTATGTTATCTATATTAAGGTAGGTCTTCTATAACCGTTCTTTAGTCCTCCCTTAAGAAATCCTACGTCAATCTTAAATAAATGCCTTCGCCATTGTGTCCACATATAAGGTATTTCGATAGAATACCCATTTTAATTTTTTACATGTTACTGAGAAATATGTTGTAGATAGTTGCAGAACCGAGGCTATCTTTATATAAATTGGTCATTTTCTTCACCGATTCTAGGCATTGACATCATGTATATTATCGCTAGCTTTCTTTTCCTGGTTAGGAAAAAAGATTTTAATACATGCATTATGTGCCTCATATGTAAATCTCGTCCCCGATTCATTGAACAAATCTTGATTTACAAGTTTCGTACACCACAAAATGGACGCTTTCACTTATTTGAAAGAGAAATGGACGTACATTTTGTTCCAAAAAATGTATTGTTTAATCTTAAACCACGTAGTAGATTTGGTTGTTATTATGTGAAAGCATATGTTTGTTGCTCGTTTGCTCCTGCACAAAATGATAATAAACTAGCAATTACGCCGGAGAGGATAACAATATTTAATTTGTTACTGAGTTGTAGTTTACGATGTAATCTATGTTGTCTTGAATTGTTTTAAGCTTGTGTGATAAGGAGGAGTGAGCAGTGTAGTACAACTAAAACGTTCCACAAAAATACTTCCTATTATTACTCGATGGATGGTCATTCCCTTTTTCAAAGCTCTTAGTAGAGGTTTTGGTCTTGCACAGTTCCCATAACCGGTGACATGCGAAAATGGAGGTGGGAATGTGTTGTGGTGCCACGAGATATAGGTTGATTCTCCGCCACATGAATAGGATTCTCCACTTACATGTCCCCTGAAGCTTGGTGAACATCCTGTTGCATCAAATTGGGTTTATTGTAACAAGTGGTATGATGAACATCTTGCTACATCAAATTGGGTTTCTTTGTACCTAGTGGCACGTGAAAAGCAAGGTGCAAGCGTGTTGTTGTGTTGTGAGTAAAGAGAATCTCTACAAAGAATACATGATTCTCCGATTCGATCTCTCATGAAGCTTGGCGAATGTTTTTGTATCAAATTGGAACGCTCCCATATAATGCCTTATAGTGAGAGGATTACCATCGGCCCATCGGGTGGTGGGCATGCAACATGGGCGAGGACTATAATGGCATTAAAAACACAACTACACCAAATGTTTCTATAATTGATCACAACAATGACACTTCTCCATACTGGTCCATCCCCTGCATATCTAATTGACCAAAATGCAAAACAATATCTTGAGGTGTCTTCTTGACGGATTACTTCACTGATCAAAGAACCTTCTTTTCTGAATACGATCCTGGCCAACATTGGAAGCTACAAGCCCAGGTGCATCAATCACCCTAATCACAATTCCCTCAAATGTTCCCACAATCGCCTCATCCTTGTTTATTCCTAACTGAAATGCATATGTACCAGACTTGGCCTCATCAAAAATTGAATTGATGGTTACACTCGTACCAAATCTTGTTTTCTCAAGAAGAATGATGGTACATATAAATTCAAGGGATTCCTTCCGTGATGCTTCTTACTTCTCTGTAATTGCACTATCTTTGAAACTCAAAGGGCAAGGCTCCAGCGAGATTGGAATTCTTGTTTCTCCACTACTTCTCGGCCTATCCCAAGCCCGTACAAGACATGTATAAAAAGAACATTGGGTGAAGTAGTCTAACCTAACCTATGGGCGAACCTAAGAAATTTCACTCTCACCTTCTCAAAATCATTATGCTTACCATGTTCATCTAATATTTCCTTTTCCTCAACAATTCGTTCGCCTACGAGATGTTTCCCAACAATTTGCTTCCTATAATTCCTCGTGGAAGGTTATGAGATCGTAGGTATCCACATTTACAGAAATTAACAACCTCGGTTAATACTTCCTTTCCATTCGATACTAAACCCAACAATACCTACATACCCATAATAATTTAATGTAAACATTAAATTAAAGGGACAAAACCTTGAAAAAAGACATAAAAGACACGAAGGATCGATTAAGTAGTGATACCCCGCAACTTTCATAAAATTTACGGAAAAAGAAAAAATTGTAACACAAGTGAAAAAATAAATCGGAACTATACGTTACATGGTCGAGTCGAATGTACAATCGCTCTCTGAAAATTGCCGTGATCATCCATTTACCAACCTTTAAAGAGTATCACAAAGCAGAAAATGTTTGGAAAAAAACATGCAGCCAATGTGAGTAAAAAAGCTTGGAAATTGCCTTAAAAACAAAAGTAGATGCATTAAAAGTACTTTATTTGCAGCGTCCTCCCAACCTGTGAACAAATATTTACGGCATCCGATGTGCAACACCAATGCAGGAGCAAGATTTCTAGGCAGAATAGATGTGGTCTGAAACAGAGTTGCAGACCGCTAAGGTTGAACAGGGAACGACGTAAGCGAATGACTGGTGAGGCTGAGCCTCATAGACGAGTAAGGCAGAGGATACAAAAACGAGACCTTCAATCTCTGAACTTTGCTGAGCGGGAAAAAAACAAACATAATGTTTTTTTGTATTCCTAAACAGATGGCGTTCAAGAGAATGTAGAAGATGACGAGGAAGAGGGGGCGGGCGGCGGGTAAAGAAGAACAGGTGGTTGCTTCTTTTGAGTAGAACAGCGTGACATTTGTGGGATCGCCAAAGTGGAGCTCAACAACCGTGGAGAAAGAGAAAGAGAGAGACAAGTACGAGAAATCTGAAGAAATCCAAGTCCAACAAGTATGGAAGGTCCAGAAGTTTAAATCTGCAAGGCAGAAACATGAGGATGGACATTCCAATCAGTACGCCGTCCAGGACCATTTCTGCCGTAACACACCTGTTGTGGGAGGATCTTGTCAACCAACCCAAAAAATCAGGTTTTGCGGTTTCAGAAGGAAATAACGTTATGAGCAAGAAGAAGATTCACCGACCGCGCTGAAAAAATGATCCGCGGAGTTTTTGTAGAGCTATATAGAGGCCTAAATTTCCTAAACACATGTAGGTGCATTTTATTTTATTTTCCCATTTTAAGAAACTCCTTTTGAATTCAAAGGTGAACTTTTAAGATTGTGATTTATATTTGGGATGCTGCAGGTCGTTTAACATGCTCCGTTCGTTAATATCTTGAAGAAACTTGACAAGGTACATAGCTAATTTTTCAGAAACTTAGTTTGGTTAAAAATTATTCTTTGCAATGGTGGATGGTAAGAAAAGGAATCCATTCCCTCTGCTGTATATTTTTCGCAGGGTAAAATGTTTTCTTGCTTTTGGATAATATCAACTTACTAGAAATGTGGTAGGTATACAAGGAACGAGTTAGATTTTTTATGTTAAATGTTTTTGGGTGTATTTTGACACTTAGGATTAGTCCGGGTGTAGCGGTTAACTTTTTTCAACTAAAATGTCCTGGTTATACCACTGAGATATATCTATTACCTGAACCCACAAGTATGTATAAGCTGTTTTAACTTGTACAGGCTCATATTTTAGGAAAATGGGAACTTGGAGATGTTAGCACCTTCGGAGGTATTGAAGGTTATCCACTGGCCACTGAAACTCACAAAATTTGAGCAAGCAGCACATTCGATTGTCTCTGGAAACACTGAAAAGAATGAGCGAGCAAGACCAGATCATCAACAAATGTAGTGTAGCACTCTGTTTATGTTAGATACAACCATCCTCTGGGTAATGTCTTGTTTAATAAAAGTCATCAAGCTCGTCTATGCAGATTTCAAATAGGGTCAGTGAGAGAGGGCACGTTTGTTAGACTCCAATAGCAATTCTAATATAGCCAAGGAGTTCATGGGCAGTCTGGAATTAGCCACCGACAGTCTCATAGAATCATACTAGATCATATCAGACTCCTACTAGAGGAGAGTGGCAACGGCCGGCCAATCTTCCCTTCTTGACTCAGCCAACACAGACATGTACAAAATATATGCCGAGACTAAGATATTCAGACGTATACATGGCATAGGAGGCTTACATATTATCATCCTTCACTTGGGCTTTCTTATCAGATCCACGATACACCATTTATATCATTGCAGATATTGAGAAGAAGTTGAAGCATAGGTTGAATATAATTCCTGATTTCATTTTCTTCTCTCACCATTCTTTGTGGTCCACAGCTTTTGCAAAATTTCGTAACCCCCTGCAACAATTGTGCACTTCAGGGTCTGGGTTTGAAATATTTGTATCCATTAGAAGAGGTCCTCGCAGAATTCCTGGAGGCCACGACTGAGTTCAATAATGATGTTGTACAGGCTATTCTGCTCAGCTGCCATAACACTATTAGCATAGCTGCTATGAGAGGTCGGAGAATCTCCTTCACCGACGCTCCTATTGTTTGAGATGCTGCCTTGGTAGTCGTATACATCCTCCACAGTTTTACCCCTTTTTCTGGAGTATTCTCCCCGATCCATCACTCTAGGCTGGAACGACCTATGTGAAGAGTCATTGTTTGAAATCCAACCATAGCAAAGTTCACGGTTGAGATCACAAACACGGCTCCTGGAAGGACCAAGACTGAGATTTTTTGCAGGGCTGCCTGCGATACAATTATGTTTTATCCTGCTATGGCTTGCAGATCTAGAGAAGTCAGAGTGTCTGCCTCTCCTTCCCACATTGGCCATTTCTGTATGATCTGGATTCTGACTTTCTGCAATGCCATCATTTATTGAAGCTGATGCTTGGTTGGTTGGCTGTATTTTATTTAAAATTGCAAACTTGTTAGCCTTGAGAGAATTACACGTCCGTTTTGAATGCTCCATTTGCTTCTCTTAGTATCACTTTGTCCACCGAACATAGCAACAACGTACAGGAGGATAGCTCCTTTAACCTTCATCACGAGTCTTTTCTAGCTTCTGCATCATTAGTCTTTTTTTTTTGCAGCACTTGAATAAGAGGGATGAATGCATTATTATCACCTTTCTCTTGTGACTGTTATATGCCAACATGAAGGCTGGTCTCACCAATGGGCTTGACAGGACCATCCTAGTGCGCATGACTGTCCTCTCCCTTTGGACTGCGAACCTTTCTTTGCCTTCCAAGTCGCCAGCATCGTCATGTCCAAACTCTAAAATCTATCGGATAACTGCAGACACGTGCGAACTTATAAGAAAGAAGAGAGGCAGAGCCATTGAAGAATTGCCGACAAAAGACTTAGTGCGTGGAAGGATTGAATTGCAGCATTGTATGGCAATGTTAATATCCGATTTAGATTTCAATATAAACAAGTGTGAAGGTGGAATAGGAGTTGATGGGAAGAAAAGAACTGCTGCCGCACCTGGGAAATAGTCTTAAAAAAATTGCCTTTTCTTATACACCGTCGTTTACAATTTATACAATGCTTTTCCCTTTGTTGTCTATCGTCCAGTCCTCCCACCATTCCTAACGAAGCACTCTCATCCAAAATGACATCTAATCTGGAAATTAAAATAAGGAAGAGGATCAAATTTGAAGAGGATCCCAATTTTTACACAATCCCGACATTTTCAAAATTCCCACTTTTTCAAAATATCGACCCTTTCAAAATCCTGACTTTTTAAAAATCCCACTTTTTCAAAATTACTAAATTTTCAGAATCAATCTCGATTTCTTTCGAAATCAATCCCTACTTTTACAAAATAAATCCCGACTTTACAATCTTTGTATCTCTCTTCTTTAAGTCCTGTATTTTTTCCAACTCTATTTTGGAATCCTCAGTCACTTGCTTCACCTCCCCACATAAATTCTCTTGTCACTCTTTACTCCTACCTGAGGTACTACCACAGACTCCAAAGGACTATGTACAGTATAGAAAAAGACCGTTTCAACTTAGAGACTCGCCTATTGCTTTTCACATACTTTACAGTTCTCAGACCATCTTCATACAATTTCCATAAATTCTGAACACTCTAAAGACATCTTCAACCCATTTCATTCCTTTGTACCCTGTCAAGATGAATGAAAACAACAACACCTGCCCTTTGTCATCATCTAGATTCTTCGGCATTTGCACATCATTGTGGACCAGTGTCAATAGGTAAAACTCCGTTTTAATATAGATATCCTTCCATATTCTTGCTCAAGATATCATTCCAAAGATGACAAACATCAAATCTTCTTGTTCTTGATGGTCTGATCAAGTCATCATCCAAATGAATGAATTTTTGTTCACAAATTTCACTCCTTGCTCACTTTGTTGGTATTGAATCGAACTTCTAAAACATGTTGAAGAGTTTGAAGAATCATGAAGAACATCGCTTGACTACATGATCAAAATCCCCCTTTAAAGCTGTCGTCCTTTTCAAAATCCCAACTTTTTCAAAATTAATCCCAACTTTTTAAAAATCAATCTGGAATTTTTCAAAATAATTCCCGACTTTTTCAAAATTTCGACTTTTTCAAAAATACCGACTTTTTCAAAATTTCTACTTTTTCAAAATCTTTTTCGAGTTTTCAAAATCTATCCCAAATTTTACAAATAAATCCCGACATTTTGAAAATGTCGATTTTTCAAAATCCCGAGTTTTTATAATGCCAACTTTTTAAAATCCCAATTTTTTCAAAATCCTTAACTTTTCAAAATCTGTAATTTTTCAAAATCCCAACCTTTTCAAAATCTCAACCTACTCAAAATCTCTGCATTTTGAATATCTTGACTTTCTCAAAATCCCACATTTTCATATTTTTGACTTTTTCAAAATGTCGACTTTCTTAATATCCATAATTTTTCAAAATTCAGAATTTTGAAAAATCCAAATATTTTAAAAATGTCGACTTTTCAAAATAAATCTCTCTTCTCGAAGTCCTCTATTTTGGAATCCTCGGTCACCTACTTCACCTCCCCACAAAAGATTAGTAAACCACCGATGTATTCTAAAATTTCCTAGAGTTTTAATAAACTATATTAAAGGTATCATCCCACAAGGCCTAATGTACTGAGACCACAACCTATTTTACATTACACTTAGTTGAAGTATCTATTGTTCGATCCAGTATCTTACGTAAGGATATTAAATTCATCATTTCTTCCTCTTAACTTCCTTAAATAAGTATTCTTTAAAGACATTTCATTAGCGACTTTTGATCTTGTTGCAAGTGATTCACCTTCCCTTCTTGATATTATATGTTAAAATCATATCTACATTTTTAGGGTAGTAGAAGGGTTGTCATTGTCAATGGAGGACACCAATTGTCCTATATTTTCTTCGCGAATACTTTGTAATATTTATTAAAAAGTAACTTTTAAGTTATAATGTGGAATTAGGAGGGAAAAGTGTAATGTTGAATTAAGACAAAAGGCGACATTATGTTTTATAAGCTCACGTACCACATGGAGTGCCCCACATGGAGAAAGTTGCCCAAAAATCTATGGAAGGATGTAGAGAGCTCATTTGTTAAGAGCGAAACCCCTTGAGAGCAAACTATTGAGGACAAAAACCTTCTTTAGAATTCAGATTTGAGGACGAAAACCCACATTTCTTTCACTTTTGAGCTTTATAAAGATGAATGGCAGCAAAGACATAGAGGTCGAAGGGCATTGCAGCGATTGTCGGTGGTTTAGAGGGGTTTTGGATAAGTTTTTGGTCATTTCAGCCTAGGTGCCCCATTTATGAATTTGGGATGGAATATTTGTGTTTCCCTTCTTGGAATATTTCGTAATTAATATTTATGGGTGTTGTCATCGCATAGGTCATTTTTAGTTATTCAGTGTGTTGTAATTCCACATATATCTCTATATATGATTTTTCAAAGTTTACATCTGTTTAGCCTTGAAAATAATTAAAACTAATCGGATCGATATTTTATCGATTTTTAGTTGAACTTCCGATTGCTAAAATATTTTACATGTATTCACGGAAGTTATTTAATTTTCTATAAGGGTATGACAGGAAAATCCCTTTTCTATATTTTTTTACATATGGGTTTCGTTAAAATCTAGTTTTTCTTTGTGTTTTTATTAAAAAGAACATTACAAATGAAGGAACTATGTAAAGGGACATGATTGCCACACTAGGGAATAAGTCACAACCAATCAACCTAATTGAACACAATGGAAGAAGCAGTCCATCTAACCGGGAATATCGCCTAACCCAAGAATGCTCGCAATAACCACCATGTCACCATCACTGTGTGGAGGATCTTGTCAACCAACCCAAAAATCAGGTTTTGCGGTTTTAGAAGGAAATAACGTTATGAGCAAGAAGAAGATTCACCGACCGCTGAAAAAATGATCTGCGAACTTTTTGTAGAGCTATATAGAGACCTAAATTTCCTAAACACATATAGGTGCATTTTTTTTTATTTTCCCATTTTGAAACTCGTTTTGAATTCAACGGTGAAATTTTAAAATTGTGATTTATATTTGGGGTGCTGCAGGTCGTTTAACATGCTTCCCTTAGTTAATATCTTGAAGAAATTTGACAAGGTACATAACTAATTTTTCAGAAACTTGGTTTGGTTAAAAATTATTCTTTGCAATGGTGGATGGTAAGCAAAGGAATCCATTCCCTCAGCTGTATATTGTCCGTAGGGTAAAATGTTTTTTTGCTTTTGGATAATATCAACTTACTAGAAATGTGGTAAGTATATACAAGAAACGAGTTAGATTTTTATTTTAAATGTTTTTGGGTGTATTTTGACACTTAGGATTAGTCAGGGTTTAGCGGTTAAATTTTTTTCAACTAAAATGTCATGGTTATAGACTGAGATGTATCCATTACTTGAACCCACAAGTATGTATAAGCTGTTTTAACTTGTACATGCTCATATTTTAGGAAAATGGGAACTTGGAGATGCTTAGCACCTTCGGAGGTATTGAAGGTTATCCACCGCCACTTTGAAACTCACAAAATTTGAGCATGCAACACATTCGATTGTCTCTGGAAACATTGAAAAGAATGAGCGAGCAAGACAGGATCATCAACAAATGTAGTGTAGCACTCTGTTTATGTTAGATACAACCATCCTCGGGTAATGTCTTGTTTAATAAAAGTCATCAAGCTCGTCTCATGCGGATTTCAAAGAGGGTCGGTGAGAGAGGGCACGTTTGTTAGACTCCAATAGTAATTCTAATATAGCCAAGGAGTTCATGGGCGATCTGGAGTTAGCCACCGACGGTCTCATAGAATCATACTAGATCATATCAAACTCATACTAGAGGAGAGTGGAAACACCGACCAATCTTCCCTTCTTGACTCGGCCAACACTGAGACGTGTACCAAATATATGCCAAGACTAAGATATTCAGACGTATACTTGCATAAGAGGCTTACATATTATCATCCTTCACTTGGGCTTTCTTATCGGATCCACGAAACACCATTTATATCATTGCGAGATATTGAGAAGAAGTAGAAGCATAGGTTGAATATAATTCTGATTTCATTTTCTTCTCTCACCATTCTTTGTGGTCCATGACTTTTTGCAAAATTTCGTAACCCCCGCAACAATTGTGCACTTGAGTCTGGGTTTGAAATATTTGTATCCATTAGAAGAGGTCCTCAGAATTCCTTGACGCCCGACCGAGATCAATAATGATGTTGTACAAAGCTATTCGCCCTGCCATAACACTTTTAGCATAGCTGCTATGAGAGGTCGGAGAATCTCCTTCACGGACGTTCCTATTGTTTGAGTTGTTGCCTTAGTAGTCTTATACATACTCCATAATTTTTCCCCTTCTTACGGAATATTCTCCCGATCCATCACTCTAGGTGGAGCGAACTATGTGAAGAGTCATTGTTTGAAATCCAACAAAAGCAAAGTTCACGGTTGAGATCACAAACACGGCTCTTGGAAGGACCAAGATTTGTGATTTTTAGATTTTAAAATTGTTCACAAATAGACATTTTTTATTTTTATTTTTTTATAGATTTGTGAAGTATTTTACATGAAAACATGTACTTATATTCTCGATAGCAATAATTATATATGGTATTGATCGAAAAAACGTGTGTTGTATTTTTTTACTTTTAAAGTTTCCAAAGATCGTGATTTTCTTAACCAATTTTAAATATTCTAAACTCCACAAATTGATTAAATTCTTATTATTATGCATCCATAGAAGTGCGGAAAACATGGTTGACAATTAAATATTGTAAAATTGAAAACACTCGGATAACAAAAAAAGATTGTGTACGGGGTTCGGAAATTCTTACGTCCCCGGTTTCGGATTAAACGATCCATTAATAATATAAAAATGTAAGTACAATAACTCTTACAAACAACCAATCATGAATCACAACCTGCAAATGAGCTGATCAATGCCCCAAGCGATCCGTGGCTCTTACGGTGTTTTCACCATGTGATCTCCCCGCAATGTGTTAGAAAAACACCTACAAATGGAGATTTACAAACATTCTATGAAAACAAGTCATACATCTCAGATCATCTTGGAATTCGAACACTTTTCATGTTTACACCAAGTCACTTTTCAAACCGAAGTGCATTGCAATTCATGTTTTCCAACTAGTCATCTTGTAGATCCTTGTTAAAAACTGCATTCAAAGCTTCCAAAAAGGATAAAACTCCACAAAAATATCAAATCTTACATCGTTGGAATCGTCTTAGAATTTCCTTCATTTCACCTTTTTACTCCGAGCTCCCAATTTGAGTGCAAGGCCTTCAAAATGGCATTTTTCGAGAATTGCCTCCTTATTCTCTTTTGCACAGACCTGGCACCCTCCTTTTACCAAACGTACTGAGCTCGTTTTATATTGTTTGGAGCTCCATGGGCACATCGGTCGGGCACTTATCCTTTTGCACTAGCAACCCGAGTTCAATCCTCCTTATGCGCACTTGTTTATTCCCATTTTGGGAATCAATCCCACATTTTATGGAGGAGATAATGTTTTAGGCTTTATTAAGCTTTTTCCCACGCATGTTTTAAAAGTGGTCAAAGGACCACTTGGAGCATAACCGCCCCCACCTCTTTCTCCTCACGTGGAAGCTTCCACTACAACCGCTTCTCCTCCTCCCTTCCACGTGGACTTAGCATATGGTTGGCGGCTAAGTGGGTAAGTGGTTAGGATAATTATAGTGGATTTAATACTAATGTTTGAACATTAATATATGTGATTTGTGGCATAATGCGTGACAAATAATTACAAAGTAATATGAAATTCAACGCTGGAATTTTGTATCCTTTTACCACTTCCTTGATGCTGACTAAGCCACTTGGGCAATTGTGCACATGTCCACGTCGCCAAGGTCCTGTTGACCAACATTGACCTTCTAGTTGACCAAACTTTGACTGAATATATCTTGAGCTCAGAGTGTCCATTTTTTACGTTCTTGTAGACGTTGGAAAGCTCTCTGAAGGATCTACTATACTGGCATAATTTAGGGAAGCTTAGGGAACATTTGACACTGAAATTGATCCCCTGATATTGTAGAATGTCATATACACATTGTGTGTATACCACATAATATAGATAAAATTGTCTATACAATTTTCTTGGCTGGTTAATCAATGAATGTGTTGAAATAGAAATTCAGGAGAATACTAATAGGAGATACTAAATTTATAGATGTTTATTATTTAGTGTTTCATTATGCTTTGTAAATCTAAAATAGCAACGAGCAAATTCAAAATAAAATCAAGTAAATCAACAATTTGTACGGAAGTCAAAATTAGCAGGAAGGCTCGTACCTTAATTGTGATTGAAGGAAGGGAGACAAAGGAATCAAACCTTAACTCCAATACAAATACTAATAATGAAAAACTGTTATAATAAATAAAGGAAGAATAGGTTCACATGTTAAGTATTTTCAAAGTCACGTAATGGTTGAATAAAGTGGGCACAAGATGCAATGATTACATGTTGTTATCATTGTGATGCCATGTGGCACATTCAAACAAAAACAAATTATGATAGATATAATCATGTTTATTTCAAATCAACCAAGACAAGATTATAGACAGCATATTCATTAACTAGCTTGACCAAGAAAAGAGTATATACACTAGCCACGATCACAACCCAATCATTTACATGCCATCGAAGACAGGATTGTATGACCCCCATAAGTTACACCATAAGATGACATACATGCATCGTTCATTTTTATCTTTTGTGGTATACACACATTGTCTATATAACAAACAATAATATCATATGATAATACAAATGTACAAGTATGTGAGGCCATTAGATATACATATTTATATGTATACTTGTACATATATGTACATATATATGCATATGAATATGCATATGTATACATATACATATAAATATGTATGTACATATATGTATATGTATACGTACATACATATTTGTATGTAAGTGTATGAATTAACATCCCCTTTTTAAGATACTAGAACAAGGAAATTTTTTTTTATATACAACGTTCTCTCTTCGAATTATTTAATTCAAACACACGTTCAAATTTTAATAATTGTTCTTTGTCCAATTAATGTAATTTGGATCACACAATTTTCTTTTTAAAACCAATGTTCTCTGTTCGCATATTTGCAATACGGAACACATTCAATGCCATTCAATCCTATAACAATACCATATGCTGTTGTAAATGACTCGAAGAACTACCGATTTCCCATTTTATGGCTCGGAATTTCAGCGATCTCTCATTTCATGACTCGGCGACTTATCAATCCTTCATGTTAATCCATGCATTGTATAATAAGTATGCATGGTTCTTTTACCGTTTTCGGTTATCGAAGTGATACATTTAAGAGGCCTATGTGAATATCTGTTACTGATATTCATCTGACATCTTGCTTCTTAAACTAGGTGATCAGGACAACGCAACCAGCAACTTGCGATACTTTGGCCAAAGATTTTCACATGCTTTGCATGATCGTATTCCTAGATGTTATACACATCAATGGAATACGTCCTTCACCTCATTTTTTCTGCATTATCTAGAATGGTCTTTCCTGAACTATGTCGACCTTCCATCTAAGGTCAAACTCTAACCCCAACTAGCAATATGACCGAGTATAGGAAGTTACTCATGGCAACTAAAGGTACGCAGACATACTGTGTCGTCCTTAGGCGACTCCGTGTGTCTAGTTACCTTTAGTCCTCTGGAGTCACTTCATATACGCGATCACATTCCTATACCCATCTTGACTTTCTCAAAATCCCACATTTTCATATTTTTTACTTTTTCAAAATGTCGACTTTCTTAATATCCATAATTTTTCAAAATTCAGAATTTTGAAAAATCCAAATATTTTCAAAATGTCGACTTTTCAAAATAAATCTCTCTTCTCGAAGTCCTCTATTTTGTAATCCTCAGTCACCTACTTCACCTCCCCACATAAGATTAGTAAACCGTTGATGTATTCCAGAGTTTTAATAAACTATATTAAAGGTATCATCCCACAAGGCCTAATGTACTGAGACCACAAACTATTTTACATTATACTTAGTTGAAGTATCTATTGTTCTATCTAGTATCTTCTGTAAGGATATTAAATTCATCATTTCTTCCTCTAACTTTCTTAAATAAGTATTCTTTAAAGACATTTCATTAGCGACTTTTGATCTTGTTGCAAGTGATTCACCTTCCCTTCTTGATATTATATGTTAAAATCATATCTACATTTTTAGGGTAGTAGAAGGGTTGTCATTGTCAATGGAGGACACCAATTGTCCTATATTTTCTTCGCGAATACTTTGTAATATTTATTAAAAAGTAACTTTTAAGTTATAATGTGGAATTAGGAGGGTAAAAGTATAATGTTGAATTAAGACAAAAGGTGACTTTATGTTTTATAAGCTCACCTACCACATGGAGTGCCCCACATGGAGAAAGTTGGCCAAAAATCTATAGAAGGATGTAGAGAGCTCATTTGTTAAGAGCGAAACCCCTTGAGAGCAAACTATTGAGGACAAAAACCTTCTTTAGAATTCAGATTTGAGGACGAAAACCCACATTTCTTTCACTTTTGAGCTTTATAAAGATGAATGCCAGCAAAGGCATAGAGGGCGAAGGGCATTGCAGCGATTGTCAGTGGTCGAGAGGGGTTTTGGTTTTGGATAAGTTTTTGGTCATTTCCAGCCTAGGCGCCCCATTTATGAATTCGGGATGGAATATTTGTGTTCCCCTTGCTGGAATATTCTGTAATTAATATTTATGGGTGTTGTCATCGCATAGGTCATTTTTTAGTTACTCAGTGTGTTGTAATTCCACATATATCTCTATATATGATTTTTCAAAGTTTACATCTGTTTAGCCTTGAAAATAATTAAAATTAATCGGATCTAAGATTTTATTTGATTTTTAGTTGAATGTCTGATTGCTAAAATATTTTACATGTATTCACGGAAGTTATTTAATTTTCTATAAGGGTATGACAGGGAAAATCCCTTTTCTATATTTTTTTGCATATGGGTTTCAATAAAATCTAGTTTTGTTGTGTTTTTATTAAAAAAGAACATTACAAATGAAGGAACTATGTAAAGGGACATGATTGCCACACTAGGGAATAAGTCACAACCAATCAACCTAATTGAACACAATGGAAGAAGCAGTCCACCTAACCAAGAATATCGCCTAACCAAAGAATGCTCTGCCAATAACCACCATGTCACCATCACCTGCTGTGGGAGGATCTTGTCAACCAACCCAAAAAATTAGGTTTTGCAGTTTCAGAAGGAAATAACGTTATGAGCAAGAAGAAGATTCACCGACCCCGCTGAAAAAATGATCCGCGGAGTTTTTGTAGAGCTATTTAGAGGCCTAAACTTCCTAAACACATATAGGTGCATTTTATTTTATTTTCCCATTTTTATAAACTCGTTTTGAATTCAACGGTGAAATTTTAAAATTGTGATTTATATTTGGGATTTGCAGTCGTTTAACATGCTTCCTTCGTTAATATCTTGAAGAAATTTGACAAGGTACATAACTAATTTTTCAGAAACTTAGTTTGGTGAAAAATTATTCTTATCAATGGTGGATGGTAAGAAAAGGAATCCATTCCCTCTGCTGTATATTGTCCGCAGGGTAAAATGTTTTCTTGCATTTGGATAATATAAACTTACTAGAAATGTGGTAAGTATACAAGAATGAGTTAGATTTTTTCTGTTAAATGTTTTTGGGTGTATTTTGACACTTAGGATTAGTCCGTGTGCAGCGATTAACTTTTTTTCAACTAAAATGTCCTGATTATACAACTGAGATGTATCCATTACCTGAACCCACAAGTATGGATACGCTGTTTTAACTTGTACAGGCTCATATTTTAGGAAAATGGGAACTTGGAGATGTTAGCACCTTCGGAGGTAGTGAAGATTATCCACTAGCCACTGAAACTCACAAAATTTGAGCAAGCAGCACATTCGATTGTCTCTGGAAACATTGAAAGAATGAGCGAGCAAGACCAGATCATCAACAAATGTAGTGTGGCACTCTATTTAAATAACAACAATTGTAATTGCTTTGTATGCACACACAAAGGTGTGAAATATGCACAAGCTAGGAAGGATGTGCATTGAAAGCACACAGCTGCACGCACAACTTGATTGTAAAGAGCTGAAGCTCTGAGTATGATGAAGCTTTTATTAATGGAGATTATGCACAGCAGTGCTGGTTCGAATATTCATCTATTTATGCAAGTTATTTAAGTATTCTGTTTATTTCTTTTATGTTGTTTGTTGTATAAGACTGCAGATTTTCTACAAATTGGTATCAGAGCAAGGTTATTCCAGCAGCTTATTAAATTGGTAGCAAGCTATGGCTTCTACATCCGGTATGCAAACACCGCAATTTAATGGAAAGAATTATGAATACATTGGTTGTTGACCATGAAGGCGCTATTCAGATCTCAAGACGTGTGGGAGATCGTTGAAGATGGGTACACAGAGCCCACAAATGCAGCAGCGTATATTGCACTTTCTCAAGTAGAGAAAGATACTTTGAAGGAGTTACGAAAGAAGGACAACAAAGCTCTTTTCTATATTCATCAGGCAATGCATGAAAGCATTCTTCCAAGAGTGGCAATAGCCAGTCAGGCAAAGACTGCATGGGATACTTTACAAGTTGCATATCAAGGTAAGGAGAAAGTAAAAGCGCAAGCTACGATTACTTCGTAGAGATTTTGAGAATTTAGCAATGAAAGATTCAGATTTCGTAGAATCATTTTTACTTATGTAGTTGGCTTAGTCAATCAAATAAAATCCCATGGTGAGACTCTTGAGGACAGAAGGATTATTGAAAAATTGCTTAGAAGTTTTCCTACGAAATTTGATCCTTTAGTTGTTGCTATTGAAGAAACTAAGGATCTGAGTCATTTTTCTATTGATGAGTTGCATGCATCACTAATCAATCATGAACAGAGGATGAATAGATCACATGAAAGTGTAGATCAGGATTTTGCATCTCAGACAGCAGGTAGTCGTGGCAAAAGAAGAGGAAGTTTCAGCCCAAGAGGTAGAGGAAGAAGTCCATCTAGAGGACGTGGCAGCGGTTCATCAAACTCAGGTGGAAGAGGACAGAATCAAGAACAGAGTTATGGTCAGAGACAAGATAAGTCTCATGTTCAGTGTCATTATTGCAAGAAGTATGGGCACTATGCTTATGATTGCAAGAAAAAGCAATATGATCAGGAGAGACAAAATCAAAATCAGGTTGGAAGTTCTATTTCTAAACCTATGTTTATTGCATGCACAAGGATTGTCGAAGCAATACCTTCTTTTTACCCTATTGAATGTAATTTGTCAAAAGAGAGTCTATGTGATGTATGGTATTTGGATTCAGGTTGCAGTAATCACATGACAGGTAAACTAGATTTGTTTTCTAGTTTGGATGATTCAGTTAAGAGTGATGTAACTCTTGGAAATAACAATATTGTATCGTGAAAGGAAAAGGCACAATTAGTATTCTAACGAGACATGGCGAGCAAACAAATATGGAATATGTTTCTTATGTTGCAGGTTTGAAACATAACCTTATGAGTATTGGACAACTTGTACAGAAAGGATACCGAGTCTATATGTAAGACAATGCGTGCGTGATTGTGGACAAAGCAAAAGTGAAGATGAAAAACAATAGGATGTTTCCATTGATTTTGAAACATGGAAAAAAGAAGAAATCAGATCTGTTTGTAGCAAAATTAGTAGCTCAGTTTTTACCAAAGTCCTGCGTTAAGCCAAATCAGTGTTTTGTTGAGTCCTGCGCTCAAACAGATGAGTCATGTGCCAATGAAAAGCAGGTCTGCACTACAACAAGCGAGTCCTGTGCTGATTCCTCTGTAAATATAGTTGAGTCATGCGTTGAAGGAGCACAATCAACTTTTCATTCAGTCATGAAGGATGAAACATGGCTTTGGCATCTAAGGTATGGACATTTTGAATTTTAGAGGTTTGAATTTGTTACATAGAAAAATATGGTTAAAGGTTTGCCATTGATTGAAACCGGAAAGGGTATGTGAAGGTTGTATTTTGGGAAAGCAACATAGAGATTCATTTCCAGTTGGCAAAACAAAGAAGAGCAAGTGCACCACATGAGATTGTACATTGATTTATGTGGATCTATGCGCAGACGGCTTCTATTGGAGGTTGCATTTATTTTATGACATTCATTGATGATTACACAAGGAAGACATGGGTTTATTTTCGAGAAATAAATCAAATGTCTTTGATACATTTCAGCGATTCAAGGCATTAGTGGAGAAGCAAAGTGGATACTACATCAAAGTTCTCATAACGAGATAGAGGAGGTGAGTATGTTTCTAATGAGTTCATGAAATTTTGTAGATATCATGGTATACACAAGCGGTTTACTACAGATATATACCACAATGTAACGGTGTGGCGAGATGAAAAATAGAACCATCATGGAGATGGCGAGAAGCATGTTGAAGGCAAAACACCTTCCAAATGAGTATTGGGCAGAAGTAGTAGCAACTTTTGTTTATATTTTAAACAGGTGTCCAAAAACTTGTTAGGAACATGGTTCCTCAACAAGTATGGACTAACATGAAACACAGTGTTTCACATTTTGAGTTTTTGGTTGTGTAGCGTATGCACATGTACCTGATGAGCTAAGGAAGAAGTTAGACAACAAAGGAGAAAAGTGTATTTTTGTTGGGTATTTAGAGAATACAAAAGTATACAAGTTGTACAATCCAGTCATTGGAAAGGTTGTGATCAGCAGGGATGTACAATTTATTGAGAATGAAGCATGGGATGGAAGTATAGAGAAAATAGTGAGTATAACAACATCTATTACGCATGATGATATGACAAATGAAACTTTAGAGCAACAAGCTACTGTATGTACAAATCTTGGACATGCACCACAAGTTGTAGCACAAGTTACACCTCCATCTACAGTCAGGAGGTCACCAAGATTTCACCCATCTTCAGCCATGTGAGAGACAGCACAGGGAACACCAGAAGCTACTCCATCACCAAAAATCAATCCTGCATCAAATACTCCTGTGGAGCGGAAAACAAGAAGTCTAAGTGAGATTTATAATGTTGATACAACTAATCATTTTCATTTTTTGCATTATTTTCTCCATCTGCAGATGCAGTATATTATGAAGAGGCTATAAAGAATGAAGTTTGGGAAAAGCCATGGATGATGAGATTGATGCTATAAAGAAGAATCAGACATGGGAGCTAATGGATCTTCCAAAAGGAAAGGACGTGATAGGAGTCAAGTGGGTCTACAAGACAAAATACAATGCTGATGGAAAAGTACAGAAGCACAAAGCAAGGCTGGTTGCAAGAGGTTTTACGCAACAATATGGAGTTGACTACAACGAAACATTTGCACCAGTAACACGTTTGGACACGGTAAGAATGGTTTTAGCAATTGCAGCTCAAAACAAATGGCCTATTTATCAGATGGATGTTAAATCAGCATTCTTAAATGGATTCCTTGAAGAGGAAGTTTATGTAAATCAGCTAGAAGGTTATGAGATTGAAGGTCATGAAGGAAAAGTATACAGATTGAAGAAAGTGCTCTATGGTCTCAAGCAAGCACCTAGAGCTTGGTACAATCAGAATAGATTCTTATTTGATTGAGAATGGTTTTAGTAGGAGCAGCAGTGAGCCTACCTTATACACTAAGATAAATGAGCAAGGTAAAATTTAAATTGTTTGTTTATATGTAGATGATTTGATCATTCTTGGAAATCTATCTCTGAGAGTCATTCAAATCAGCCATGAAGAATGAGTTTGAGATGACAGATCTTGGTCTTATGCATTATTTTTGGGTATTGAAGTTCATAAATCGAGAAGGTGAAGTTTTTATCTCACAAGCAAAGTATGCAAGTGACGTTTTGAAAATGTTTAACATGTTGAATTGTAAGCCAACACCAACACCAGTTGCGGTAGGTTTGAAGTTGAGCAAAGAGGATGAAGGATCGTTTGTGGATCCAACATTGTTTAAAAAGTTGGTTGGAAGTCTTATGTATTTGACGGCCACAAGGCCTGATATCATGTATGGTGTGAGCCTCATATCAAGGTGGACCAGTGTCAATAGGTAAACCTCCTTTTTAATATAGATATCCTTTCATATTCTTCTTCAAGATATCGTTCCAAAGATGACAAACATCAAATCTTCTTGTTCTTGATGGTCTGATCAAGTCATCATCCAAATGAATGAATTTTTGTTCACAAATTCCAATCCTTGCTCAGTGTTGGTACTGAATCAAACTTCTAAAACATGTTGAAGAGTTTGAAGAATCATGGAGAACATCGCTTGACAACATGATCAAAATCCCCCCACTTTAAAATGCCATCCTTTTCAAAATCCCAACTTTTTCCAAATAAATCACAACTTTTTAAAAATACTGACTTTTTCAAAATGTCTACTTTTTCAAAATCTCGAGTTTTTCAAACTCTATCCCAAATTTTACAAATAGATCCCAACATTTTCAATATGCCGATTTTTCCAAAATCCCTACATTTTCAAAATCCCGACTTTTTTATGATGTCGACTTTTCCAAAATCCCAACTTTTTCAAAATCCTTAATTTTTGAAAATCTGTAATTTTTCAAAATCCCAACCTTTTCAAAATCTCAACCTATTCAAAATCCCAAATTTTTCAAAATCTTTGCATTTTGAATATCTTGACTTTCTCAAAATCCCACATTTTCATAATTTTTGACTTTTTCAATATGGTAACATTTTCACAATGTCGACTTTCTCAATATCCATAATTTTTCAAAATCAGAATTTTGAAAATCCAAAGTTTTGAAAATGTCGACTTCTCAAATAAATCTCTCTTCTCTAAGTCCTCTATTTTGGAATCCTCTGTCACCTACTTCACCTCCCCACATAAGATTATTAAACCATTGATGTATTCAAAAATTTCCTAGAGTTAATAAACTATGTTAAAGGTATCATCCCACAAGGCCAAATGCACTAAGACCATAACCTATTTTACATTATACTTAGTTGAAGTATCTATTGTTTGATACAATTTCTTCTGTAAGGATATTAAATTCATCATTTCTTCCTCTAACTTCCTTAAATAAGTATCTGGGAGAGGGAAGCGACAGGCCGTCTGTTGCATATGACGAATGTACACTAAAAAGAGCGTAGTTTAGAAGTGAATTATCTCTCGTACAAAGCTATTGAAGCACTTCTTATGAACGGTTTCCCCTGCCTTTGCATCTACAACGCCCATAATATTTCCTTTCCAAACTAGTGACCTTGACTGCAAAAACACGTGGATAATGTTAGTAACTTCTTCCATTTTATGTGGTTGATAGAATTAAATTATAATTGCTAGGATACGCAGAAATATGAATAACAAATTACTAATTTACAGAGATAGAGATAAATAGAATATACTAAATGCGAAACATGTAAGAGACAGAACACCGATTTACGTGGTAAAACCCCAATCAGTGTTTATGGAGACATCCACTATGTAAGATTTGAAGCTTTATTGATTCAAGATGAACAGGTTATATGTGAAATCATTAAGAGAAACTTTAGATCTCCACAAAAATATATACACCTAAATGGCGAAGTAAAGTTAGGATTCCTTTGTACCACTGTCGGGGTGAATGAAAACAAACGTACATGTCCCTTGTCACCATCTAGATTCTTTGGACATTAATGTGGACCGAGTGTCAAGAGGTAAACCTCCTTTTAATATAGATATCCTTCCATATTCTTGTTCAATATATCATTCCAAAGTGACAAACATCAAATCTTCTTGCTCTTGATGATCTGATCAAGTCATCATACAAATAAATGAATTTTTGTTCAGAAATTCCGCTCCTTGCTCACTATTATTATTGAATCAAATCTTTAAATCATGTTGAAGAGATTAAAGAATCATGAAGAAGATCCCTTGACTACATGATCCACTGAAACGATACTAATTCTTTTGTCATTTAAGGCTTCTTTAATGCATAATGACACTATGACAAACTGCAAAACATAGAGTCATTTTAATGTCTTCATATATCAAAAATATTATAAACCTATAGACTTCAAGACTCATCATATCGACTAAGACAACTTATAGACATACCTAGAATTCATGAAAGAATTTTTACATTCACGTATTTCATATCACTTTGCAGGTCATCAATAATGAGAATTTGATAACTTCTTGAGGAGGTAGATGATAGCAAAAGATAAATAATAGATTTATTCAATGTTTATTCAATTCTATGTATTCCAAACAAAAGAGCAAAGCCAAATATAAAGGCTGCGGGAGGAAGTTGGACAGTTATAACCGTCCATCAACAAACAATGTATTAAACTAAACTAATGCTAACATTCCCCCTCTTAATACATTTTTTCCACATATGTACCCCTTAAACAAATCAAACTTCACTTTACCGAGAGGCTTGGTGAGAATATCTGCAACCTGAAAATTAGTAGGGCAGTATTGGAGCTGAATTTTGTGGTTCAAGACGTGTACACGAATGTAGTGACATTCGACCACAATATGCTTTGTTCGTTCATGAAAAACATGATTCTTCACAAGCTTCAACACACCTTGATTATCACAGTGAATGATGGGAGGTTTCTCTTTAGGAATCCCTATATTTGCAAGAATGCGACGTAACTAAATTGCTTTGCACATAGCTCTTCGTGCGGCGCGGTATTCGGCCTCAGTGGACGAGAGAGCAACAACACTTTGCTTCTTGCTAATCCATAAGATAGGTCTAGATCCGAGATGAAAAACATACCACGAAGTGGATTTCTGTCATCAACGGATCTGCGCATAGTCCGAGTCTCGTATATCCTTCTAAGAAGAAGCGAGTGTTCTTTCGATACTCAGACAAAGTGGCTGTACCTCGGACATATCTCAACACATGCTTTTTCTTTATCCAATGACATTTCTTCAGCTCCAACATAATTCTGGTGTGATAGCTCACTTTGCAAAGCAAAGATCGCTTTGGTATAAGTCAAGTAAATGAGACTCCCCACAAAAATTTGCTGTAGTGCGTGCCATCTACATGTGGTGAATCTGGAATCTAGATAATTGCAAACCTTTTTCCATAGGTGTGTACATTGGTTTACAATTTGACATTCCATACTTATCGAGGAGTGTCTTGGCATATTTCATCGGGAGATTAATATATGATTCTTCCTTTTCCATATCTCTAAGCCAAGATAGTAGTGAAGTAGCCCCAAATCGGTCATGTCGAAAGATTTCTTGAGATCACACTTTACATCATCCGAGAAGATTGTCGAGAACTTCCTGTGATCACAAGATCATCTACGTACAAAACAAGAATAACAATCTTTGTTCTTACCTTCTTCATATACAAATTTGTATATGAGGGCTACGAGTGAATCCATCTTTGCGATAGGTGATCATCAATTTTTATATACCATGCATTAGTTGCTTGTTTGAGTCCATAAAGTGACTTTATCGGATGATATATCTTGTGTGGTTGATGGTCGTCTACAAACCCTTCGAGGTTGGGCCATGTATACTTCTTCTTTGAGATCATCATTCGAGAAAAGCACTCTTCACATCCATCTGCTGAAGTTTCCATCTATTTTGTCTTTGCTTAGTGCCTGAGACAACTCTGATGGTTTTGATCTTCGTAGTGGGTGCAATGGTCTCGTCATAGTCAATGCCTTCTTGCTGAGCATAACCCTTTGCAACAAGTCATGCTTTGTGTTTGTCGATTGAACCCTCTGCCTTATATTTTGTTTTGAAAATCCATTTGCAGCCAACGGATTTCTTACGGAGGCGAGATCAACAAGTTCCCACGTCCGATTCTAAAGTAGGTAATCATATTCGGCATTCATAGCCTATTTCCACCTTTGTGGTTGGTCTAATGCCTCACGAACAGTGTCAGGTTCGGTGCTATCAACAACTGAACTCATGAGTGCAAAATTTACCTCATGTTTGGCTTGACTTCGTGTTTTGACTCTGTAGAAGTACACGGAAGTGAGTTCGGTGCACATCCCCAATAGTATTACGGACCCATTTCGAGACGTTGGTGTTCTTTGTTCTGCTTCTTGATGTGAAGATGTGTTTTCCAGTGTGCCTAGATCAACGAATAAGTCTCCACTCAGTTGTTCTTCTCTCTGAGAAGAATCATCTTGCCCATCATCTGGATGTGTGAGCAATCTATGTGACGAGGTTAGTACTGGATCTCCATTGTGTGGCAGGGAGTCAAAGGATGATTCATCACAGACCACATCTCGACTCCCATAGATTTTCTTCGTCTCAGGATCCATGAGACGATATGCCTTTGAGGTAGTACTATACCCCAAGAAAAGACATGGCAGTGTCTTTTGATCGATGTTCTTCCTTTTGTCATATGGAACATGCATATATGGAGTACAACCAAAAACTCTCAAATGATGGATAGAAGGTTTACGACTAGTCTATACCTCTTACGGTGTCTGTTTTTCAAGATCTTCATGGGTGCCGGTTGAGTAGATACAAGGTCTTTATCTGGTATCGCTTACGCCAAAACCGATCCTCCAACTTGGCGGTGGAGAGCATACAACGAGCCATCTCCATGACAGGTCTTGTTGTGTCACTCGAAAATCCCTTTACGTTGGGGCGTGTAAGGTCTTTGTCAGATGTTGTCGAACACCATGGTGCTTCGGGTATGCTAAGAACTTCTTGATACAAATTCCCCCTTGATCCGAGCGAGAGAAGGAGAGGCTTTCAGTGCTGGTGGATTTGGTAAAAGGTTTGGAAATTGTCAAACACCTCACTCTTCTTAGGAGGAAATATACCCACATTTTTGTGAGTAATCATCAATGATGAGTGGAAGTATTCAAAACCTTGGAAGCTAGGTAGGGAGAGGTCCGCATAGATCGGTGTGTACAACCTAAAGATGCTTCGTAGAATGATAAGAGCTCTGTTTGAACGGACCTCTGTGTTGTTTGCCAGCAAGACATCCCGAGAAAACAGGTAAGGAATGGGACATTGGAGGAAGCCCTCTTACTCCTTTGTTTTTCAAAATAAATCTTGACTTTTTCAAAATACCGACTTTTTTTATAATCGACTTTTTCAAAATACTAACTTTTTCAAAATGTCGATTTTTTTCATAAATTTGATGTCTTATAAATCTCGAATTTTACAAACGCCAGCTTTTTCACAATCCCAACTTTTCAAAATGTCGACTTTTCTAAAATCCCTCGTTTTTTCAAAATCTCGACTTTTTTACAATGCCGACTTTTAAAAATCCAGCCTAACTAAAAATCCAAAGTTTTTCCAAATTTTGATTTTTCAATATCCACACTTTTTTAAATCCCCGACTTTCTCAAAATGCAGAATTGTTTAAAATGTTGGACTTTCTAAAAATGACAACTATTTCCTTAATGCTGACTTTTTCAAAATGATGCATTTTTCAAAATCCCCACTTTATCAAAATGTGGTCATTTTCAAAATCTTGGCTTTTCGAAAATTAATCCTTTCTTTTTCAAAATAAAAGTTGACTTTTTCAAAATAAATTTGGACTTTTTTGAAATGTCAACTTTCTCAAAATCTAGACTAACTAAGAATCCAAAGTTTTTTCAAATTCTGATTTTTCAAAATCCAGACTTTTTTAAACCCCCTACTTTCTCAAAATGCATAATTTTTAAAATATTAGACTTTTTAAAACTGACAACTTTTTCCTAAATCTTGACTTTTTAAAAATGATTCATTTTGCAAAAAACCCACTTTATCAAAATGTGGTCATTTTTAAAATCTCGGCTGTTCAAAAATTAATCCTTTCTTTTTCAAAATAAATCTTGACTTTTTCAAAATAAATTTGGACTCTTTGAAAATACAAAGTTTTTTAAAATGCCGACTTTTTCAAAATACTAACTTTTTCAAAATGTCAATTTTTTTCATAAATTTGATATCTTAAAAATCTCGAATTTTACAAAAGCCAACTTTTTCACAATCCCAACTTTTCAAAAAGTCGACTTTTCTAAAATCCCCAGTTTTTTCAAAATCTCGACTTTTTTATAATGCCGCCTTTTTAAAAATCCTTAATTTTTCTAAATCGCAATCTTTTCAAAATCCCGATTTTGCAAAATTTCGACTTTTCAAAATTTCGACTTTCTCAAAATCTAGAATTTACAAAAATTGCAAATTTTTCAAAAATGATGACATTTCAAAACATATCAAAATGAAATTTTTTTCAAAATCACTGCTTTTTTAAAATGACGAATTTTTCAAAATCCCTACTTTTGCGAAATACATCTTGACTTTTTCAAAATAAATCAGGACTTTTTCGAAATGTCGACATTTTCAAAATGCTGAATTTTTAAACATATCGACTTTTTCAAAATCCATACTAACTAAAAATCCAAAGTTTTTCAAAATTCTGATTTTTCAAAATCCAGACTTCTTTAAATCCCCGAGTTTCTCAAAATGCAAATTTTTAAAAAATGTTCGACTTTTCAAAAATGACAACTTTTTCCTAAATCTGGTCTTTTTGAAATGATGCATTTTTCAAAATCCCCACATTATCAAAATGTGGTCATTTTCAAAATCTCGGCTTTTAGAAAATTAATCCTTTCTTTTTCAAAATAAATATTGAATTTTTAAAAATAAATCTCGACTTTTTCAAAATACCGACTTTTTTAAAATGCCAACTTTTTCAAAATACTAACTTTTTCAAAATGTCGATTTTTTTCATAAATTTGATGTCTTATAAATCAAGAATTTTACAAAAGCTAGCTTTTTCACAATCCCAACTTTTCAAAATGTCGACTTTTCTAAAATCCCTCGCTTTTTTTCAAAATCTCGACTTTTTACAATGCCGACTTTGTAAAAATCCTTAATTTTTCTAAATCGCATGACCTTTTCAAAATCCTAGTTTGTAAAATTCCAACTTTTCAAAATTTCGAGTTTCTCAAAATCTAGAATTTATGAAAATTGGGAATTTTTCAAAATGACGACATTTCAAAAGCTAACAAAATGACGACTTTTTCAAAATCACTTTGCATTTTTAAAATGACGAATTTTTCAAAATCCCTACTTTATAAAAATCTTCACTATTTTAAACTCTCGAGTGTTTCAAAATTTTGACTTTTTCCAAACCCTTACTTTTTGGAATCGACTTTTTAAAACCACGAATTTTCAAAATATTCGAGTCTTTCAAATTCTTGACTTTTTAAAAATCTAAACTTTTCAAAAATTCATAATTTTTGAAAAATCCCAAATTTTAAAAATGTTGACATATTTGAAATGTTGAATTTTCCAAATTACATTTTCTAAATACCGTATGTTTTAAAATAAATTCTAACTTCAAAATTGCTAATTTTCAAAATGCCAATTTTTTTTTAAAACAATGTTGACTATTTCAGAAATTCAACTTTTCAAGATGTCGAAGTTTTTAAAAGCGATAACTTTTTCAAAATGCTAACTTTTCAAAATGTTGACCATTTCAAAATCCCGACTATTTCAAAATATTGACTTTTTCACTATGCCAACTTTTGAAATTTCAAAATAAATCTAGACTTTTTCAAAATAACTTTTCAAAATGACATTTTTGATATTGGTGCCTTTTTCAAATCTGGGGATTTCAAATTGACAAGGTTTTCAAAATGCCGACTTTTTCAAAATCACGACTATTCTAAAAAGTCAAATTTTCTAAACTCGACTTTTTTTTGAAATGATGATTTTTCCAAATGATGACTTATTGAAAATCTCGAATTTTTCAAAATGTCAACATTTTTCATATGTCGATTTTGTCAAAATCTATTCTTTCTCGAGAATCCAAACTTTCTCAAGATATCAAGGCTTCCTTAGAATCCAAACTTTTCAAGATCTCGACTTTCAAAAAAAAAAACACGACTTTTTCAAAATAAGGGCAAAGCGTTAATGGGCTTCTTTGAGTTTTTTTAATCATAAACGAAAAGGGTCAAGGTCCTAGTAGAAGAAATGTTGCAGATTTATTTGTTTTCCTATTAGTGCAGGGCTTTAATCTTGACTTTTTAAAAAGAAATCTGGACTTTTCAAAAATACGACTTTTTAAAAATGCCGACTTTCTCAAAAAACTAACTTTTTCAAAATGTCGATTTTTTCATAAATTTGATGTCTTAAAAATCTTGAATTTTACAAAAGCCAACTTTTCACAATCCCAACTTTTCAAAAGGTCGACTTTTCTAAAATCCTATATTTTTCATCATTTCTTTTTCTAACTTCCTTAAATAGGTATTTTTTATAGACATTTCATTAGTGACTTTTGATCTTGTTGGCAGTGATTCACCTTTCCCTCTTCTCACATAGATCAATCCATTTTGATGAATGGGATAAAGCCTTTTTCTCTTAATTGGTTATCTTATTTCCATTCACTTTCCTTTATGCTTTGAACAATTGGTGTCGACCTTGACTTGTCAACCTCTTTATTTAGCCTATTTTTATTTATCTTTGATAATCTTGTATATACTATATCATTATTTTTTTGATAGAATTATATTATTTGGGTTTATTAATCCTTCTATCTCAATTGAAATAGATTTCAAACTATAATAAGATGATACCATATGATCCTATAGTTTTGAAATTAAAAGTAGCTCCACGAACATTTTCTTTGTTTATTAATGATTTATTTACAAATTATAATCTATAATAAATGTTTTAGGGAACACCCCTTCTTAATCAACCCAAGAATGCTAGGTGAGATTTATTTAGTAGGTGTGAGAAACGACACCTACAAATATTTTGTTTCGTTGTGTGGAGAACATCCAGTTAGGTTCCATGCCATTGATGTTTTTTTTTTTTTGATTTCGTGGTATTTTTGGTATAGTTTTGTTGTTCTTTGGAGCTCACTTGGGTCAATGTTCATGAGATTTATGGGAGGTTGCCTCATTATTATATGCTTGTTATGCTTGGTTTTGAGATTTGCTTTATTTTTCTTTAGAAATGTGTTGTTGTTTTTAGTTCATTAATTTGAAGTCGACTATGGGTGGAGTATGGAAGATTGTTGTGTGTGTGGGATGGAAGGAGACTAGCCCGAGTGTGGGTAGCTGGGAATATTTCTTTCTAGCTCCAATGCTTTTAAGAGCTAGAAACTGGGCCCATGGTTTGTGTTGCTTGCTATCTCCACTCCTATATATATAGATGTGTTGGTTGAGCGAGAAGAGCGTTATCATGTAGAAGAAAAATAATAGATAGAGAGGTGGATTTGACTCCCATTCCTCTCCTACCCTAGTATGCGTGTGTTTGACATTACGGACTAGGTTTTTGTGGAAATATTGTTGAGTATGTTTCATTCTTCCGGCATAGAAACCCACCTCCGTGCATTTGTCTTGTCTGTTATAATTGCGTTGTAAAGTCCTACTAGTTCCCACCATTTTGATGTTAGCTTTGTGTAAAACCTAGGGTGTGTTGCAAACTTGTTTGGGCTTGGGGGTTGATGAGGGTATAGATGCACGATGTGTTTGCTTGATGAAATCGCATGACCGAGAGGTCTTAACCAATATATTTTTAATGGTTATTTTTATAATCGATTGACTAATTTTTTACTATTTTTTCAAAATTTAGATAGGGCAATCAATATGTATTTGAAAATATTTTGACCAAATTTTCTTATAAATGGTATAAAATTTTATCGATAATTCTACTTTGTTTAATATGAAATACTTGATTTAATATTGAAAATTTCAATATTTAAATTTATGAAAATGAACTTAATTTCATTATCTTTCGTGGATAAATCTAGATTTATAAATCTAAAGTCTCCTCTTATAGCTCAATTTGTTTTGTTAATCTTCTTAATAAGTAGGTCTTGAATTCAACTCTCATTTAAAGTAAAAACTAAATATTGGTAACTTTACACTAAAGTGATGCCAATCTAAACAAAGGAATGATTCGATTATAATCTTTTTGAATAGTAAGGTCCTTTGGCAGGAGGAAATCTCCTTCGATTCTGTGTTGAAGGTATGTAGAAAAAATGTTGCAAATTTATTTATTTTCCTATAGGTGGAGGGCTTTAATGTTGTAAACAAGTTGTTTATTCTGGGTTTTGCTACATAAATCTTACATTATTGAATGCTCTCTAAAAAAGGAAAAAGAAAAGAAAAACAAAACGAAGAGTCTCTATGTTTTCTATAATGAGGTTATACACGTGGAAGTCGTTTTTATATGTGTCTATGTATGTTAGTTGTATTGTCAACAATTCTTTTTATGCATATATCTGTAATGTGAATGGGATTGGGTCCCTAAATTGGTAAGATATAATTGAAAATTTAATTAAATTGTGCTATTAACATACCTTGTGCTTTATTCAATAATTGTCCTCTCCCCATAGAAAAGTCTATATTTGAACTATTATACTCTAAATAACGACTTCTTTGGGAGGGGGGTGCCCAAGGATACCCTGTGCTGTATTCCAGAGGCATAATGTTAAGTCTTTAAGGACTTTTTTATAAGTTGAATTTCTTGTATACTATTGTTAAATGAATTCATTTTTAAAAAGTGACTAAAGAAATAAAAGAGAAAAATTCCCGTGAATTTCTTTCATGTACTACGTGTTTCTTTATGTATGACGACCATTACTTTTTATCGTAAGGCCACAAAAGAATTTTCATGCATACAAAGAGATATTGGTTGCAAGTTTCCGTTCTCTCTATGTAGTGGCAAACAGGTCAAGTTGCCACGGCGATGATCCATCGGTTCCTTTATTAGCCTCGCAATTATAGTACTTGCGTCCAAATTTTCTAGTTTTATTAACACCCATTCTCTATAATTTTCGCGTTTATTTTACAAGCAGTCATTAACTTACAATTTTTACCAGCCCGAGTAATCTTAAAACTACTTGCAAGCCAAGAAACATGCCTGGTCTCATAATGAACTGTCCATTACTCGAGAGATTGAGCATGTTACTCGTCCCACGGGAATAATAGAACCTCAGGGAGAAAAAAAAAACGTTATTATTTTTAAGAATAATATGATTTTCTATTATTTTTGATCTTCTAAGACGATTTTCTATTATTTTTGCTCTTAACGTGATTTTCGCTTGTGTTTACTCTGCAAATATCTAACTCGAAGCGTTAAGAGTTCATGTTGATGTTAAATGAGGATAAATTTTGGTGCAAATTGACCAACGGATAAAGATCGAGGATAAAAATATATTAATTTGTGTTTGTGATTGTCCCACAATAATAGAAGAATTATTAGGCAATGGACTAAAATTGTGTCAATTAGCAAATCTGTATCTGGGAGAGGGAAGCGACGGGCCGTCTGTTGCATATGACGAATGTACACTAAAACGAGCGTAGTTTAGAAGTGAATTATCTCTTGCAGAAAGCAATTGAAGCGCTTCTTATCAACGGTTTCCCCTGCCTTTGCATCTATAACGGCCATAATATTTCCTTTCCAAATTAGTGACCTTGGCTGCAAAATCACGTGGATAATGTTACTAACTTTACAGAATGATAAAATGGTTACATGTTGATGTGTGATTGCAATTTTATATGGGTTTTCCCAAGAAAGAATTCTTCCATTTTATGTGGTTGATAGAATTAAATTATAATTGCTAGGATACTCTGCAATATGAATAATAAAATACTAATTTACATAGATAGAGATAAATAAAATATACTAAACGCAAAACATGCACGAGAGGAACACCAGATTTACGTGGTAAAACCCCCGCTGAGTGTTTATGGAGACATCCATTGTGTAAGATATCAAGCTTTATTAATTCAAGATGAACAGGTTATATGTGAAATCGTTAAGAGAAACTTTATATCACCACAAAAATATATACACCTAAATGGTGAAGTATAGTTAGAATTCCTCTTCGTAAAAATACAGTGGTAAAATGTCATTAAGATTTTCCTTTATTAAGTGAGGTACACACTGTGCCGTAAAGGAATCGAAATTTTAACTTTTTTGGTACATGTCTAATAAAAATGTTTTTCTGAGCGAGTATATAATTTTTTCCTAAAATATCTGTATCAATTGATGTTCTTCCGGATATGATGTATACATGAAAGTTGTAATTATTGCTTATGTCTGTTAAACTGTTCGTTGCCATATATCTGTGTAACAATCTGCCAATATCATTATTTCTGCTACAAAATCTTTTACATGAATAAATATATAAGATTAAAAAAACTAATATACCTGAGTAACAAGGTAGCCGAATGTGCCCTTTGCATTAGTTTACACAAGAGTTGTGTCCCAATCTAGACAGCCCAAAATTTGTGATATTTGCTTGCATTCTTTCACTATTAATATGTCGGACGATTTGATATCTTTGTGGGTTCGCAACTAGTATGCAAATACTCAAATCCTGATTATTATTATAACAATAAATATTATCGCAAGCTCGCAATACATATTATTTGAATACTTTTATAGGTATAGCATATGCCAGGAAGACATTTACATTTAATGTAATGTCGAGCCTTGTTGCCCAGTCAAGGCTTTACTTTAGCGCATGAAGTGATCCACATATCAAATGAAAATACAAAAATTAATATTTATGGATTCTCTCTCAAACTGAACCGGCTGTGTTTGCATGCCTATATGTAACCCAAACAGAGAGGAGAAGAAGTTGAGAGAAATTTTTGTTAGACATATTCTCTATATTTAGAATAGTCAAACGTTCTGTAGTAATAGGGCAGAAGAAAACTTGGCATAACTGTAGCATCCCATAGTGTTTATATCTTCACTGTTTTGTATATGATTTTTCTCAATGTGAAGACGTTCGACGTGCACGTAAAATGTTGAAGTGCGTTATAAAGAAGCATGCAGAGGGGAAACCAGATGTAGTTGTCAGTCCGAACAGGTATGTTATACGTGCAAACAACCAAAGCTTAACTCCCGATTAGCTTGTGCCTGAAGCAAAATAGACAAAATTTTCCCAGACAGGTATGAAAGAACAAATCCACTAAAAACAGAAAATGTCCTTAGACGGTGGAACGAAGGACTACTTATAAGTCAATTAACAGAAAAACTGTGTTTCTAAAATATTTTCAGATGCCTGTATAAAAGCTCAATACTCACCCGGTAAAAGGTTCCCTGTTCGAACCCCGTTGAGGTAAACAGAAAGTAAATAAATTTATGAGGAATACCAAAATCAATTAGCACAAAATAAGGCAAAGAAGACGAGAAAAGAATGAGAATGGACACCGACTGCCAAAGGGATTTTACTCTCTATATATTGGGATTAGACAATAACCTATTATACATTCTACTTAATTGAAGTATGTATTGTTTCATCCAATTTCATATGTAGGGATATTAAATTCATCATTTCTTCCTCTTAACTTCCTTAAATAGGTATTTTTACAGACATTTCATTAGTGACTTTTGATCTTGTTGCCAGTGATTAACCTATCCCTCTTCTCACATAAAACAATCCATTTTGATGACTGGGATAAAACCTTTTTCTCTTAATTGGTTATTTTATTTCCATTCAGTTTCCTTTATGGTTTCAATGAATTGATGTCGACCTTCAACTTGTAAACCTCTTTATTTAGCCATTTTTTATTTATCTTTGATAATGTTGTATATACTATATCATTATTTTTTTGATACAATGATATTATTTGGGTTTATTAATCCTTCCATCTCAATTCAAATAGATTTCAAACTATAATAAGATGATACCATATGATCGTATAGTTTTGAAATTAAAAGTATGTCACACAAACATTTTCTTTGTTTATTAATGATTTATTTAAAAATCATATTCTATAATAGATGTTTTAGGAACACCCCCTTCTTAATCAACCCAAGAATCTTTGGGTGAGATTTATTTAGTAGGTGTGAGAAACGACACCTAAAAATATTATATGATTCAATAAAACACCCAATCATGCACACCATGAATTAAACCCTAAACCATAAATCCTAAACCAGGAGTTGTAAACCTTGAGCCCTAAACCCAAAACCATAAATGCTAATCCCTAAACCATAAGCCTCCTGTATATCTTCCATGTTATCTCGTTATTCTTCATTCATGAACTCTCTTAGTGGATTAGGTGCTTAACTTGTTTCATTGTCCACAAAAACTGTATTTAGAACATCAAATGAAAAGTTAGATGCAAAAATGTTGGGCCATCCAGCCCCTTGAGTGATTTCAAGGTGTTGATTTTCTTCATTGTTTTTAAAAATTTTCCACTTTCAAATTTGTCTTTTTCCTTTTTTTTTTCTCTTTATTTGCCTCTTACTCAAGCCGATCAATGTTATTCTTAGTCTGATATGAGCTCAAACACATCTCCTTAGAAGGATTCAACAATTCTTCACTTAAAACTTCATCATCCATGTTATCATAAATTTCATCAAATCTAGGTGCTAGTTCTTTATTTTCATTCTCCATGCCCCGTTTTGCATCAGCATATTCTTCCATTACCTCCCGCATCAAGAAAATATCCTTAGCTTCATTCAACATGTCTTCACTTTCCATCATTTCTTGATCATGGCTATGGTCTTCATCAACCATTCTAGAGTTTTCACCCTCTTTGCATGTTAGCCATTGTAGTCAACTCATTCCACATATCATCATCATTCATACTAATTTGGAAAGATAAATCATGATTATTTTCATAAATTCTAATCGGTATCATTCAAATTATCTAAAACAATCTATTTACCTTTCATCTCTCTCTGTTATGCTCTTCAACAAAATCAAACACCGACAACAATAATCAATCAAATGATTATTAAAACCAAAAGCCATAGTATATGTGCCAACGAGCAAAAGGTAAACTTCATAATATTTTCCACTATCCTCCAATCAAAAGGAAACCAAACATTATGCCATGAAATAACCATGTTTTTCGACTAAGCAAAAGTATGCTTTTATGCAATCCAATGATTATTCAAAGGAGGTCAATAATCCTATGAGGATAAAGTGTGCACACATCACATGTGGCCACCGTGCAATGGATGAACTATTACGAGTTATTTTGCTATGTTTTGAAGACAATGGCATTATTTTGCACAGGAGTATCTTTTCATATGACCACAAGAAGATAGAGGAGATGTCAACATCAGAAATTGCAAGTGGACCTCACAATTGATGGAATGCATGGGTGAATATTTTGCCAAGCATTGCAAACAAAGTGATTATTTTTGCTCACACGAGAGATTTATTTTTTCCATGTGCATCCAAGGGGCAGAATTAAAGAGTGCTAAATTTATCATCATAAGTGGATCAAATTGTAAGTGTTGCATCAAGCATTAGAAGACAGAGATTGTGCACATTGGGACGAGACTTACACAACAAGCAAGGGCTATTATTAGCAAAATTATTCACCATACTTTGTTAAAAATATATCAGTCATCTACGAGTTTGATTGATTGTATTTTTGTAATCAAGGCTATTAAGGCTTTCAAAATTTCCACTTTTTCAAAATATTGAACCTTTCAAAATCCTCACTTTATTAAAATGCCAACCTTTTCAAAATAAATGCCAAGTTTGAAAATCCCAAATTTTTCAAAATGCGGGCATTTTAAAAATGTTAGACTATTTAAAAATGACGGGTTTTTCTAAATCTCGAATTTTTCATAATCAATACCGACTCTATTCAAAATCAATCCTGAGTTTTTGAAAATCTTGACTTTTTCATATTACCAACTATTTTGAAATCCAATTATTTTTCAAAATGCTGACTTTTCAAAACGTACAGTTTTTCAAAATGACAACTTTTTCATAATTACGCCCTTTTGAAAATCCCGCCTTTTTCAATATCTCATCTTTTTCAAAATCCTGCCTTTTTGAATATGTAAAATTATTCAAAATCCCAACTTTTTAAAAGCCCAACTCTTTAAAATTTTTTGTTTTTAAGTCTAACTTTCTTGAAATTCGGATTTTTTTAATTTACTAAAGTTTTCAAAATGCGGACTTCGCAAAATGTCTATATTTTCTAAATATCGACTTTAATAAAATGTCGACTTTATCAAAATATTGATTGTTTTAAAATCCCAACTTTTTCAAAATCCTGACATTTTCAAAATGCCGACTATTTTAAAATGCTTTGAGATTTTCAAAATCCAGACTTTTTCAAACTTGTGACATTTTCAAAATCAATACCGACTCTTTTCAAAATCAATCGACTTTTTGAGAATCTTGACTTTTTCATAATCCCAACTTTTTTAAAAATCCAAATACTTTTCAAAATGCCGACTTTTCAAAATGTACGTTTTTTCAAAATGGCAACTTTTTTATAATTAAGCCGTTATGAAAATCCCACATTTTTCAAGATCTCGTCTTTTTCGAAGTCCTAGCTTTTTGAATATCCAAAATTATTAAAAATCCCAACTTTTTAAAAGCCTGAGTTTTTAAAAAAATTATCAGCGTTTTTGAAATTCAGATATTTTTAATTTACTGAAGTTTTCAAAATGTTGACTTCGCAAAATATCGACTTTATCAAAATCATGATTATTTTAAAATCCCAACTTTTTCAAAATGCCGACTGTTTTAAACTGTTGACATTTGCGAGCGAAGAAACGTGCTTGGTATTGTAATGAAATGTCCATTACTCGAGAGATTGAGCATGTTACTCGTCCACAGGAATAATAGAACCTCCAAGAAGAAAAAAAAATGTTATTCTTTTTAAGAATAGTATGATTATTATTTTCTAATGCGATTTTTTATTATTTTTGCTCTTAACGTTATTTTCGGTTGTGTTTACTTTGGGAATATCCAAGTCACAAAGTCCGAGTTCAAGTTGATGTTAAATGAGGACAAAGTTTGGTGTCAATTGACCAACGGATAAAGATCGAGGATAAAAACATATTAATTTGTGTTTGTGATTGTCCCACAATAATAGAAGAATTATTAGGCAATGGAGTAAAATTGTGCCAATTAGCGAATCAGTATCGGGACATGGAAGCGATGGGCCGTCTGTTGCATATGACGAATGTACACTAAAACAAGCGTAGTTTAGAAGTGAATTATCGTCGTACAAAGCAATTGAAGCACTTCTTATCAACGGTTTCCCAGCCTTTGCGTCTATAACGCCCATAATATTTACTTTCCAAATTAGTGACCTTGGATGCAAAATCACGTGGATAATGTTACTAAATTTACAGAATGATAAAATGGTTACATGTTGATGTGTGATTGCATTTTTAAATGGGTTTTCCGAAGAAACACTTCTTCCATTTTATGTGGTTGATAGAATTATATTATAATTGCTAGGATACGCAGAAATATGAATAACAAAATACTAATTTACCGAGATAGAGATAAATAAAATATACTAAATGCGAAACATGCAAGAGACGAACACCAGATTTACGTGGTAAAACCCCAGCTGAGTGTTTATGGAGACATCCATTGTTTAAGATATCAAGCTTTATTAATTCAAGATGAACGGGTTATATGTGAAATCGTTAAGAGAAACTTTAGATCTCAAAAAATATATACACCTAAATGGCAAAGTATGGTTAGGATTCCTCTTCATAAAAATAAAGTGGAAAAATGCCATTAAGATTTTCCTTTATTAAGTGAGGTACACACTATGGCATAAAGGAATACAAAATTTAACTTTTTTGGTACATATCTAATAAAGATGTGGTTCTGAGCGAGTATACAATTTTTTCCTAAAATATCTGTATCAATTGATGTTCTTCCCGATATGATGTATACAACAAAGTTGTAATCGTTGCTTTTGTCTGTTAAACTGTTCGTTGCCATATATATGTGCAACAATCTGCCAATATCATTATTTCTCATACAAAATCGTTTATATGAGCAAATATATAAGAGAAAAAAACTCATTTGCCTGAGTAACAAGGTAGCCAAATGTGCCCTTCTCATTAGTTTAGACAAGAGTTGTGTCCCAATCTGGACAGCCCAAAATTTGTGATATTTGCTTCCGTTCTTTCACTATTAATATGTCGGATGGTTTGATATCTCTATGGGTTCGCAACTAGTATGCAAATACCCAAATCCGATTATTATTATAACAATAAATATTATCCATGCTCGCAATACATATTATTTAAATACTTTTATAGTTATAGCATATGCCAGGAAGACATTTACATTTAACGCAATGTCAAGCCTTGTTTCCCAGTCAAGGCTTTACTTTAGCGCGCATGAAGTGATCCACATATCAAATAAAACTACAAAAATTAATACTTATGGATTCTCTCTCAAACTGAACCATCTGTTTTTACATGCCTAAATGTAACCCAAACAGAGAGGAGAAGAAGTTGACATAAATTTTTGCTGGACATATACTCCGTATTTAGAAAAGTCCAACGTTCTGTAGTAACAGGGCAGAGGAAAACTTAGCACAACTGTAGCATCCCATAGTGTTTATATCTTCACTATTTTGTATATGATTTTTCTCAATGTGTAGACGTTCGACTTGCGCGTAACATGTTGAAGTGCGTTATAAAGAAGCATGCAGAGGGGAAACCAGTTGCAGTTGTCTGTCATAATAGGTATGTGATACGTGCAAGCAACGAAAGCTTAACTCCCAATAAGCTTGTGCCTGAAGCAAAACAGACAATTTTCCCAGCGAGCTGGTATGAAACAACAAATCCACTAAAAAGAGAAAATGTCCTTGGATGGTGGAATGAAGGACTAATTGCAAGTACATTAACAGAATAACGAAGTTTCTAAAATATTTTCAGACGCTTGTATAAAAGTACTAAATGTTCAAAAGTACTAAATTTTAAGAATCATTCTCGATTTCTTTCGAAATCAATCCCTACTTTTTCAAAATAAATCCCGACTTTACAATCTTTGTATCTCTCTTATCTAAGTCTTATTTTTTTTACAATTATATTTTCGAATCCTCAGTCACCTACTTAACCTCCCAACATATATTTTCTTGTCACTCTTTACTCCTACAAGAGGTACTACTACAAACTCCAAAGGACTACTATGTACAGTATAGAAAAAGACCTTTTCAACTTAGAGACTCGCCTGTTGGTTTTCATATACTTGACAGTTCTCGGACCATCTTCATACAACATCCATAAATTGTGAACACTCTAAGGACATCTTAAGGCCATTTCATTCCTTTACACCCTGTCAAGATGAATGAAAACAACCGCAACTGCCCGTTGTCATCATCTAGATTCTTTTGCATATGCAAATCATTATGGACCAATGTCTATTGGTAAACCTCCTTAATATAGATATCCTTCCATATTCTTATTCAAGATATCATTCCAAAAATGAAAAACATCATATCTTCTTGTTCTTGATGGTTTGATCAAGTCATCATACAAATGAATGAAATTTTGTTCGCAAATTCCACTCCTTGCTCAATGTTTGTCTTGAATAAAAATTCTAAAACATGTTGAAGAGATTGAAGAATCATGAAGAACATAGCTTGACTACATGATCAAAATCCCCGTTTAAAATGCCGACATTTTCATAATCTCGACTTTTTCAAAATTAATCCTAACTTTTTCAAAATCAATCCCAAATTTTACAAATAAATCCTAACATTTTCAAAATGTCGACTTTTTCAAAATGTCGATTTTTTCAAAATCCCTATGTTTTCAAATTCCCGACTTTTATAAAATCCTAACTTTTTCAAAATCCTAAATTTTTCAAAATCTGTAACTTTTCAAAATCCCAACCTTTTCAAAATCTCAACATATTCAAAATCCTAATTTTTTCAAAATTTCTACATTTTAAATCTATTGAATTTCTCATAATGCCAAATTTTCATATTTCGACTTTTTCAATATGGTGATATTTTAACAATGTCGACTTTTTCAATATGGTGACATTTTAACAATGTCGACTTTCTCAATATCCATAATTATTCAAAATTCAGAATTTTGAAAAATCCAATTTTTTTCAAAATGATGACATTTCAAAATAAATCTCTCTTCTCTAAGTCCTCTATTTTGGAATCCTCAGTCACCTCCTTCACCTCCCCACATAAGATTAGTAAACCCTTGATGTATTCTAAAATTTCCCGAGTTAATAAACTATATTAAAGGTATCATCCCACAAGGCCTAATGTCTTGAGACCATAACCTATTTTACATTATACTTAGTTGAAGTATCTATTGTTCGATCCAAAGTATCTTCGTAAGGATATTAAATTCATCATTTCTTCCTCTTAACTTCCTTAAATAAGTATTCTTTAAAGACATTTCATTAGCGACTTTTGATCTTGTTGCAGTGATTCACCTTCCCCTCTTGATATTATATGTTAAAATCATATCTACATTTTTAGGGTAGTAGAAGGGTTGTCATTGTCAATGGAGGACACCAATTGTCCTATATTTTCTTCGCGAATACTTTGTAATATTTATTAAAAAGTAACTTTTAAGTTATAATGTGGAATTAGGAGGGGAAAAGTGTAATGTTGAATTAAGACAAAAGGCGACTTTATGTTTTATAAGCTCACCTACCACATGGAGTGCCGCACATGGAGAAAGTTGCCCAAAAATTTATAGAAGGATGTAGGGGAGCTCATTTGTTAAGAGCGAAACCCCTTGAGAGCAAACTATTGAGGACAAAAACATTCTTTAGAATTCAGATTTGAGGACGAAAACCCTCATTTCTTTCACTTTTGAGCTTTATAAAGATGAATGCCAGTGAAGGAATCGAGTTCGAAAGGCATTGCGCAGTGATTGCCAGTAATTTAGATGGTTTTTGGATAAGTTTTTGGTCATTTCCAACCTAGGTACTACATTTAGGAATTCGGGATGGAATATTTGTGTTCCCCTTATTGGAATATTCTATAATTAATATGCATAGTTGTTGTCATCCCATAGGTCATTTTCAGTTATTCAGTGTGTTGTAATTCCACATATATCTCTACATATGAGTTTTCAAAGTTTACATATGTTTAGTGTTGAAAATAATTAAAATTAATCGGATCAAAGATTTTATCTGATTTTTAGTTGAATTTCTAATTGCTAAATATTTCACATGTATTCACGGAAGATATTTAATTTTCTATAATGGTTTGAGAGGGAAAATCCCTTTTCTATAATTTTTTTGCATATGGGTTTCGTTAAAATCCAATTTTCTTTGTGCTTTTATAAAAAGAACTTTACAAATGAAGGAACTATATAAAGGGGCATGATTGCCACACTAGGGAATAAGTCACAACCAATCAACCTAATTGAACACAATGGAAGAAGTAGTCCATCTAACCAGAATATCACCTAACCCAAGAATGCTCGCAATAACCACCATGTCACCATCATAATGCCACCATATTCCTCGTGAGGGGTAAGAGATGATAAGTACAAGGAAGAAACATGGATGACATTGACAATCCAATACTAGCAAGTAGCTAGGGTACATGAAGGTTTAAAGGGAAAGAAGAGGAGTTCGTGATAATGGAATTTGGGTGATGAAAAATGATCTTTTAGAGTTTTAGAAAGCTGTTTATTTTTGGCCATTTTCCAAATCCAAATTTTCACTTTTAGTGGTTGGGATTAATGTTTTCTAGACCCATGTTTTCTAGACCATCTCTTGTGACCCAAATTTCAATTGAAAGATTGAAGAGGATTAATGGTTTGGATTAATACTTGGTTAAGTTTTGTAGATGATACGTGAATTGGTTTTGGATTCAAAGAGAAGGAATGTGCATCGTTGATGCTCTCAAAGATCAAAGACGCGAAATTCATCCTAGAGCCTAAGATATAAATAATTTCTTTATCATATTCTTGAATCTTGATTTTTGACTCGTTGAACATGAAATTTTTGTATATAATTGCATCCCTATTGGATTGTTGTATGTAAAATGATCAAAGACAGAGCTTTACATTTAGAAACCGGTTATATGTATTGCTTCAAAGCATTAGGATTGGGCAAAATGACATAGACACCATTGATAAAAAAGTTCAATGGTAGATAAAATGATGGCATACCATATTAATTTGTAAGTAAAACCATTATATTAATTTGTATGCATACATCGTAATGTTAGTGGGATTGGGTCCCTAAATTGGTAAGATATAATTGAAAATTTAATTAAATGGTGCTATTAACATACCTTGTGCTTTATTCAATAAATGTCCTCTCCCCTTAGAAAAGTCTATATTTGAACTATTATACTCTAAATAACCACTTCTTCAGGAGGTGGGTGACCAAGGATACCCGTGCTTTATTCAAGAGGCATAATGTTAAGTGTTTAAGGATTTATTTCTAAGTTGAATTTCTTGTATAGTATTGTTAAATGAATTCATTTTTAGAAGTGACCAAAGAAATAAAAGAGAAAAATTCTGTGAATTTCTTTCGAGTCCTACGTGTTTCTTTATGTATGATGACCGTTACTTTTTATCATAAGGCCACAAAAGAATTTGTCATGTATACAAGGAGATATTAGTTGTAAGTTTCCGTTCTCTCGTGTAGCGGCAACGGGTCATGTTGCCATGCACCGACAACGATCCATTAGTTCCTTTGTTATCCATCAATTATAGTACTTGCATCCAAATTTTCTAGTGTTATTGACCATTTCTATACAATTTATCACCTTTGTTTTACAATTCAGTCATTAACTTACAATTTTTACCAGCGCGTGTATTCATAAAACTACTTGCGAGCCAAGAAACATGCCTGATCTCATCATGAAATGTCCATTACTCGAGAGATTGAGCATGTTACTCATCCACATGAATAATAGAACCTGCAGGGAGAAAAAAAAACGTTATTCTTTTTAATAATAGTATGATTCTTTTCTAAGGCGATTTTCTATTATTTTTGCTCTTAACGTGATTTTCAGTTGTGTTTACTCTTAAATATCTAAGTCACAAAGTTAGAGTTCACGTTGATGTTAAATGAGGATAAAGTTTGGTGCAAATTGACCAACGGATAAAGATCGAGGATAAAAACATATTAATTTGTGTTTGTGATTGTCCCACAATAATAGAAGAATTATTAGGCAATGGACTAAAATTGTGTCGCTTAGCCAATCAGATTCCTGGGGAGAGGGAAGCGACGGGCCGTCTATTGCATATGACGAATGAACACTAAAAAGAGCATAGTTTAGAAGTGAATTATCTCTCGTACAAAGCAATTGAAGCGCTTCTTATCAATTGTTTCCCCTGCCTTTGCATCTATAACACCCATAATATTTCCTTTCCAAATTAGTGACCTTGGCTGCAAAATCACGTGCATAATGTTACTATGTTTACAGAATGCTAAAATGGTTACATGTTGATGTGTTATTGCATTTTAAAATGGGTTTTCCAAAGAAAAAATTCTCCCATTTTATGTGGTTGATAGAATTAAATTATAATTGCTAGGACACGTAGAAATATGAATAACAAAATACTAATTTACAAAGATAGAGATAAATAAAATATATTAAATGCGCAACATGCAAGAGATGAACAATAGATTTACGTGGTAAAACCCCAGCTGAGTGTTTATGGAGACATCCAATATCATTATTTCTGCTACAAAATCGTTTGCATGAACAAATATATTTTAAAAAAAACTAATTTAGCTGAACAAGGTAGCCAAATGTGCCCTTCGCATTAGTTTACACAAGAGTTGCGTTCCAATCTGGACAGCCCAAAATTTGTGATATTTGCTTCCATTCTTTCACTATTAATATGTCGGACAATTTGATATCTCTGTGGGTTCGCAACTAGTATGCAAATACTCAAATCCTGATTATTATTATAACAATAAATGTTATCGCAGGCTTGCAATACATATTATTTAAATACTTTTTAGTTATAGCATATGCCAGGAAGACACTTACATTTAACGCAATGTCAAGAGCCTTGTTTACTAGTCAAGGCTTTACTTAAACGCGCATGAAGTGATCAACATATCAAATGAAAATACAAAAATTAATATTTATGGATTCTCTCTCAAACTGAACCGGCTGTTTTTACATGCATATATGTAACAAAAATAGAGAGGAGAAGAAGTAATAGGGCAGAAGAAAACTTAGCATAACTGTAGCATCCCATAGTGTTTATATCTTCACTGTTTTGTATATGATTTTTCTCAATGTGTAGACGTTCAATGTGCACGTAACATGTTGAAGTGCGTTATAAAGAAGCATGCAGAGGGGAAACCAATTGCAGTTGCCAGTCCGAATAGGTATGTGATACATGAAAGCAACTAAAGCTTAACTCCCAATTAGCTTTTTCCTGAAGCAAAACAGACAAAATTTTCCCAGCCAGGGATGAAAGAACAAATCCACTAAAAAGAGAAAATGTTCTTGGACGGTGGAACGAAGGACTAATTGCAAGTCAATTAACAGAAAAACGATGTTTCTGAAATATTTTCAGACGCCTGTATAAAAGCTCAATACTCACCCGGTAAAAGGTTTCATGTTCGAATCCCATTGGCGTAAACAGAAAGTAAATAAAGTTTTGAGGACTACCAAAATCGATCAGCACAACATAAGGCAATGAAGACGAGAAAGGAATGTGGACGGACACCGACTGCCAAAGGGATTTTAATCTCCATATATTGGGATTAGACAATAACCTATTATACATTATACTTAATTGAGGTATGTATTGTGTCATCCAATTTCTTATGTAAGGATATTAAATGCATCATTTCTTCCTCTAACTTCCTTGAAAAGGTATTTTTACAGACATTTCATTAGTGACATTTGATCTTGTTACCATTGATTCACCTTTCCCTCTTCTCACATAGATCAATCCATTTTGATGACTGGGATAAAACCTTTTTCTCTTAATTGGTTATCTTATTTCCATTCACTTTCCTTTATGGTTTCAATGAATTGATGTCGACCTTCAACTTGTCAACCTCTTTATTTATCCTATTTATTATTTATCTTTGATAATCTTGTATATACTATATCATTATTTTTTTGATAGAATGATATTATTTGGGTTTATTAATCCTTCCATCTGAATTGAAATATATTTCAAACTATAATAAGATGATACCATATGATCCTATAGTTTTGAAATTAAAAGTAGCTCCTACGAACATTTTCTTTGTTTATTAATGATTTATTTACAAATTATATTCTATAATAAATGTTTTAGGAAGCACCCGCTTCTTAATCAACCCAAGAATGCTGGGTGAGATTTATTTAGTAGGTGTGTGAAACGAATGATGATAGTTATTTTTTATCATAAGGCCACAAAAGAATTTTTCATGTATACAAGGAGATATTGGTTGCAAGTTTCCGTTGTCTCTGTGTGGCAAACGAGGTCATGTTGCCACCGGCAACGATCCATCGATTCCTTTGTTAGCTCGCCAATTATAGTACTTGCATCCAATTTTTCTAGTTTTATTGACCCATTCTCTACAATTTCTCACCTTTATTTTACATGTCATTCATTAACTTACAATTTTTACCAGCCCGTTTATTCATAAAACTACTCGCGAGCCAAGAAACAAGCCTGGTCTCATAATGAACTGTCCATTACTCGAGAGATTGAGCATGTTACTCGTCCCACAAGAATAATAGAACCTCGGGGAGAAAAAGAATGTTATTCTTTTTAAGAATAGTATGATTCTCTTCTAAGGCGATTTTCTATTATTTTTGCTCTTAACGTGATTTTCATTGTGTTTACTCTGCAAATATCTAAGTTTGGTTAAATTCACGTTGATGCTAAATGACGATAAAGTTTGGTGCAAATTCACCAACGGATAAAGATAGAGGATAAAAACATATTAATTTGTGTTTGTGATTGTCCCACAATAATAAAAGAATTATTAGGCAATGGACTAAATTTGTGCCAATTAGCCAATCTGTATCTGGGAGAGGGAAGAATTATTTAGCAATGGACTAAATTTAACGCAATGTCAAGCCTTGTTTCCCAGTCAAGGCTTTACTTTAGCGCATGAAGTGATACACATATCAAATGAAAATACAAAAAATTAATACTTCTATAGTGATAAGGTAGAAGAAAACTTAGCATAACTGTAGCATCCCATTATTCACAATCGATACTTTTGAAAATCAAGACTTTTCAAAAGTCATAACTTTTTGAAAATGCCTACTTATTCATACAAGACGAATTCCATATATTTAGACCTCTTAGCTGAGATAGAAGTTTCGACATAATATTTTTGGCAAAGATAGTAGACGTAGGAGCAAAGGCCACTAAGTAACATATCAAAATGACCCACTTGCATCCTTTTTGTCTCATATCTGTGTTGGGACGTTTGTAGAGGAGAAATTTCTCCTTGGTGCAAGCTTTATCTTATTGTTGTTTGGCAAAGGAAATGTGAAAGAAGACGACGATCCGTCCATGGGAAAATATGAAGAATCCTACACCAACCACTCGAAGAGTGACATGGCATGCGACCACAAGTTTGGTAGAAGCCCCTTCATTCATTCGTCAAATTTTATATAAAGCTATCAAAGATTAACATGAACAACTAGCCTATGATCCTGTGCAACAGTACAAGAGCATGAAAATAATGTTTAGAGATTTTAGCAACATTACAAGAAACCACAGAGACCTGCAACATTTGAGAGAGCTGAGGTCAAGCCAACTAGAGCGTCGATATCTACTCCTTTCCTGTCTCGAAACTTGCAATTGGAGGACATCTTGGAATGTGTCTTGTTCAACGTTAAGACAGAGAAGAGTTGTGTTAAGCTTGTAGAAGGCTATGATGCAAATAATGAATGCAAGATATAATACCCACAATGGTGTCTCGCATTGCACAACACAAGCATACCGAGCTCACGTCTTCATCCGTAACTCAAGAAATGAGAGCACATTTGGTCGTAGTGATTAACAGAATCCGGATAAACGTCCTTGCCACAAGAAGTAAAATGGACATGTTGCGACTCAACAAGATGATGACTCGGAAGAATTACCAAAATCAGAAGACGCGATGATGTTTCGAGGTTACTTTTATAAAAAAATGCAATAACGGGGAGAGTATTGTAGTATTCCATTAGCAAACATGTCTATTCACCTTCCCACGTGACCTATGACCTTGCACGTCCCAACTTTCGATTGGGATCCTTCCGTCGATTAGGCAATGCACCGTTTCGTCTTGATAAACAATAACAATCTCCTCTTCCATCACGCTTGCATATTCACTTGTGTGCTTGTTGACTTCACCTCACTATTTTTCTCATTTCTCAAGGCCTTTCTCTTGACCTTCTTTACAAAGTTGCTCATACTTACATGTACCCATTCAAAGAAGCATTAGATATAAAAACAAGAGACCATAAGGTCCTCATGAATGCCTCTTTCATGGACATTTTCATCTTTGGAAGATTTTCACTGGCTGCTAGGTATGCATACAAAACGAGAGCAAAACGCCAAATCCAAACACGTCTTGTAAAAATGTTGTCTTTTTCTTCTCCGCACCATAAGACAGTCACTTTTGCTAGATCCTCCTCCGATCGATCCACTCGATACCAATGATAGCAAAAGACAATAGATTTATTCAATGTTTATTCAATTCAATGTATTCCAAACAAAAGAGCAAAGCCAAATATAATGGTTGTGGGAGGAAGCAGGATAGCTATAATTGTCCATCAAAAATACATAACAACAATGTATTAAACTAAACTAATGCTAACATTAGAAACCATTCAATGATTCATCCTTTAAGCTTGACCCAAAGACTACATTGACATAAATGTCGACTTAAACAAACATGACAGAGCACATTACTAAGATACCTATAAACACGACTTGACAACTTGACTATAATTCCTTACTTTTTCAAAATTCTTGACTTGGATAACATGCATATTCCCTACCACATGACATGTCATTTTAACCTTACTAACAATGTTCTATAGACCATCTCTTGTGACCCAAATTTCTATTGAAATATCAAAGAGGATTAGTGGTTGGGATTAATACTTGGTAAAATTTTGTAGATAATACGTGAACTATTTTTGGATTCAATGAGATGGAATGTGCATCATTGATGTTCTCAAAGATCAAAGATGTGAAATTCATCCTAGAGCCTAAGATATAAATAATTTCTTTTTCATATTCTTCAAACTTGATTTTTGACTCATTGACAATGAAATTTTCATATACAATTGCATCCCTATTGGATTGTTGGATGTAAAATGATCAAAGACAGAGCTTTACATTTAGAAACCGTTTATATGTAATGCTTCAAAGCATTAGAATTCGGAAAAATGACTTAGACACCATTGATAAAAAGAGTTCCATTGTAGATAAAACTATGGCATACCATATTAATTTGCAAGTAAAACCATTATATTAACATAATGTAAACCATTATATTAAAAAAGAAACCCTTTTATTAAAATGGATTAGTAGGAGCAGAGCAAGCGGGAGCGAGGACAAAGTGCCTGGGCTTGGTGTTAAGGCTAGGGAAGAAAGAGGCAAGCAAGATGATGGGCGCATCGCATATCCAGCGACAACCTATTTTAAGATCCGACATCTCTTAGTTTGGTATGGGAAGATATCTCTTACTTGAGATTCTGAGTCGATTCTTGAAATGGCAAGACAAGCATTCAACCAAGGTCTGTTGGGTTAGTTTGCTTGTAGAAGGAGTTAGTTAAACACAAGATGGAAGAAGGTAGGGGATTAGAGATTGTGGCCATTGAAAATGAGACCTTTTTCCTTTTTGTGACAGGTTTCGAGATGATCTCTCGGTGTTGTCGGAGGGTCCATGGTTTTATGTGAAAATAGTGCTTCATTTGGCTAGATGTCATCATGACGCCTTATTTTGGGAACTTGGTAGTTTATTGGGCATCTAACGGGCCTTGGGTCGGATGATTGCTTTGGATCCTACCACAATAACCCGAACCAGGATGATTTGTGAAATATTTTATATGAATAGTTCAATAGGAATCTGATTTTTTCAAAATTATGGAGTTTTTGAAATGTTGACATTTTCGAAATGTTGAATTTTCAAAACTTATTGACATTTTTGAAATGTTGAATTTTTCCAAATTACATTTTCGAAATACCATCTTTTTTAAAAAAAATCCAGACTTTTTCGAAATTGCTAATTTTGAAAATGTCAATTTTTTAAAAAATATTGAGTATTTCAAAAACTCAACTTTTCAAGATGTCGAAGTTTATAAAACACTAACTTTTTCAAAATGTCAACCTTTTCAAAATCCTGTCTATTTCAAAATATTGACTTTTTCACTATCTTAACTTTTAAAATTTCAAAATAAATGTAGACTTTTTCAAAATAACAAGGTTTTCAAAATGCTGACTTTTTAAAAATGCTGACTTCAAAATAAAGACTATTCTAAAATGTCAAATTTTCTAAAATCCGGACTTTTTTAAAATGTTGTTTTTTCAAAATGATGGGTTCGTCAAAATCTATAATTTTTCAAAATGTCAACATTTTCAATATGTCGTTTTTTCTCAAAATCTAGAATTTCTCATAATCCAAACTCTCTCAAGATATCAAGGCTTTCTTAGAATCGAGACTTTTCAAGATCTCAACTTTCAAAAAACACGAAGTTTTCAAAATAGGGGCAATCATTACTGGGATTTGGAGATTTTTTTGCCATAAACGACACGGTCTCCTTTTTTGAAATTTAGACTTTTGAAAATCTTGACTTATTGAAATCTAGAACTTTAAAAATCTTGACTTTTTAAAAAATAAATCTCGACTTTTTCAAAATGGCCACTTTTTGAAATGCCGAATTTTAGAAATGTGCACTTTCTCAAAATCACCACTTTTTCAAAATTGTGAATTTTTGAAAATGCCAACTTTTTCAAGATCCTGACTTTTTCAAACTCTAGACTTTTCAAAATACAAATTTTTAAAATTTAGTCTTTTTCAAAATCTCAGCTTTTTCAAAATCCCGACTCTTTAAAATTTTTGCCTTTTTCGAAATGATGACTTTTTCAACATCTCGACTTTTTCAAAATATCAGCTTTTCCATAATATTTTTTTAAAAAATCCCCACTTTTCAAAATCCCCACTTTATTAAAATGCCCACTTTTGCATCAAAACACCCACCTTTTCAAAATGCAGCCATTTAAAAATGATGGCTTTTTCTAAATATCGATTTTTCATAATCAATACTGACTCTTTTCAAAATCAATCCTTACTTTTTGAAAATCTCAAAATCCCCATTTTTTCAAAATCTCGACATTTTCAAAATGACAATTGTTTCAAAATTCGACTTTTTCAAACTCATGACTTTTGAGAATACCGGTTTTAAAATCTAGTCTTTTTAAAAATCTTGACTTTTCAAAATCCGTCTTTTTCAATATCTTGATTTTTTCAAAATATCAGCTTTTCCAAAATCACAACTTTTTAAAAATCTTGACTTTTTCAAAATCCTCACTTTATTAAAATGCCCACTTTTGCATCAAAACAACCACCTTTTCAGAATGTGGACATTTTCAAAATAAAATCCCAATTTTGAAACTCTCGACTTTTTCAAACTGCGGCCATTTTAAAAATGTCAAACTATTTAAAAATGACGACTTTTTCCAAATCTTGACTTTTTCATGATCAATACCGATTCTTCTCAAAATCAATCTTGAATTTTTGAAATTCTAGACTTTTTCAAAATCTCGAATTTTGGAAATCCAAACATTTTTCAAAATGCCAACTTTTCAAAACGCTGACTTTACAAAACGTACATATTTTTCAAAATGCTAACTTTTTGAAAATGCCTACTTTTTCATACAAGACGACTTCCATATATTTAGACTCGTTAATTTGAGATAGAAGTTTCGACAGAATATTTTTGGCAGAGATAGTAGACATAAGATCAAAGGCGACTGAGTAGCATATCAAAACGACCCACTTGCATCCTTTTTGTCTCATATTTGTGTTGGGACGTTTGTAGAGGAGAAATTTCTCCTTGGTGCAAGCTTTATCTTATTGTTGTTTGGCAGAGGAAATGTGAAAGAAGACGACGATCCGTCCATGGTAAAATACGAAGGATCCTACGTCAACCGCTAGAAGGAGTGACCTGGCATGCTACCACAAGTTTGGTACAAGCCCCTTCATTCATTCATCAAATTTTCTATAAAGCTATCAAAGATTAACACGAACAACTAGCCTATGATCCCGTGCAATAGTCCAAGAGCATGAAAATAATGTCGAGAGATGTTAGCAAACATTGCGAGAAACCACCGAGACTCGCAACATTTGAGAGAGTCGAAGTCAAGCCCAAGAGGGTGTTGATATCTACTCCTTGCTAGTCTCGAAACTTGCAATTGGAGGACATAATGGAATGGGTCTTGTTCAACGTTAAGACAAAGAAGAGTTGTGTCAAGCTTGTAGAAGGCTACGATGCGGATATAACGAATGCAACATATAATACCCACAATAGTGTATCGCATTGCACAACACAAGCATACCAAGCTCACCTCTTCATCCGTAACTCAAGAAATGAGAGCACATTTGGTCGTAGTGATTAACAGGAATCGGACAACGTCCTTGCCACAAGAAGTAAAATGGACATTTTGCGACTCAACAAGATGATGACTCAAAAGCATTACCAAAATCAGAAGACGATGATGTTTCGAGGTTACTTTCATAAAAACAATGCAATAACGGGAGAGTATTGGAGTATTCCATTAGCAAACATGTCTATTCACATTCCCACGTGACCGATGACCTTGCACTTCCCAGCTGTCAATTGGGATCCTTCCATCGATTAGGCAACGCACCGTTTCGACTTGATGACAATAACAATCTCCTCTTCCATCCCGCTTACACATTCACTTGTGTGCTTGGTGACTTCTCCTACACCACTCTTCTCATTTCTCAAGGCCTTTCTCTTGACCTTCTTTACAAAGTTGCTCATACTTACATGTACCCATTCAAAGAAAACATTAGATATAAAAACAAGAGACCATAAGGTCCACATGAATGCCTCTTTCATGGAAATTTTCATCTTTTCAAGTGCTCCACCTTATTCTCACAAACCATCTCATACATAGTCCTCAAGACATGCAAAATTTAAGGAGTTTGTTAGTCAACTATGAACTTGGACAACTAAAAATGGTAACACAATAAGACCATTTCACTTCTCTTTCTACGTAGCTGGTGGAGAGAAGACAACTCTTAGCAAACCTAAGACACACAACATTAATCTTTTTACTCTTTCACAAGAGTTCTTACATCACAACTTCTCTTTGGTGTAAATGTTTCATCAAATTCAATTCCTTCCATTAGTGTGTATCCTTTGCATACAATTTTGGCCTTGTTCTTTGATACTTCTCCTTTCTCATTAGACTTAATTATGAAAACCCATTTGGTTCTAATCAAATGTTTGTCTTGTTGTCTAGTTACCAGCTCCAACGCCTCATTCTTCTTAATTCGATCAAGTTATTCATTCATTGTGTCTACCCAATGATGATCCTTGTTGCCTCAACAACATTCTTAAGTTCTATCATTAACATGAATGTTATGCTTCACGGTTGTGCTGATCCCTTGACCTTATTCTTGTAAGAATGCCACCTTCTATGTTTCTAATGATCTGATTTGTGAATGATCCATCTTAACTTGTCTTGAGGGTGCCTTGGTTTTCGGTCTTTCTTCTTCTTCATCTACCTCTTTTACGTACTATCCATGTCATCATCATCTTCCTGTTCTTCGTGATTGTTTCTTTGCTAAATGTTGGACTTAGGAGTGTCATCTACCTTTACATTTTTGCTTTCTACAATCTCTCGTAGTCTCTTATGTAGCACACTGTAAGTAAGCCAAGCTGATCGTTGAGTCTCCAAGTAATATTCCTTCATCAAATCTGGAGTCGAATTTGCACAACTTATCTTCATCTCTTTTTATATAGCATTTACATCCAAACACCCATATGTGTTTCACATTTGCAAGCATGTTCTTCCATAATTTACTCTCAATTGAGCTCATTTCGAATTTAGACCACGGTAAACCGCTTCACTCCAATAGTTGTGAGGCAATTTTGATTCATTTTGTTTTGTTCTCACCATTTCTTGGACAGTCTTATTCTTCCTTTAAACAATTCCATTTTGCTAACGTGTCCTTACAAAGAAAGAGTTGTCTTATGATTCAATTTTCCTCACAATATTCATCGAATTCATTAGACAATATTTCTTCACCTATGTCAGATCTTAGATACTTAATCTTCTAAATTTTACTTTAAACATGCTACCCATGCAATTGGTGTAATCGTCTATTAGGAGCATGAAATATACTTCTCCTTGTATACTTTCATTCATGGTAGGACTGCAGAGGTCTATATGAATTAATTCCAGAGGTCTCTTGGTAGAGTAGCCCTTCAACTTGAATGTATAAAGATATAAAAAGACCGTTTCAACTTAGAGACTCGCCTATTTCTTTTCATATACTTGACAGTTCTCGACAATCTTCATACAACCTCCATAAATTGTGAACACTCTAAAGACATCTTCAACCCATTTCATTCCTTTGTACCCCTGTCAAGATGATTGAAAACAAACGTCTATCCTTTGTCACCATGTAGATTCTTTGCACATTAATGTGGACCAAAGTGTCAATAGGTAAACCTGCTTTTTAATATAGATATCCTTCCATATTCTTGTTCAATATATCATTCAAAAGTGACAAACATCAAATCTTCTTGTTTTGATGATCTGATCAAGTCAAGTCATCATACAAATAAATGAATTTTTGTTCAAAATGTCACTCCTTGCTCACTATTATTATTGAATCGAATCTCTAAATCATGTTGAAGAGATTAAAGAATCATGAAGAAGATCCATTGACTACATGATCCTTTGAAACAGTACTAATTCTTTTGTCATTTAAGGCTTCTTTAATGCATAATGACACTATGACAAACCGCAAAACATAGAGTCATTTTAATGTCTTCATATATCAAAAATATTATAAACCTATAGACTTCAAGACTCATCATATCGACTAAGATAACTTATAAACATACCAATACTTCATGAAAGAATTTCTACAGTGACGTATTTAATATCACTTTGCAGGTCATCGTGAATGAGAATTTGATAACTTCTTGAGGAGGTAGATGACATTGGTTTACAATCGACATTCCATACTTTTCCAATAGTGTCTTGGCATATTTAAATGTCTGGGAGACGAAGATATGATTCTTCCTTTGCCATATCTCTAAGCCAAGACATGTAGTGAAGTAGCCCCAAATCGGTCATGTCGAAGGATTTCTTGAGATCACTCTTTACATCATCCATAAGATTGTCGAACTTGTTTCCATTGTGGTTGGTCTAATTTCTCACGAAAAGTATCGGGTTCGGTGCTATCAACAAGCCTGAACTCATGAGTGCAAAATTTACCTCATGTCCGGCTTGACTTCGTGTTCCGACTCCCGTAGAAGTACTTGGAAGTGAGTTCGGTGCACATCCCCAATAGTATTCGGACGCTTTTCGGACGTTGGTGGTGGTGGTGCTGATGTGAAGATTTGTTTTCCGGTGTGCCTAGATCAACGAACAAGTGTCCACTCGTTTGTTCTTCTCTCGAGAAGAATCATCTTGCCCATCTTACGGATGTGTGAGCAATCTATGTGACGAGGTCGGATCTTGGATCTCCATTGTGTGGCAGGAGTCAAAGGATGATTCATCACAGACCACATCTCGACTCTTGTAGATTTTCTTCGTCTCGGGATCCATGTGACGATATGCCTTTGAGGTAGTACTATACCCCAAGAAAAGACATGGCGGTGTCTTTCAATCGATCTTCTTCCTTTTGTCATCTAGAACATGCATATATGCGGTATAACCAAAAACTCTCAAAGGATAGATAGAAGGTTTACGACTAGTCGATACCTCTTATTAGCGGTGATTCGCCTTTCCCTCTTGTTGGTAGTGATTCGCCTTTCCCTCTTCTCACATAGATCAATCCATTTTAATGAATGGGATAAAAAGCCTTTTTCTCTTAATTGGTTATCTTATTTCCATTCACTTTCCTTTATGGTTTCAACGAATTGATGTCGACCTTCAACTTGTCAACCTCTTTATTTAGCCTATTTTTTATTTATCTTTGATAATCTTATATATACTATATCATTATTTTTTAATAGAATTATATTATTTGGGTTTATTAATCCTTCCATCTCAATTGAAATAGATTTCAAACTATAATAAGATGATACCATATGATCCTATAGTTCACTTTCTCAAATTTGGGTTTATTAATCCTTCCATCTCGAATTTGAGAAATGTTCACTTTCTCAAAATCCCCACTTTTTCAAAATTCGACTTTTTGAAAATGTCAAATTTTCAAATTACCAACTTTTTCAAGCTCGTACTTTTCAAAATACAAATTTTGAAAATCTAGTTGTTTTCAAATCTTGTCTTTTCAAAATCGTAACTTTTTCAAAATCCCGACTTTTCAAAAATTTTACCTTTTCAAAATGACGACATTATCAAAATCCCGTCTTTTTCAACATCTTGACTTTTTCAAAATATTAGCTTTTCCATAATCAAAACTTTTTAGAAATCCCGACTTTTTCAAAATCCTCACTTTAATAAAACGCCCACTTTTGCATCAAAATACACACCTTTTCTAAATGTGGCCATTTAAAAAAGACGACTTTTTCTAAATCTCGATTTTTCATAATCAATACTTGACTCTTTTCAAAATCAATGCTTGACTTTTTGAAAATCTGAAAATCCCCACTTTTAAAAATCTCGAACATTTTCAAAATGACGATTGTTTCAAAATTCGACTTTTTGAAATATCAACTTTTGAAGATCCTAACTTTTTCAATCCCGTGACTTTTGAGAATATCAATTTTTAAATTTCAAAATATGTACTTTTTCAAAATCTCGTCTTTTTCAATATCTTGATTGTTTCAAAATATCGGCTTTTCCATAATCACAACTTTTGCAAAATCCTCACTTTATTAAAATGCCCACTTTTGCATCAAAACACCCACCTTTTCAAAATGCAGTCGTTTTCAAAATAAATCCCAAATTTGAAAATCCTTACTTTTTCAAAATGCAGCCACATTAAAAATGTCAGACTATTTAAAAATGATGGCTTTTTCTAAGTCTCAAATTTTTCAAAATCAATTTTGACTTTTTGAAACTCCTCACTTTTTCATAATCCCAAATTTTTGAATTCCAAACATTTTTCAAAAATCGATAGTATTAGTAGGAGAAGGACAAGTGGGAGCAGGATAAGGGTTTGGGCTCGGGCTTAGGGCTAGGGAAGAAAGAGGCAAGCAAGATGACTACATATTCATGGGCGCATCTCATATCCAGGACGATTTGTTTGTAGATCTGATATTTCTTAGTTTGGCTTGGGAAGATATTTATTACTTGAGATTCCCAGTCGATTATTGAAATGGAAAGACAGAGATGCAACCAAGCTTTGTTGGGTGAGTTTGCTTGTAGAAGGTCAAACATTGATTTTGTGAGGAGTTTCATAAACAAAAGATGGAAGAAGGTAGGGGATTAGAGATTGTGGCCATTGCAAATGAAAACTTTTTACTTTTTCTACGGTGTTTGAGATGTTCTTTCATTGCTGCAAGAGGGTCCATGGTTTTATGGGAAAATAGTGCTTCATTTGGCTAGATGGCATCTTGACATCTTCCTAAATAATTCATCGCTTCCATCACCTAGGTTTGGGTGCATGTGCCAAATTTTTGTGGAATTTTGGGAAATTGTTATCTTATTCGGTATCTCACGGGCCTTGGGTCGGTGATTGCTTTAGATCCTACCTCAATAACCTAAACCGGGATGATTTGTGAAATATTTTATCTGAATATTTCAATAGGAATCTTGATGTTTTAAAAATTATGGAGTTTTTCGAAATGTCGACATTTTCAAAATGCTGAATTTTTAAATATATCGACTTTTCAAAATCCAGACTAACTTAAAATCCAAAGTTTTTCAAAATTTTGAGTTTTCAAAATCTAGACTTTTCAAATCTCCGACTCTTTCAAAATGCATAATTTTTAAAATGTTAGACTTTTTAAAAATGACGACTTTTTCTAAATGTTGACTTTTTGAAATGATGCATTTTTCAAAATCCCCACTATTTCAAAATGTTGTCATTTTCAAAATCTTGACTTTTCCAAAATTAATCCTTTCTTTCTCAAAATCAATCTTGACTTTTTAAAAATAAATCCAGACTTTTTTAAAATACCGGCCTTTTCATAAATCGCGTCTTCAAAATCTCAAATTTTACAAAAGCTAACTTTTTCACAATCCCAACTTTTAAAATGTTGACTTTTCCGAAATTCATAGTTTTTTTCAAAATCTCGACTTTTTATAATGCCGCCTTTTTAAAAATACTTAAATTTTTCTAAATTGCAACCTTTTCAAAATGTCGACTTTTTCAAAATCCCAACTTTCTATAACCTTGACTTTTTAAATTCCTAATTTTCAAAATACTCATTTCTGTTTCAAATCCACGACTTTTTAAAAATCTCGACTTTCTAAAAATCAGTAATTTTCGAAAATCCCAAATTTTAAAAATGTCATCTTTTCAAAAAGTTGACATTTTTGAAATGTTGAATTTTTCCAAATTACATTTTCAAACTACCGTCTTTTTGAAATCCGAGTTTTTTTAATTTACCGAAGTTTTCAAAAAGTTGACTTCTCAAAATGTCATTTTTAAAAAATATTGACTTTAATATAATGTCAACTTTATCAAAATAACTACTATTTTGAAATCCCAATTTTTAAAATTCCCAACATGTTCTCAACGATCAAAGATGCGAAATTCATCCTAGAGCCTAAGATATAAATAATTTCTTTTTCATATTCTTCAAACTTGATTTTTGACTTATTGACTATCAAATTTTCGATACAATTGCATCCCTTGTGGATTGTTGGATGTAAAATGATCAAAGACAGAGCTTTACATTTAGAAAGCTGTTTATATGTAATGCTTGAAAGCATTAGGATTCGGCAAAATGACATAGACACCATTGATAAAAAAAAAGTTCTATGGTAGATAAAACGATGGCATACCATATTAATTTATAAGTAAAACCATTATATTAACATAATGTAAACCATTATATTAAAAAAGAAACCCTTTTATTAAAATGGATTAGTAGGAGCGGGACAAGAGGGAGCGGGACAAGGGTTTGGGCTCGGTGTTAAGGCTAGGGAAGAAAGAGGCAAGTAAGATGGGCGCATCACATATCTAATGACAACTTGTTTTAAGATCCGACATCTCTTAGTTTGGTATGGGAAGATATCTCTTACTTGAGATTCAAGAGTCGATTCTTGAAATGGCAAGACAAAGATTCAACCAAGCTCTCTTTGGTTAGTTTGCTTGTATAAACGAGAAGATGGAAGAAGGTAGGGGATTAGAGATTGTGGCCATTGGAAATGAGACTTTTTCCTTTTTGACATGTTTGATTGCATTTTTAAATGGGTTTTCCGAAGAAACACTTCTTCCATTTTATGTGGTTGATAGAATTAAATTATAATTGCTAGGATACGCAGAAATATGAATAAGAAAATACTAATTTACCGAGATAGAGATAAATAAAATATACTAAATGTGAAACATGCAGAGAGACGAACAATGATTTACGTGGTAAAACCCAATTTGAGTGTTTATGGAGACATCCATTGTGTAAGATATCAAGCTTTATTAATTCAAGATGAATGGGTTATATGTGAAATCGTTAAGTGAAACTTTAGATCTTCACAAAAATATATACACCTAAATGGTGAAGTATAGTTAGGATTCCTCTTCGTAAAAATAAAGTGGAAAAATTCCATTAAAATTTTCCTTTATTAAGTGAGGTACACACTATGCCGTAAAGGAATACAAAATTTAACTTTTTTGGTACATATCTAATAAAGATGTGGTTACGAAGCGAGTATACAATTTTTTCCTAAAATATCTGTATCAATTGATGTTCTTCCCGATATGATGTATACAACAAAGTTGTAATCGTTGCTTTTGTCTGCATTAAACTATTCGTTGCCATATATATGTGCAACAATCTGCCAATACCATTATTTCTCATACAAAATCGTTTATATGAGCAAATATATAAGAGAGAAAAACTCATTTGCACGAGTAACAAGGTAGCCAAATGTGCCCTTCTCATCAGTTTACACAAGAGTTGTGTCCCAATCTGGACAGCCCAAAATTTGTGATATTTGCTTCCATTCTTTCACTATTAATATGTCATACGATTTGATATCTCTCGTGCGTTTTGCAACTAGTATGCAAATACCCAAATCCCGATTATTATTATAACAATAAATATTATCCAAGCTCGCAATACATATTATTTAAATACTTTTATAGTTATAGCATATGCCGGAAGACATTTACATTTAACGCAATGTCAAGCCTTGTTTCCCAAGTCGAGGCTTTACTTTTTAGCGCATGAAGTGATCCACATATCAAATGAAAGTACAAAAATTAATACTTATGGATTCTCTCTCAAACCTGAACCATCTGTTTTTACATTCCTAAATGTAACCCAAACATAGAGGAGAAGAAGTTGACGTAAATTTTTTTGGACATATACTCCATATTTAGAAAAGTCAAACGTTCTGTAGTAATAAAGGGAGGAAAACTTAGCACAATTGTACCATCCCATAGTGTTTATATCTACACTATTTTGTATATGATTTTTCTCAATGTGTAGACGTTCGACGTGCACGTAACATGTTGAAGTGCGTTATAAAGAAGCATGCAGAGTGGAAACCGATTGCGGTTGTCGGTCGTAATAGGTATGTGATACGTGCAAGCAACGAAAGCTTAACTCCCAATAAGCTTGTGCACGAAGCAAAAGCAGACAAAATTTTCCAAGCCAAGTATGAAACAACAAATCCACTAAAAGAGAAAATGTCCTTGGATGGTGGAATGAAGGACTAATTGCAAGTACATTAACGAGAAAACGAAGTTTCTAAAATATTTTCGAGACGCTTGTATAAAAGTACTAAATGTTCAAAAGTACTAAATGTTCAAAAGTACTAGATTTTAAGAATCATTCTCGATTTCTTTGAAATAAATCCCGACTTTACAATCTTTGTATCTCTCTTATCTAAGTCTTATTTTTTTACAATTATATTTTCGAATCCTCAATCACCTACTTAACCTCCCAACATATATTTTCTTGTCACTCTTTACTCCTACAAGGGGTACTACTACAAACTCCATAGGACTACTATGTACAGGTATAGAAAAAGACCTTTTCAACTTAGAGACGCTTTATTGGTTTTCATATACTTGTGTTCCTGGGACCATCTTCATACAACATCCATAAATTGTGAACACTCTAAGGACATCTTAAGGCCATTTCATTCCTTTGTACCTGTCAAGATGAATGAAAACAATCGCGCACCGCCGTTGTGATCATCTAGATTCTTTTGCATATTCACATCATTATGGACCAATGTCTAGTGGTAAACCTCCTTAATATAGATATCCTTCCATATTCTTATTCAAGATATCATTCCAAAAATGAAAAACATCATATCTTCTTATTCTTGATGGTTTGATCAAGTCATCATACAAATGAATAAAATTTTGTTTGCAAATTCCACTCCTTGCTCAATGTTTGTATTGAATAAAACTTCTAAAACATGTTGAAGAGATTGAAGAATCATGAAGAACATAGCTTGACTACATGATCAAAATCCCCTTGTTTAAAATGTCATCCTTTTCAAAATCTCGACTTTTTCAAAATTAATCCTAACTTTTCAAAATCAATCCCAAATTTTACAAATAAATCCCAACATTTTCAAAATGTCGATTTTTTCAAAATCGCGACTTTTTTATAATGCCGACTTTTATAAAATCCTAACTTTTTCAAAATCTTAAATTTTTCAAAATCTGTAACTTTTCAAAATCCCAACCTTTTCAAAATCTCAACATATTCAAAATCCTATTTTTTTAGAATCTCTACATTTTGAATATATTGAATTTCTCAAAATCCCACATTTTCATATATCGACTTTTTCAATATGGTGACATTTTAACAATGTCGTCTTTGTCAATATCCATAATTATTCAAAATTCAGAATTTTGAAAAATCCAAATTTTTTCAAAATGATGACTTTTCAAAATAAATCTCTCTTCTCTAAGTTCTCTATTTTGGAATCCTCAGTCACCTCCTTCACCTCCCACATAATATTAGTAAACCCTTGATGTATTCTAAAATTTCCCGAGTTAATAAACTATATTAAAGGTATCATCCCACAAGGCCTAATGTCTTGAGACCATAACCTATTTTACATTATACTTAGATGAAGTATCTATTTTGTATCCAATTTCTTACGTAAGAATATTAAATTCATTATTTCTTCTTCAAACTTCCTTACATAAGTATTCTTTAAAGACATTTAAATTGCGAATTTTAATCGTGTTGCAAGTGATAAACATTACCCTCTTGATATTATATGTTAAAATCAAATTTACATTTTTAGGGTAGTAGAAGGGTTGTCATTGTCAATGGAGGACACCAACTGTCCTATATTTTCTTCGCGAATACTTTGTAATATTTATTAAAATGTAACTTTTAAGTTATAATAATGTGGAATTAGGAGGGGAAAAGTGTAATGTTGAATTAAGACAAAAGGTGACTTTATGTTTTATAAGCTTACCTACCACATGGAGTGCCACACATGGAGAAAGTTGCCCAAAAATTTATAGAAGGATGTAGAGAGCTCATTTGTTAAGAGCGAAACCCCTTGAGAGCAAACTATTGAGGACAAAAACATTCTTTAGAATTCAGATTTGAGGACGAAAACCCTCATTTCTTTCACTTTTGAGCTTTATAAAGATGAATGCCAAAAAGGAATCGAGTTCAAAGGCATTGCAGCGATTGCGTAATTTAGGCAGTTTTTGGATAAGTTTTGGTCATTTCCAACCTAGGTACTCCATTTGGGAATTCGGGATGGAATATTTGTGTTCCCCTTATTGGAATATTCTATAATTAATATGTATAGTTGTTGTCATCCCATAGGTCATTTTCAGTTATTCAAAGTGTGTTGTAATTCCACATATATCTCTACATATGAGTTTTCAAAGTTTACATATGTTTAGCCTTGAAAATAATTAAATTTAATCGGATCAAAGATTTTATCGATTTTTAGTTGAATTTCTAATTGCTAAAATTTCACATGTATTCACGGAAAATATTTAATTTTCTATAATGGTTTGAGAGGGAAAATCCCTTTTCTATAATTTTTGCATATGGGTTTTGTTAAAATACAATTTTCTTTGTGCTTTTGTAAAAAGAACTTTACAAATGAAGGAACTATATAAAGGGGCATGATTGCCACACTAGGGAATAAGTCACAACCAATCAACCTAATTGAACACAATGGAAGAAGTAGTCCATCTAACCGGGAATATCACCTAACCCAAGAATGCTCTGCCAATAAACACCATGTCACCATCATAATGCCACCATATTCCTCGTGAGGGGTAAGAGATGATAAGTACAAGGAAGAAACATGGATGACATTGACAATCCAATACTAGCAAGTAGCTAGGGTACATGAAGGTTTAAAGGGAAAGAAGAGGAGTTCGTGATAATGGAATTTGGGTGATGAAAAATGATCTTTTAGAGTTTTAGAAAGCTGTTTATTTTTGGCCATTTTCCAAATCCAATTTTCCACTTTTGGTGGTTGGGATTAATGTTTTCTAGACCCATGTTTTATAGACCATCTCTTTTGACCCAAATTTCAATTGAAAGATTTAAGAGGATTAATGGTTTGGATTAATACTTGGTTAAGTTTTGTAGATGATACGTGAATTGTTTTTGGATTCAAAGAGAAGGAATGTGCATCGTTGATGCTCTCAAAGATCAAAGACGTAAAATTCATCCTAGAGCCTAAGATATAAATAATTTCTTTTTCATATTCTTCAAACTTGATTTTTGACTCATTGAACATGAAATTTTTGTATACAATTACATCCCTATTGGATTGTTTTATGTAAAATGATCAAAGACAGAGCTTTACATTTAGAAGCTGGTTATATGTATTGGTTCAAAGCATTAGGATTCGGCAAAATGACATAGACACCATTGATAAAAGAAGTTCAATGGTAGATAAAATGATGGCATACCATATTAATTTGCAAGTAAAACCATTATATTAAAAAAGAAATCCTTTTTATTAGAATGGATTAGTAGGGAGCGAGGACAAGTGGGAGCAGGACAAGGGGTTGGGCTCGATGTTAAGGCTAGGGAATAATGAGGCAAGTAAGATGACTGGGTGCATCGCATATCCAGGGGACAACCTGTTTCAAGATCGACACCTCTTAGTTTGGTATGGGAAGATATCTCTTACTTGAGATTCTCGAGTCGATTCTTGAAATGGCAAGACAAAGATTCAACCAAGCTCTGTTGGGTTAGTTTGCTTGTAGAAGGCCAAACATTGATTTTGTGAGGAGTTGGATAAACAGAAGATGGAAGAAGGTAGGGGGATTAGAGATTGTGGCCATTTCAAACGAGATCTTTTTCCTTTTTGTGAGGATTCGGATGTTCTCTCGGTGCTGCCATGGGTCCATGGTTTTTGGGAAATTAGTGCTTCATTTGGCTAGATGGCATCTTGACGCCTTAATTAGGGAACTTGGTTTTTTATTGGGTATCTCATTGGACTTGGGTCGGATGATTGCTTTGGATCCTAGCACAATAACCGGAACCGGGATGATTTGTGAAATATTTTATGTGAATATTTCAATAGGAATATTGATTTTTAAAAATTTGAAGTTTTTTGAAATGTCGACATTTTCAAAATGCCGAATTTTTAAACATATCGACTTTTTCAAAATCCAGACTAACTAAAAATCCAAAGTTTTTCCAAATTTTGATTTTTCAAAATCCAGAGTTTTTTAAATCCTCGACTTTCTCAAAATGTAGAATTTTTTAAAATGTTGGACATTTTAAAAATGACAACGTTATCCTAAATATTGACTTTTTGAATGATGCATTTTTCGAGAATCTCTCCACTTTATCCAAATGTGGTCATTTTCAAAATCTCACTTTTCGAAAATTAATCCTTTCTTTTTCAAAATGAATCTTGACTTTTTCAAAATAAATCTGGACTTTTTCAAAATATCGACTTTTTCAAAATACTAACTTTTTCAAAATGTCGATCTTGAATTTTACAAAAGCAAACTTTTTCACAATCGCAACTTTTCAAAATGTCGACTTTTCTAAAATCCCTAGTTTTTATAAATCTCAACTTTTTCATAATGCCGCCTTTTTAAAAATCCTTAATTTTTATAAATTCCAACTTTTAAAATTTTGACTTTCTCAAAATCTAGAATTTATGAAAATTGCAAATATTTCAAAATGACGACATTTTAAAACTTATCAAAATGACGACTTTTTGAAAATCCCTACTTTTTAAAAATCCTCACTATATTAAAATCTCGAGTGTTTCAAAATTTTATCTTTTCCAAATCCTAATTTTGGAATCCCGACTTTTTAAAATCTTGAGAAGATATCTCTTACTTGAGATTCTTGAGTCGATTCTTTAATTGGCAAGACAAAGATTCAACCAAGGTCTCATTGGGTTAGTTTGCTTGTAGAAAGGCCAAACATTGATTTTTTGAGGAGTTGGTTAAACACAAGATGGAAGAAGGTAGGGGATTAGAGGTTGTGGCCATTGAAAATGAGACCTTTTTCCTTTTTTGACGGGTTTCGGATGTTCTCTTAGTGCTGCCAAAGGGTCCATGGTTTTATGTGTAAATAGTGCTTCATTTGGCTAGATGGCATCCTGACGCCTTATTTTGGGAACTTGGTAGTTTATTGGGCATCTAACGTGCCTTGGGTCGGATGATTGCTTTGGATCCCACCACAATAACTCGAACCAGGATGATTTGTGAAATATTTTATATGAATAGTTCATTAGGAATCTTGATTTTTTCAAAATTATGGAGTTTTTGTAAATGTCGACATTTTCAAAATGCTGAATTTTTAAAAATTATTGACAATTTTGAAATGTTGAATTTTTCCAAATTACATTTTCGAAATACCATCTTTTAAAAAAATCGACTTTTTTGAAATTGCTAATTTTGAAAATGTCAAATTTTTAAAAAATATTGACTATTTCAAAACTCAACTTTTCAAGATGTCGAAGTTTATAAAACGCTAGCTTTTTGAGAATGCCAACTTTTCAAAATGTCGACCTTTTCAAAATCCCGACTATTTCAAAATATTGACTTTTTCACTATCTTGAATTTTAAAATTTCAAAATAAATGTAGACTTTTTCAAAATAACAAGGTTTTCACAATGTTGACTTTTTCAAAATGATGAGTTCGTCAAAATCTCTAATTTTTCAAAATGTTAACATTTTCAATATGTCGATTTTCTCAAAATCTAGAATTGCTCGAGAATCCAAGCTTTCTCAAGATATCAAGGCTTTCTTAGAATCCGGACTTTTCAAGATCTTGACTTTGAAAAACACGACGTTTTCAAAATAGGGGCAATCGTTATTGGGCTTTGGAGATTTTTTTCCCATAAACGACACAGTCTCCTTTTTTGAAATTTAGGCTTTGAAAAACCCGACTTATTGAAATCTAGCACTTTAAAAATCTTGACTTTTAAAAAAATAAATCTCGACTTTTTCAAAATGGCCACTTTTTGAAATGCCGAATTTTAGAAATGTGCACTTTCTCAAAATCCCCACTTTTTCAAAATTGTGAATTTTGAAAATGCCAACTTTTTCAAAATACCGACTTTTTCAAGATCCCGACTTTTTCAAACTCCAGAATTTTCAAAATACAAATTTTTAAAATTGAGTCTTTTCAAAATCTCGGCTTTTTCAAAATCCCGACTTTTTAAAATTTTTGCCGTGTTCGAAATGATGACTTTTTGAACATCTCGACTTTTCAAAATATCGGGTTTTCCATAATCTTTTTTTTTTTAAAATCCCCACTTTATTAAAATGCCCACTTTTGCATCAAAACACCCACCTTTTCAAAATGCGGTGATCTAAACATGATGGCTTTTTTCTAAATCTCAATTTTTCATAATCAATACCGACTCTTTTCAAAATCAATCTTGACTTTTGAAAATCTAAAAATCCCCACTTTTTCAAAATCTCGACATTTTCAAAATGATAATTGTTTCAAAATTCCAACTTTTTAAAAATAACGACGTTTAGAAGATCCCGACTTTTTCAAACTCATGACTTTTTCGAATACCGATTTTTAAAATCTAGTCTTTTTCAAAATCTTGACTTTTCAAAATCCGTCTTTTATAATATCTTGATTTTTTCAAAATATCAGCTTTTCCAAAATCACAACTTTTTAAAAATCCCGACTTTTTCAAAATCCTCACTTTATGAAAATGCCCACTTTTGCATTAAAACAACCACCTTTTTCAAAATGCAGACATTTTCAAAATAAAATCCCTATTTCGAAACTCCCGACTTTTTCAAACTGCGGCCATTTTAAAAATGTCAAACTATTTAAAAATGACGACTTTTTGCAAATCTTGACTTTTTCATAATCAATACCGATTCTTCTCAAAATCAATCTCGACTTTTTGAAACTCCCGACTTTTCCAAAATCCCGAATTTTGGAAATCCAAACATTTTCAAAATGCCAACTTTTCAAAATGCTGACTTTACAAAAGCGTACATATTTTTCAAAATGCTAACTTTTTCATAATTATGCCTTTTTGAAAATCCTAACTTTTTCAATATCTCGTCTTTTTCAAAATCCTGCCTTTTTAAAAATCCCAAGTTTTTAAAAACCTTTTTGTTTTTACAAAATCGTGATTTTTTCGAAATCCTAATTTTTGTAATTTATCGAAGTTCTCAAAATGTTGATTTCTCTAAATTTCGACTTTAATAAAATGTTGACTATATCAAAATCACGACTATTTTGAAATGCAAACTTTTTCAAAATGCGACATTTTCAAAATCTAGACTTTTTCAAACTTGTGACGTTTTCAAAATTCGATTATTAAAATCAAGACTTTTTCAAAGTGATGCCCTTTATAATATATCACCTTTTCAAAATCCCAACTTTTAAACCAAAACACCCACTTTTAAAAAAGCTCTTGAAAATAAATCCCAATTTTAAAAATCTCATCTTTTTCAAAATTTCTTACTTTTTAAAAATGTAGTCATTTTAAAAATGGTAGACATTTTTAAAATGGTGGACATTTTAAAAATGATAACTTTTTCTCAATGTAGATTTTTTGAAAATGATGCCTTTTCAAAATCCTAAATTTTACACAATCCCGAATTATTCAAAGTTCCCACTTTTTCAAAGTGTCGACCCTTTCGAAATACTGACTTTTTTAAAATCTGAAATTTTTCAAAAGAACTAAATTTTCAAAATCAATTTCGATTTCTTCCCAAATCAATCCCTACTTTTTCAAAATAAATCCCGACTTTACAATCTTTTTATCTCTCTTCTCTAAGTCATGTATTTTTCCAATTCTATTTCGGAATCCTCAGTCACCTACTTCACCTCCCCACATAAATTCTCTTGTCACTCCTTACCCCCGCGGAGGTACTACCACATACTCCAAATGACTATGTACAATCTAGAAAAAGAACATTTCAACTCGAGACTCACCTATTGCTTTTCATATATATGACATTTCTGAAACCATCTTCATACACCCTCCATAAATTGTGAACACTCTAAAGACATCTTCAACCCATTACATTCCTTTGTACCTGTCAAGATGAATGCAAATAACCATACCTATCCTTAGTCATCATGTAGTTTGTTTGCACATCATTGTGGCTATGTTTTGAAGAAAATGGCATTATTTTGCACAGGAGTATCTTTTCATAAGACCACAAGACTATAGAGGAGATGTCAACATCAGAACTTGCGAGTGGACCTCACAGTTGATGGAATGCATGGGTGAATACTTTGCCAAGCATTGCAAACAAAGTAATTATTTTTGCTCACACAAGAGAGATTTGTTTTTTCCATGTGCATTCAAGGGGCAGAATTAAAGAGTGCTAAATTTATCATTGCAAGTGGATCAAATTGTAAGTGTTACATCAAGCATTATAAGATAGAGATTGCATGCACATTGAAGGAGAGTTACACAACAAGCAAGGGCTATTATTAGCAAAATTATTCACCTTTGTTAAAAATATATTAGTCAACTGCAGTTTGAGTGATTGCATTTTTGAAATCAAGGCTATTAAGACTTTCAAAATTTCCACTTTTTCAAAATGTCGAACCTTTCAAAATCCTTACTTTATTAAAATACCCACATTTGCATCAAAACACCCACCTTTTCAAAATGCGGACCTTTTCAAAATAAATCCCATGTAATCCCGACTTTTTAAAAATGCGGCCATTTTAAAATTGTTAGAATATTTTAAAATGACGGCTATTTCTAAATCTTTACTTTTTCATAATCAATACCGACTCGTTTCAAAATCAATCGACTTTTTGAAAATCTTGACTTTTCACAATCCCAACTTTTTGAACTCCAAACATTTTTATAAATGCCAACTTTTCAAAATGCTGACTTTTCAAAACATACATTATTTCAAAATGGCAACTTTTTCATATTACACCCTTTTGAAAATCCGCCTTTTCAATATCTTATCTTTTGAAAATCCTACCTTTTTAATATCGATTTTTTTCAAAATGCCAACTTTTAAAAGCGATTTTTGAAAATCTCGATTATTTACAATCGATACTTTTCAAAATCGAGACTTTTCAAAAGTCATAACTTTTGAAAATGCCTACTTTTTTCATACAAGACAACTTCCATATATTTAGACTCCTTAGCTGAGATAGAAGTTTCATGAGAATATTTTTAGCAGAGATAGTAGATGTAGGATCAAAGGCGAATGAGTAGCATATCAAAGCGACCCACTTGCATCCTTTTTGTCTCATATCTATGTTGGGATGTTTGTAGAGGAGAAATTTCTCCTTGGTGCAAGCTTTATCTTATTGTTGTTTGGCGGGACCGCAGAGGTTTGTATGAATAAATTTCAGAGGTGTCTTTGTAGAGTACCCCTTCAACGTGAATGTACAGTATAGAAAAAGACCGTTTCAACTTAGAGACTCGTCTATTGCTTTTCATATACTTGACAGTTCTCAGACAATCTTCATACAACCTCCATAAATTGTGAACACTCTAAAGACATCTTCAACCCATTTCATTCCTTTGTACCACTGTCAAGATGATTGAAAACAAACGTACTGTCCTTTGTCACCATGTAGATTCTTTGCACATTAATGTTGACCGGTGTCAATAGGTAAACCTGCTTTTTAATATAGATATCCTTCCATATTCTTGTTCAATATATCATACCAAAGCTGACAAACATCAAATCTTCTTGTTCTTAATGATCTGATCAAGTCATCATACAAATAAATGAGTTTTTGTTCAGAAATTTCACTCCTTGCTCACTTTTATTATTGAATCGAATCTCTAAATCACGTTGAAGAGATTAAAGAATCATGAAGAAGATCCCTTGACTACATGATCCTTTGAAACAATACTAATTCTTTTGTCATTTAAGGCTTCTTTAATGCATAATGACACAATGACAAACCGCAAAACATAGAGTCATTTTAATGTCTTCATATATCAAAAGTATTATAAACCTATAGACTTCAAGACTCATCATATCGACTAAGACAACTTATAGACATACCTAGACTTCATGAAAGAATTTCTACATTGATGTATTTCATATCACTTTGCATGTCATCGTAATGAGAATTTGATAACTTCTCGAGGAGCTAGATGATAGGAAAAGACAAAGAATAGATTTATTCAATGTTTATTCAATTCTATGTATTCCAAACAAAAGAGCAAAGCCAAATATAAAGGCATGGGAGGAAGGAGGACAGTTATAACCGTCCATCAAAAAATACATAACAATAATGTATTAAACTAAACTAATGCTAACATTCCCCCCCTTAATACATTGTTTCTACATATGTACCCCCTAAATAAATCAAACTTCACTTTGCCGAGAGGCTTGGTGAGAACATCTACAACTTGAAAAATCGGAGAGGCGATCTTTGGAGTTGAATTTGTTGGTTCAAGACTTGTTCGTGAATGTAGTGACATTTGACCACAATATGCTTTGTTCGTTCATAAAAAACATGATTCTTCACAAGCTTCAACACACCTTGATTGTCACAGTGAATGATGGGAGGTTTCTCTTTAGGAATCCCTATATCTGTAAGAATGTGACATAACCAAATCGTTTCGCACATATCTCTTCATGCGGTATGGTATTCACCTCGAGTGGATGAGAGAGGAAAACCAGTTTCCTTCTTGCTAATCCATGAGATAGGTCCAGATCGAGATGAAAAACATACCACGAAGTGGATTTCCTATTATCAACGGATCCTACATAGTCCGAATCAGTATATCCTGTAAGTAGGCGGGTGTTCTTTTCGATACACGAGACTAAAGTGAATCTGTACCTCGAACATATCTCAACACATGCTTTGCTACTATCCAATGACATTTTTTCGGCTCCAGCATAAATCGGCAAGATAGCTCACCTGCAAAGCAAAGATCTGGACATTCCACATAGTAAGGCATCTACGGATGTATCCCTTCTAAACAACGCATCAGCTACTAAATTTTCTTTACCTTTTTGTATATGATTTCAAAATCATAACCCAACATTTTGTTACCCACTTTTGTTGTTCCTCGATGATAACCTTTGCTCCAAAAAGTATTTGCGACTATCGTGATCAGTTTTACATTGAAGTGTCTTCCCATGAGATAGGGCCTCCATTGATTGACCGCATGAAGAATAGTTTGTCATTTCATTCTCATAGACATGAGTTTGGACTAGTCTTTTCCTTTGAATTGGTGACTCTCAAATGCAATTGGTCTTCCTTCTTGCATTAGAATTGATCTCAATCCACGATCTTGAAGCGTCACATTCAACAATGAAGGCTTTTGAGAAGTTGGGAGTAGCCAAAACTGGGGTGCTGCACATGGCTTCGTTCAGCTGCTCAAAGGATTTAATGGCTATGTCTGTCGAATGGAAGGCATCTTTCTTTAGCAATGCAGTGAGTGGGGTTGCTATTCTACCATATCCCCGCAAAAATCTTTTGTAGTACCCTATTAGTCCTAGGAACCCACGAAGATTTTTGAGATTTTTGGGCCTTGGCCATTCCACCATAGCTTTGATCTTCTGAGGATCAACTTTGATGCCTTCATGGGATACAATATGACCCAGATTACTCTACCTCTTGTACACCAAAAGAACATTCGGATGGCTTTCATACACAGTATGTTTCTCCAAAACTTCCAACACGTTATTTACATGTTGTAAGTGTTATTTACACGTTATTTAGTGTAAAGTTGACAATATTTAGTTTTTACTTTAAATGAGAGTTGAATTCAAGACCTACTTATTAAGAAGATTATCTAAATAGCTGAGCTATAAGAGTAGACTTTAGATTTATAAATCTAGATTTATCCATGAAAGATAATGATATTAAGTTCATTTTCATAAATTTAAATATTGAAATTTTCAATATTAAATCAAGTATTTCATATTAAACAAAGTAGAATTATCGATAAAATTTTAAACCATTTATAAGAAAATTTGGTCAAAATATTTTCAAATACATATTGATTGGCCTATCTAAATTTTGAAACGATAGTTAAAAATTAGTCAACCGATTATAAAAATAACCATTAAAAAGATATTGGTTAAGACCAAACAAGTTTGCAACATGACCTAGGTTTTACACAAAGCTAACATGAAAATGGGGAACTAGCAAGACTTTCCAAGGCAATTATAACGAGACAAAAACACGGTAGTTGGGTTTCTATGCCGAGAAGAATGAAACATACTCAACAATATTTCGTAAAAACCTAGTCTAGAATGTCACACACACACATATTAGGGGAGAAGAGGAATGGGAGTGAAACCCATCTCTCTCGGATTATTTTTTTCTTCTACATGATAACACTCTTCTGCTCAACCAACACAGCTCTATATATAGCAGTGGAGATAGCAAGCAACACAAACCATGGTCCCGGTTTCTAGCTCTTAAAAGCATGGGTGCTAGAAATAAATATTCCCAGTTACCCACACTCGGGCTAGTGTCCTTCCATCCCGCACACAAAACAATCTTGCATACTCCAGCCATAGTAAGACTTCAAATTAATGAACTCAAAAAAACAACACATTTCTCAAGAAAAATAAAGCAAATCTCAAAAACCAAGCATAACAAGCAAATAATAATGAGGCAATCTCCCATAAATCTCAAGAACATTGACCCAATTGAGCTATAGCAACAACAAAATTATACCAAAAATACCACGAAATCAAAACAAAACATCAATGGCATAGAACCTAACTAGATGTCCTCCACTTGGGGATGCCTTGTGTTTTCCTAAAATCCCTCCATACCCCTCTGTGACAATGTGCCTACAATCCTTATTGCACCCTAAAGGTCATTTAGAAGTTAAGTCATAAGGTTTGAGTTCTCGCATTTATGTTCGACGAGGATAAAGTTCAAGTTCAAACAACTTTTTTCTATGGTTTTTTTTTTTTTGAAAAAAATGGATAAATATGTCAGAGGGATAAAGTGGAGAGAGTTTTTTGTCCGCTACTCAATCGTTATATTTATATATACACACATTTGTAAACTAATGCAAAATCTTGTCAAAGACTTCCCATGCAAAAACAATGGATAAAGATTGAGTTAATGTTCAATGAGAGTAAAGTTTGAAACTTTTTCGTTAAAATTTGGGAAACCTTATGACATAGTTTATATGGTATGTGACATTAAAATCATAGTTACCAAATCCAGTTGGATCTCGCACAAAACGGCCGATTCCATATTTTTCAACCAACCTGGATAAATTTGATCCAGGTCAGCCCTATTTTTTCAAATCATAAAAAAAAAATTGGATAAAAAAGACACCCAACAACCATATTATTATTTAATATTTAAATGTATTAACATTTTTATCACGTTATTAAAAAAAATCAGTGATTTTGTCAATTTTGCATATTTACAAAGTATATTCATATATGAAATGTATAAATATTATACTAATTTTTTTGGAAATGTATAAAACCAACATATTCACTCTACAAAGCATGTTTGCATGGTAAACAAAAAAAAATCTCATTCAAGTCAAAGGGTAACTCTACAAATAGACCTCTTGATTTAATTCATATAGACCTCTGTGATCCTACCACGATTCAAAGTATACAAGGCGAAGTATATTTCATGTTGCTAATCGAAGACAACTCTCTCACATCTGAGGACACCTCAACAAAATGGATTTGTTGAAGGGAAGAATACAACTGTCCAAGAAATGGTGAGAACAAGTCAATATGAATCAAAATTGCCTAAAGCTATTGGAGTGAAGCAGTTTACACCACGGTCTACATTCTGAACAGAGCTCAGTTGAGAGTAAACAGTGACAAGACACCTTATGAATTGTGGAAGAACATGCCTGCAAATGTGAAACATACATGGGTGTTTGGAAGTAAATGCTATATAAAAAGAGATGAAGATAACTTGTGCAAGTTTGACTCTAGATGTGATGAAGGCATATTCCTTGGATACTCAACGGTCAGTGTGGCTTACAGGTGCTACAATAAGAGGCTACAGAAGATTGTAGAAAGTAAAAATGTAAAGGTAGATGATACTCCTAAGTCCAACACTTAGCAATAATAACAATCATGAAGAACATGAAGATGATGATGACATGGATAGTCCGCAAAAGACGTAGATGAAGAAGAAGAAAGACCAAAAACCAAGGCACCAAGGATCATTCGTCAGATCAGATCATTAGAAACAAAGGTGGCATTCTTACAAGAAGAAAGTTAAGGGAGCAGCACAACTGCATGAAGACATAACATTCATGTCAATGATAGAACCCAAGAATGTTGCCGAAGCAAACAAAGATCAACATTGGGTAGACACAATGAATGAAGAACTTGATCAAATTAAGAAGAATGAGACGTTGGAGCTGGTAACCAGACAGCAAAAAACATGTGATTGGGACCAAATTGGTTTTAGAAATAAGTTGAGTGAGAAAGGAGAAGTATCAAGGAACAAGGCCAAACTTGTATGTTTTTATAAAGGATACACACAAATGGAAGGTATTGAATTTGATGAAACATTTACACCACGGTAGAAATTGTGATGTAAGAACTCCATTGTGAACAAAAGAGTAAAAAGGTTAATGTTGTGTGTCTTTGGTGTCTATGAGTTGTCTTCTCTCCACCAGCTACGAGAAGAAGGAGAAGTGAAATGGTCTAAGATATCTAATGTGTCAAACCTAAGAAAGAGTAGATTGAGAGGACATGTTTTCTTGCTAAGTATGATTTTTCTCATAATTTTGATGAGCATACAAATGTACAAGATAAAAAGGCTAATGAAGTTGATCTTTTAGTATTTCACAATAACATGGGTATATAGTACCTAAATCACTCAAGAAGTCATATGATAACACAAAGACACAGTTGTGGATGTCTAAGAGCATAAGGAATGGTGGAGAAACATCTCAAGAAGATGCAGATGGTGAAAGGATGATTATTGCGCCTCGAAGCTTATGGAAAAGAATTGAAGTAGGTTCTAACAAACAAGAAAATAGAGATATTCCATGATGACAAAGAGCATAGCAGGTATACCAGGGAGATGAGAGGTAAATAGGTTGTTTTTGATGATTTGAATGATAATGATTATAATTTATGAAAATAATCATGATTTATCTTTCCAAATTAGTATGAATGATGATATGTGGAATGAGTTGACTACAATGGCTAACATGCAGTAGGGTGAATACTCTAGAATGGTTAATGAAGATCATAGCCATGATCAAGAAATGATGGGAAGTGAAGACGTGTTGAATGAAGGTAAGGATAACTTCTTAATGCAGGAGGTAATGGAAGAATATGCTGGTGCAAAACTGGGCATGGAGAATGAAAATAAGGAACTAGCACCTAGATTTAATGAAATTTATTATGACATGGATGATGAAGTTTTAAGTGAAGAATTGTTGAATCCTTCTAAGGAGATGTGTTTGAGCTCATATCAGACTGAGAATATCATTGATTATCTTGAGTAAGAGGCAAATAAAGAGGAAAAAAATGAAAATGACAAATTTGAACATGGAAAATTAAAAAAATGAAGAGAATCAATATTATGGGCGTTATAGATGTAAAGGCAGGGGATGTTCTTCATGATTCTTCAATCTCTTCAACATGTTTTAGAGGTTCGCTTCACAACCAACAGTGAGTAAGTAGTGAAATTTTTGAACAAAAATTCATTCATTTGTATGATGACTTGATCAGACCATCAAGAACAAGAAGATTTGATGTTTGTCAGCTCTGGAATCCTATCTTGAACAAGAATATGGAAGGATATCTATATTGAAAAGGAGGCTTACCTCTTGCCACTAGTCCACAATGATTTGCAAACAAACTAGATGATGACAGAGGGTAGGTATGGTTATTTTCATTCATCTTGACAGGGTATAAAGGAATGAAATAGATTGATGATGTCTTTAGAGTGTTCATAGTTTACGGAGGGTGTATGAAGATGGTTTGAGAACTGTCAAGTATATGAAAAGCAATAGGTGAGTCTCTGAGTTGAAACGGTCTTTTTCTAGACAATACATAGTCCTTTGGAGTCTGTGGTAGTACCTCTAGTAGGAGTAAAGAGTGACAAGAGAATTTATGTGGGGTGGTGAAGTATGTGATTGAGGATTTCAAAATAGAAGTGGAAAAATATAGAACTTAGAGAAGAGTGATACAAAGATTGTAAAGTCACGATTTATTTTGAAAAAGTAGGGATTGATTTCGAAAGAAATCGAGATTGATTTTGAAAATTTAGTAATTTTTAACAAGTCATAATTTTTAAAGAGTCAACATTTTGAAAAAGTGGGGAATTTGAAAAACTCGGGATTGTGTAAAAATTGGGATTTTGAAAAGCCATCATTTTGAAAAAATCGACATTCAGAAAAAAGTAGTCATTTTAAAAAGGCTGCCACTTTGAATAGGATTTATTTTCAAGAGTATTTTGAAAAGAGAGCATTTTTAAAAAGAGGATGTTTTGATTTAAAAGTTGGGATTTTGAAGAATTCAAGAATTTGAAAAAGCCATGATTTAAAAAAGGTGATATATTAAAAGGGAGTCATTTTTAAAAAGTCAGAATTTCGAAAAAAATAGAGATATTGAAAAATACTAGATTTTAAATATCAAAATTTTGAAAATGTCACAAGTTTGAAAATTTCCAGATTTTGAAAATGTCAGCAGTTTAAAACAGTCAGCATTTTGAAAAAGTTGGGATTTTAAAATAATCATGATTTTGATGAAGTCGATACTTTGCGAAGTCAACATTTTGAAAAACTTCAGTAAATTAAAAATATCTGAATTTTGAAAAAGCTGATATTTTTTTTAAAAAGTCGGCCTTTTAAAAAGTTGGGATTTTAAATAATTTTGGATATTCAAAAAGGCAGGATTTTGAAAAAGATGAGATCTTGAAAAAGGCGGGATTTTCATAACGGCGTAATTATAAAAAAGTTGCCATTTTGAAAAAACGACGTTTTGAAAAGTCACCATTTTGAAAAGTATTTGGATTTTTAAAAAAGTTGGGATTATGAAAAAGTCAAGATTTTCAAAAAGCCAAGATTTATTTTGAAAAGAGTCGGTATTGATTTTGAAAATTCCACAAGTTTGAAAAAGTCTGGATTTTGAAAATCTCAGCATTTTAAAACAGTTGGCATTTTGAAAATGTCAGGATTTTGAAAAAGATGGGATTTTAAAATAATCAATATTTTGATAAAGTCGACATTTTATTAAAGTCGATATTTAGAAAAAATAGACATTTTGCAAAGTCCACATTTTGAAAACTTCAAGTAAATTGAAAAAATCCGAATTTTAAAAAAATAGATTTTAAAAAAAAGATTTTTAAAGAGTTGGGCGTTTAAAAGTTGGGATTTTGAATAAGTTTATATATTCAAAAAGGCAGGATTTTGAAAAGGACACGATATTTAAAATGGCGGGATTTTGGAAAGGGCGTGATTATGAAAAAGTTGTCATTTTGAAAAAATGTACATTTTGAAAAGTCAACATTTTGAAAAATAATTGCATTTCAAAAAAGTTGGTATTATGAAAAGTCTAAGGTTTTCAAAAAGTCGGGATTGATTTTGAATAGAGTCGGTATTGATTATGAAAAAGTCGAGATTTAGAAACACCCGTCAATTTCAAATAGTCTAACATTTTTAAAATGCCCGCATTTTGAAAAGTTTGGGATTTTCAAAATTGGCATTTATTTTGAAAAGGTTGGCATTTTAATAAAGTGAGGATTTTGAAAGGTTCAATATTTTAAAAAAGTGGAAATTTTGAAAGCCTTAATAGCCTTGATTACAAAAATACAATCAATCAAACTGTAGTTGACTGATATATTTTTAACAAAGTATGATGAATAATTATGCTAATAATAGCCCTTGCTTGTTGTGTAAGTCTCGTCCAATGTGCACAATCTCTGTCTTCTAATTCTTGATGCAACACTTACAAATTGATCCACTTGCAATGATAAATTTAGCACTCTTTAATTCTGCCCCTTGGATGCACATGCAAAAATTAATCTCTCGTGTGAGCAAAAATAATCACTTTGTTTGCAAAGCTTGGCAAAATATTCACACATGCATTCCATCAATTGTGAGGTCCTCTTGCAATTTCTAATGTTGACATCTGCTCTATCTTCTTGTGGTCATATGAAAAGATACTCCTGTGCAAAATAATGTCATTGTTTTCAAAACATAGCAAAATAACTCGTAATAGTTCATCCATTGCGGTGGCCACATGTGATGTGTGCACACTTTATCCTCATAGGATTATTGACCTCCTTTGAATAATCATTGGATTGCATAAAATCATACTTTTGCTTAGTCGAAAAACATGGTTATTTCATGGCATAATGTTTGGTTTCCTTTGATTGGAAGATAGTGGAAAATAATATGAAGTTTACGTTTTGCTGGTTGGCACATATACTATGGCTTTTGGTTTTAATAATCATTTGATTGATTATTGTTGTCGGTGTTTGATTTTGTTGAAGAGCATAACAGAGAGATGAAAGGTAAATAGAGAGAAGAAATGATGAATTTAATATCCTTACATAAGAAATTGCATGAAACAATACATACTTCAATTAAGTAGAATGTATAATAGGTTATTGTCTAATCCCAATATATAGAGAGAGCAAAATCCCTTTGGCAGTCGGTGTCCATTCTCATTCCTTTCTCGTCTTCTTTGCCTTATTTTGTGCTAATTGATTTTGGTATTCCTTAGAACTTTATTTACTTTCTGTTTACCCCAACGGAGTTCAGAACAGGAACCTTTTATTGGGTGAGTATTGAGCTTTTATACAGGGATCTGAAAATATTTTAGAAACACAGATTTTCTGTTAATTGACTTGTAAGTAGTCCTTCATTCCACCGTGTAAGGACATTTTCTGTTTTTAGTGGATTTGTTCTTTCATATCTGTATGGGAAATTTTTGTCTATTTTGCTTCAGACACAAGCTAATCGCGAGTTAAGCTTTGGTTGTTTGCACGTATCACATACCTGTTCGGAATGAAAACTGCATCTGCTTTCCCCTCTGCATGCTTCTTTATGACGCACTTCAACATTTTACGTGCACGTCGAACGTCTACACATTTTGTATTTTCATTTGATATGTGGATCACTTCATGTGCTAAAGTAAAGCCTTGACTGGCAACAAGGCTCGACATTACGTTAAATGTAAATGTCTTCCTGGCATATGCTATACCTATAAAAGTATTTAAATAATATGTATTGCGAGCTTGCGATAATATTTATTGTTATAATAATAATCGGGATTTGAGTATTTGCATACTAGTTGCGAACCCACAGAGATATCAAATCGTCCGACATATTAATAGTGAAAGAATGGAAGCAAATATCACAAATTTTGGGCTGTCTAGATTGGGACGCAACTCTTGTGTAAACTAATGCAAAGGGCACATTCGGCTACCTTGTTACTCAGGTAAATTAGTTTTTTTGATCTTATATATTTATTCATGTAAACGATTTTGTAGCAGAAATAATGATATTGGCAGATTTTTGCAAAGATATATGGCAACGAACAGTTTAACACTCTATTATATACTCGGTCAGAAACAAATTTTTATTAGACATGTACCAAAAAAGATATATTTTGGATTCCTTTACGGCACAGTGTTTAACTCACTTAATAAAGGAAAATCTTAATGACATTTTACCACTCTATTTTTACGAAGAGGAATCCTAACTATACTTCACCATTTAGGTGTATATTATTTTGTGGAGATCTAAAGTTTCTCTTAACGATTTCACATATAACCTGTTCATCTTGAATTAATAAAGCTTGATATCTTACACGATGGATGTCTCCATAAACACTCAGCTGGGGTTTACCACATAAATATGGTGTTCTCTTGCATGTTTCACATTTAGTATATTTTATTTATCTCTATCTCTCGTAAATTAGTATTTTGCTATTCATATTGCAGAGTATCCTAACAATTATAATTTAATTCTATCCACCACATAAAATGGAAGAATTCTTTCTTGGGAAAAACCATATAAAATTGCAATCACACATCAACATGTAACCATTTTATCATTCCGTAAAGTTAGTAACATTATCCACATGATTTTTCAGCCAAGGTCACGAATTTGGAAAGGAAATATTATTGGCGCTATGGATGCAAAGGCAAGGGAAACCATTGATAAAAAGCACTTCAATTGCTTTTTACGAGAGATAATTCACTTCTAAACTACGCTCGTTTTAGTGTACATTCATCATATGCAACAGACGGCCCGTCGCTTCCCTCTCCCAGATATAGATTTGCTAATTGGCACAATTTTAGTCCATTGCCTAATAATTCTTCTATTATTGTGGGACAATCACACACACAAATTAATATGTTTTTATCCTCGATCTTTATCCGTTGGTGAATTTGCTCCAAACTTTATCCTCATTTAACATCATCGTGAACTCTAACTTTGTGACTTAGATGTTTGCAGAGTAAACACAACCGACAATCACGTTAAGAGCAACAATAAAAGAAAATCGTCTTAGAAGAGAATCATATTGTTATTAAAAATAATAACATTTTTTTCTCTCCTAGAGGTTCTATTATTCTGTGGGACGGGTAACATGCTCAATCTCTCGAGTAATGGACAGTTCATTATGAGACCAGGGTATGTTTCTTGGCTCGCATGTAGTTTTATGAATACTCGGGCTGGTAAAAATTGTAAATTAATTTACTTGAATTGTAAAATAAAGACGAGAAATTATAGAGAATGAGTGTTGATAAAACTAGAAAATTTGGACGCAAGTACTATAATTGGCGAGCTAACAAAGGAACTAATGGATCGTTGCGGTGGCGACATGACATATTTGCCACTACGAGAGAACGTAAACTTGCAACCAATTTCTCATTGTATACATGACAAATTATTTTTGGCCTTATGATAAAAGTAACGGTCATCATACATAAAGAAACACGTAGGACACGAAAGAAATTTAGGGAATTTTTCTATTTTATTTCTTTAGTCACTTTTAAAAAATGAATTCATTTAACAATAGTATACAAGAAATTCAACTTATAAATAAGTCCTTAAATAATTTACATTATGCCTCTTGAATAAAAAGCACAGGGGTATCCTTGGGCACCCCCCCTGAAGAAGTGGTTATTTAGAGTATAATGGTTCAAATATAGACTTTTCTAAGGGGAGAGGACATTTATTGAATAAACCACTTGTATGTTAATAAGACCATTTAATTAAATTTTCAATTATATCTTACCAATTTAGGGACCCAATCCCACTAACATTACGAGATATATGCATACAAAGCATTGTTGACAATATAACTAACATACATAGACACATATAAGAAATGAATTCCACGCGTATAAACCCATTATAGAAAACATAGAGACTCTTTGTTTTTGTTTTTCTTTTCTTTTTTTCCTTTTTTAGAGAGCATTTAATAATGTAAGATTTCTGTAGCAAAACCTAGAATAAACTGCTTGTTTACAACATTAAAGCCCTCCACAAATAGGAAAATAAATAAATCTGCAACATTTTTTCTGCAGACATTCAACATAGAAAACAAAAGGAGATTTCCTCATGGCCAAAGGACCTTACTATTCAAAAATATTATAATCGAATCGTTCTTTTGTTTCAATTGGCATCACTTTAGAGTAAAGTTACCAATATTTAGTTTTTACTTTAAATGAGAGTTGAATTCAATACCTACTTATTAAGAAGATTATCTAAATAGCTGAGCTATAAGAGTAGACTTTAGATTTATAAATCTAGATTTATCCATGAAAGATAATGATATTAAGTTCATTTTCATAAATTTAAATATTGAAATTTTCAATATTAAATCAAGTATTTCATATTAAACAAAGTAGAATTATCGATAAAATTTTATACCATTTATAAGAAAATTTGGTCAAAATATTTTCAAATACATATTGATTGGCCTATCTAAATTTTGAAAAAATAGTAAAAAATTAGTCAATCGATCATAAAAATAACCGTTAAAAATATATTTTGTTAAGACCTCTCGGACATGCGATTTCATCAAGCAAACACATCAGGCATCTATACCCTCATCAACCCCCAAGCCCAAACAAGTTTGCAAAATAGCCTAGGTTTTACACAAAGCTAACATTAAAATGGGGGAGCTAGCAGGACTTTACGAGGCAATTATAATGCAGACAAGACAAATGCACAGAGGTGGGTTTCTATGCTAGAAGAATGAAACATACTCAACAATATTTCCACAAAAAACCTAGTCCAGAATGTCACACATACGCATACTAGGGGAGGAGAGGAATGGGAGTTAAACCCACCTCTCTGTATTATTTTTTCTTCTACATTATAACGCTCTTCTGCTCAACCAACGGCTATATATAGGAGTGGAGATAGCAAGCAACACAAACAATGGGCCCGGTTTCTAGCTCTTAAAAGCTTGGGAGCTAGAAAGAAATATTCCCAGCCACCCACACTCCGGCTAGTCTTTTTCCATCCCGCACACACAACAATCTTGCATACTCCAGCCATAGTCAAACTTCAAATTAATGAACTAAAAACAACAACACATTTCTAAAGAAAAATAAAGCAAATCTCAAAACCAAGCATAACAAGCATATAATAATGAGGCAACCTCGCATTAATCTCATGAACATTCACCCAAGTGAGCTCCAAACAACAATACTATACCAAAAATACCATGAAATCGAAAAAAACATCATTGCAATGGAACCTAAGCTGGATATTCTCCACACAACGAAACAAAATATTTGTAGGTGTCGTTTCTCACACCTACTAAATAAAACTCACCCAACATTCTTGGGTTGATTAAGAAGGGGGTGTTCCCTAAAACATTTATTAAAGAATATAATTTGTAAATAAATCATTAATAAACAAAGAAAATGTTCGTGGGAGCTACTTTTAATTTCAAAACTATAGGATCATATGGTATCTTCTTACTATAGTTTGAAATCTATTTCAATTGAGATGGAAGGATTAATAAACCCAAATAATATAATTCTATTAAAAAAATAATGATATAGTATATACAAGATTATCAAAGATAAATAAAAAATAGGCTAAATAAAGAGGTTGACAAGTTGAAGGTCGACATCAATTCGTTGAAACCATAAAGGAAAGTGAATGGAAATAAGATAACCAATTAAGAGAAAAAGGCTTTATCCCATTCATTAAAATGGATTTATCTATGTGAGAAGAGGGAAAGGTGAATCACGCCAACAAGATCAAAAGTCACTAATGAAATGTCTATTAAAAATACCTATTTAAGGAAGTTAGAAAAAGAAATGATGAAAAATCTAGGGATTCTAGAAAAGTCGACCTTTTGAAAAGTTGGGATTGTGAAAAAGTTGTCTTTTGTAAAATTCAAGATTTTTAAGACATCAAATTTATGAAAGAAACGCGACATTTTGAAAAAGTTAGTTTTTGAAAAAGTCGGCATTTTAAAAAAGTCAAGTATTTTTAAAATGTATAGATAAAGCTTGCACCAAGGAGAAATTTCTCCTCTACAAACATCCCAACATAGATATGAGACAAAAGGATGCAAGTGGGTCATTTTGATATGCTTTACTCGATCGCCTTTGATCCTACGTCTACTATCTCGCCAAAAATATTCTTTCGAAACTTCTATCTAAGCTAAGGAGTCTAAATATATGGAAGTTGTCTTGTATGAAAAAGTAGGCATTTTCAAAAAGTTATGACTTTTGAAAAGTCTCGATTTTGAAAAGTATCGATTGTAAATAATCGAGATTTTCAAAAAGTCGGAGCTTTTAAAAGTTGGCATTTTGAAAAAAAATCGATATTAAAAAAGGTAGGATTTTCAAAAAGATAAGATATTGAAAAGGCGGATTTTCAAAAGGGCGTAATATGAAAAAAGCTGCCATTTTGAAATAATGTATGTTTTGAAAAGTCAAAGCATTTTGAAAAGTTGGCATTTATAAAAATGTTTGGAGTTCAAAAAAGTTGGGATTTTGAAAAAGTCAAGATTTTCAAAAAGTCAGGATTGATTTTGAAAGCAGTCGGTATTGATTATGAAAAAGTCAAGATTTAGAAATAGCCGTCATTTTGAAAAAGTTAGTATTTTGAAAAAGTCGATATTTTGAAAAAGTCCAGATTTATTTTGAAAAAGTCAAGATTCATTTTGAAAAAGAAAGGATTAATTTTCGAAAAGTGAGATTTTGAAAATGACCACATTTTGATAAAGTGGAGATTTGAAAAATGCATCATTCTCAAAAAGTCAATATTTAGGATAACGTTGTCATTTTTAAAATGTCCAACATTTTAAAAAAATCTACATTTTGAGAAAGTCGAGGATTTAAAAACTCTGGATTTTGAAAAATCAAAATTTGTAAAAACTTTGGATTTTTAGTTAGTCTGGATTTTGAAAAAGTCGATATGTTTAAAAATTCGCATTTTGAAAATGTTGACATTTCGAAAAACTTCAAAAATTTTAAAAAATCAATATTCCTATTGAAATATTCACATAAAATATTTCACAAACCATCTTGGTTCGGTTATTGTGCTAGGATCCAAAGCAATCATCCGACCCAAGTCCGGTGAGATACCCAATAAAAAACCAAGTTCCCTAATTAAGGCGTCAAGATGCCATCTAGCCAAATGAAGCACTAATTTCCCAAAAACCATGGACCCTCGGCAAGACCGAGAGAACATCCGAATCCTGTCAAAAAGGAAAAAGATCTCGCGTTTGCAATGGCCACAATCTCTAATCCCCTACCTTCTTCCATCTTGTTTATCCAACTCCTCACAAAATCAATGTTTGGCCTTCTACAAGCAAACTAACCCAACAGAGCTTGGTTGAATCTTTGTCTTGCCATTTCAAGAATCGACTCGAGAATCTCAAGTAAGAGATATCTTCCCATACCAAACTAAGAGGTGTCGGATCTTGAAACAGTTGTCCCTGGATATCCGATGCACCCAGTCATCTTACTTGCCTCATTATTCCCTAGCCTTAACATCGAGCCCAACCCCTTGTCCTGCTCCCACTTGTCCTGCTGCTCCTACTAATCCATTCTAATAAAAAGGGTTTCTTTTTTAATATAATGGTTTTACTTGCAAATTAATATAGTATGCCATCATTTTATCTACCATTGAACTTCTTTTATCAATGGTGTCTATGTCATTTTGCGAATCCTAATGCTTTGAACCAATACATATAACCAGTTTCTAAATGTAAAGCTCTGTCTTTGATCATTTTACATAAAACAATCCAATAGGGATGCAATTGTATACAAAAATTTCATGTTCAATCAGTGAAAAATCAAGTTTGAAGAATATGAAAAAGAAATTATTTATATCTTAGGCTCTAGGATGAATTTTACGTCTTTGATCTTTGAGAGCATCAACGATGCACATTCCTTCTCTTTGAATCCAAAACAATTCACGTATCATCTACAAAACTTAACCAAGTATTAATCCAAACCATTCATCCTCTTAAATCTTTCAATTGAAATTTGGGTCACAAGAGATGGTCTATAAAACATGGGTCTAGAAAACATTAATCCCAACCACGAAAAGTGGAAAATTGGATTTGGAAAATGGCCAAAAATAAACAGCTTTCTAAAACTCTAAAAGATCATTTTTCATCACCCAAATTCCATTATCACGAACTCCTCTTCTTTCCCTTTAAACCTTCATGTACCCTAGCTACTTGCTAGTATTGGATTGTCAATGTCATCCATGTTTCTTCCTTGTACTTATCATCTCTTACCCCTCACGAGGAATATGGTGGCATTATGATGGTGACATGGTGTTTATTGGCAGAGCATTCTTGGGTTAGGTGATATTCCTGGTTAGATGGACTACTTCTTCCATTGTGTTCAATTAGGTTGATTGGTTGTGACTTATTCCCTAGTGTGGCAATCATGCCCCTTTATATAGTTCCTTCATTTGTAAAGTTCTTTTTACAAAAGCACAGCAAAATTGCATTTTAACAAAACCCATATGCAAAAATTATAGAAAAGGGATTTTCCTCTCAAACCATTATAGAAAATTAAATATTTTCCGTGAATACAGCTGAAATATTTTAGCAATCAGAAATTCAACTAAAAATCAGATAAAATCTTTGATCCGATTAAATTTAATTATTTTCAAGGCTAAACATATGTAAACTCATATGTAGAGATATATGTGGAATTACAACACACCGAATAACTGAAAATGACCTATGGGATGACAACAACTATACATATTAATTATAGAATATTCCAATAAGGGGAACACAAATATTCCATCCTGAATTCCCAAATGGAGTACCTAGGTTGGAAATGACCAAAAACTTATCCAAAAACCGTCTAAATTATGGCAATCGCTGCAATGCCTTTCGAACTTGATTCCTTTGTTGGCATTCATCTTTATAAAGCTCAAAAGTGAAAGAAATGAGGGTTTCATCCTCAAATCTGAATTCTAAAGATTGTTTTTGTCCTCAATAGTTTGCTCTCAAGGGGTTTCGCTCTTAACAAATGAGCTCTCTACATCATTCTATAAATTTTTGGGCAACTTTCTCCATGTGTGGCACTCCATGTGGTAGGTGAGCTTATAAAACATAAAGTCACCTTTTGTCTTAATTCAACATTACACTTTTGCCCTCCTAATTCCACATTATTATAACTTAAAAGTCACATTTTAATAAATATTACAAAGTATTCGCGGAGAAAATATAGGACAGTTGGTGTCCTCCATTGACAATGACAACCCTTCTACTACCCTAAAAATGTAAATTTGATTTTAACATATAATATCAAGAGGGTAATGTGAATCACTTGCAACACGATCAAAATTCACAATTTAAATGTCTTTAAAGAATACTTATGTAAGGAAGTTTGAAGAAGAAATAATGAATTTAATATTCTTACGAAGAAATTGGATACAAACAATAGATACTTCATCTAAGTATAATGTAAAATAGGTTATGGTCTCAGTACATTAGGCCTTGTGGGATGATACCTTTAATATAGTTTATTAACTCGGGAAATTTTAGAATACATCAAGGGTTTACTAATATTATGTGGGAGGTGAAGGAGGTGATCGAGGATTCCAAAATAGAGAACTTAGAGAAGAGAGATTTATTTTGAAAAGTCATCATTTTGAAAAAATTTGGATTTTTCAAAATTCACGAATTTTGAATAATTATGGATATTGAGAAAGTCGACATTGTTAAAATGTCACCATATTGAAAAAGTCAGATATATGAAAATGGGATTTTGAGAGATAGTCAATATATTCAAAATGTAGAGATTTTGAAAAAATAGGATTTTGAATATGTTTGATTTTGAAAAGGTTGGGATTTTGAAAAGTTCTGATTTTGAAAAATTTAAGATTTTGAAAAAGTTAGGATTTTATAAAAGTCGGCATTATAAAAAGTCGGGATTTTGAAAAAATCGACATTTTGAAAATGTTGGGATTTATTTGTAAAATTTGGGATTGATTTTGAAAAGTTAGGATTAATTTTGAAAAAGTCGAGATTTTGAAAAGGACGACATTTTAAACAGGGGGATTTTGATCATGTAGTCAAGCTATGTTCTTCATGATTCTTCAATCTCTTCAACATGTTTTAGAAGTTTTATTCAATACAAACATTGAGCAAGGAGTGGAATTTGCGAACAAAATTTTATTCATTTGTATGATGACTTGATCAAACAATCAAGAATAAGAAGATATGATGTTTTTGGAATGATATTTTGGAATGATATCTATATTAAGGAGGTTTACCACTAGACATTGGTCCATAATGATGTGAATATGCAAAAGAATCTAGATGATCACAATGGGCGAGTGCGATTGTTTTCATTCATCTTGACAGTGGTACAAAGGAATGAAATGGCCTTAAGATGTCCTTAGAGTGTTCACAATTTATGGATGTTGTATGAAGATGGTCCCAGAATCGCAAGTATATGAAAACCAATAAAGTAGTCTCTAAGTTGAAAAGGTCTTTTTCTATACTTTGTACATAGTAGTCCTATGGAGTTTGTAGTAGTACCCCTTGTAGGAGTAAAGAGTGACAAGAAAATATATGTTGGGAGGTTAAGTAGGTGACTGAGGATTCGAAAATATAATTGTAAAAAAATAAGACTTAGATAAGAGAGATACAAAGATTGTAAAGTAGGGATTTATTTGAAAGAAATCGAGAATGATTCTTAAAATCTAGTACTTTTGAACATTTAGTACTTTTATACAAGCGTCGAAAATATTTTAGAAACTCCGTTTTTCTCGTTAATGTACTTGCAATTAGTCCTTCATTCCACCATCCAAGGACATTTTCTCTTTTAGTGGATTTGTTGTTTCATACCGGCTTGGAAAATTTTTCATTCTGCTTTGCTTGCTCCTACTAATCCATTTTAATAAAAAGGGTTTCTTTTTTAATATAATGGTTTACATTATGTTAATATAATGGTTTTACTTACAAATTAATATGGTATGCCATCGTTTTATCTACCATAGAACTTTTTTTTATCAATGGTGTCTATGTCATTTGCGAATCCTAATGCTTTGAAGCATTACATATAAACAGATTTCTAAATGTAAAGCTCTGTCTTTGATCATTTTACATCCAACAATCCAAAAGGGATGCAATTGTATCTCGAAAATTTGATAGTCAATAAGTCAAAAATCAAGTTTGAAGAATATGAAAAAGAAATTATTTATATCTTAGGCTCTAGGATGAATTTCACATCTTTGATCGTTGAGAACATGTCGGGAATTTTTAAAATTGGGATTTCAAAATAGTAGTGATTTTGATAAATTTGACATTATATTAAAGTCAATAAGACGGTAGTTTGAAAATGTAATTTGGAAAAATTCAACATTTCAAAAATGTCAACTTTTTGAAAAGATGACATTTTTAAAATTTGGGATTTTCAGAAATTACTGATTTTAGAAAGTCGAGATTTTTAAAAAGTCGGGGATTTGAAAGCAGTGAGTATTTTGAAAATTAGGGAATTTAAAAAGTCAAGGTTATAGAAAGTTGGGATTTTGAAAAAGTCGACATTTTGAAAAGGTTGCAATTTAGAAAAAATTAAGGATTTTTAAAAGGCGGCATTATTAAAAAGTCGAGATTTTGAAAAAACTATGAATTTCAGAAAAGTCGACATTTTGAAAGTTGGGATTGTGAAAAGTTAGCTTTTGTAAAATTTGAGATTTTGAAGACGCGATTTATGAAAAGGTCGGTATTTTAAAAAAGTCTGGATTTATTTTTAAAAAGTCAAGATTGATTTTGAGAAAGAAAGGATTAATTTTGGAAAAGTCAAGATTTTGAAAATGACAACATTTTGAAATAGTGGGGATTTTGAAAAATGCATCATTTTGAAAAAGTCAACATTTAGAAAAAGTCGTCCTTTTTAAAAAGTCTAACATTTTAAAAAATTATGCATTTTGAAAGAGTCGGAGATTTGACAAAGTCTAGATTTTGAAAAATCAAAATTTTGAAAAACTTTGGATTTTAAGTTAGTCTGGATTTTGAAAAAGTCGATATATTTAAAAATTCAGCATTTTGAAAATGTCGACATTTCGAAAAACTCCATAATTTTTAAAACATCAAGATTCCTATTGAAATATTCAAATAAAATATTTGACAAATCATCCTGGTTTAGGTTATTGAGGTAGGATCTAAAGCAATCACCTGACCCAAGGCCCGTGAGATACCGAATAAGATACAATTTCCCAAAATTCCACAAAAATTTTGGCACGTGCACCCAAACCTAGGTGATGGAAGCGATGAATTATTTAGGAAGATGTCAAGATGCCATCTAGCCAAATGAAGCACTATTTTCCCATAAAACCATGGACCCTCTTGCAAATGCAATGAAAGAACATCGAAACACGTAGAAAAAGTAAAAAGTTTTCATTTGCAATGGCCACAATCTCTAATCCCCTACCTTCTTCCATCTTTTGTTTATGAAACTCCTCACAAAATCAATATTTGACCTTCTACAAGCAAACTCACCCAACAAAGCTTGGTTGCATCTCTATCTTTCCATTTGATAATCGACTGGGAATCTCAAGTAATAAATATCTTCCCAAGCCAAACTAAGAAATATCAGATCTACAAACAAATCATCCTGGATATGATATGCGCCCATGAATATGTAGTCATCTTGCTTGCCTCTTTCTTCCCTAGCCCTAAGCCCGAGCCCAAACCCTTATCCCTGCTCCCACTTGTCCTTCTCCTACTAATCATGCCAGGATTTTTGAAAAATGTTTGGAATTCAAAAATTTGGGATTATGAAAAGTCGGGAGTTTCAAAAAGTCAAAATTGATTTTGAAAAATTTGAGACTTAGAAAAAGCCATCATTTTTAAATAGTCGACATTTTTAATGTGGCCGCATTTTGAAAAAGTAAGGATTTTCAAATTTGGGATTTATTTTGAAAACGATTGCATTTTGAAAAGGTGGGAGTTTTGATGCAAAAGTGGGCATTTTAATAAAGTGAGGATTTTTAAAAAGTTGTGATTATGGAAAAGCCGATATTTTGAAACAATCAAGATATTGAAAAAGACGAGATTTTGAAAAAGTATAGATTTTGAAATTTAAAAATCGGTATTCTGTCAAGGTCACGAGTTTGAAAAAGTTAGGATCTTCAAAAAGTTGACATTTCAAAAAGTCGAATTTTGAAACAATCGTCATTTTGAAAATGTTCGAGATTTTTAAAAAGTGGGGATTTTCAAATTTTCAAAAAGTCAAGTATTGATTATGAAAAATCGAGATTTAGAAAAAGTCGTCTTTTTTAAATGGCCACATTTAGAAAAGGTGGGTATTTTGATGCAAAAGTGGGTGTTTTATTAAAGTGAGGATTTTGAAAAAGTCGGGATTTCTAAAAGTTTTGATTATGGAAAAGCTAATATTTTGAAAAAGTCAAGATGTTGAAAAAGACGGATTTTGATAATGTCGTCATTCGAAAAGGTAAATTTTTTGAAAAGTCGAGATTTTGAAAAAGTTACGATTTTGAAAAGACAAGATTTGAAAACAACTAGATTTTGAAATTTGTATTTTGAAAAGTACGATCTTGAAAAAGTCGGAATCTTGAAAAAGTTGGTAATTTGAAAAATTTGACATTTTCAAAAGTCGAATTTTGAAAAAGTGGGTATTTTGAGAAAGTGAACATTTCTAAAATTCGACATTTCAAAAGGTGGCCATTTTGAAAATGTCGACATTTATTTTTAAAAAGTCAATGTTTTCTGTATTTTGAAAAAGTCATGTTTTTAAAAGTCGAGATCTTGAAAAGCCCCAATTCTACAAATGACTTGATATCTTGAGAAAGTTTGGATTCCGAGAAAGTCTAACAAAAATTTCTCTCAACTTCTTCTCCTCTCTGTTTGGGTTACATATGGGCATGCAAACACAAATGTTCGAGTTTGAGAGAGAATCCATAAATATTAATTTTTGTATTTTCATTTGATATGTGGATCACTTAATGCGCTAAAGTAAAGCCGATTTGGCTCATTTCTTCATGGTTGAACACTTTTTGGCATAGAAAACTTCTTCTTTCACCTCCAGCAAGTGATAGCTGTAAGACTCGACCTTTTCAAGTATTGTAGCAAGTTTATACCTCTTTCAGGGTGGAATGAAAGAGATTTTTACATGGAATTGACAAAGGCAAAATCTGTGAATGCTTTCAGTCCTCTGTTTGTATTGTTTTACTTCATTTTAAGACCTCTAATTACATCTATCAGCTTGTGTATGTTTTCCCTTGTTGCATTTCATGAATTTGTGTCTATTTACATGGCAAAAATATTTCACCACTCCTTTTGGTGCATCACCATCTTTAGTTTAGTTTCATTTTTGTATTTTTATCCCTATCTCCTTGCAATTTAGAGTAGGATTAGGAACTGAACCTCTATAGTTGTGTAAAATATAGATCTAAATCAAGGAGTTTGAGGAACCAGCCTCTAATCTGGAGATTCCTTTCTCATTTTCACAAGTCCCACACTTGGAGAGAGGTTTTCATGTTGTGCAATCACACTTTGGATGCCTAAAACATCAATTGAGAACTTTGATTTGCATCAAGAGGTGCTGCTGATTTGCAACAACATTTTGGCACGCCGGTGGGGCCTTAGAGGTCTCATTTTTATTGCAGCAAAGTTGATGTGCATTTGCTGCAACTTTCTTGCTTGAAAAGAGCTATAACTTGCATATCCGCGACTCAAGGGGAAGAATCAATCGGTTTCAGCAAAGTCTGCAAGCTCGAAAACTCATGAGAAGAATCACCACAAGGTCAAGAGCTGCAGAAGAAGAGGTGTTGTTTGAATATCTTCAGTTATCTCCAAGAGTAAGGCAAAGTGGGAGGAGAATCCAAAGGTCTCCATCTCCACCAAACAGAACTCTCTCAACTCCTCCACCTGGTAGGCCTTTCATTCAATCAACAAGGGTTCTAAGACCAATTAGAATGACACAAAACAACCCCTATGTCAACTTCACAGGAAGCAGCCCACTTGCCCTCAATGCACAACATCCAATTCCAATTGCAGCCTTGAAGAACATTCCCTACTTCACTGGAGAAAATCATACTACTCCAGGTGATCATGTTAAAGACATTGCCAATCTTTGTGCAATCCATGAAATCAATGAGATGTAAGTGGTCACAAATCATTGTGGCATCTTCATTCGAGGGGAAAGCAATGCAATGGTTAAGAAGCCTTGGAGTTGGTTCTATCACAAATTGGAATCAGCTATGTATAGCACTTCATGAGCAATTTAGAGAGAAGGGAGATAACTTGTCTCTTTTGGAGTAGCTAACAACCATCAAAAGAGCTCCCAATGAGGCGGTGATGATTTCAACATCGATTTCAAAAGACTTGGGAGAGAATTCCGGTGGCAAATCGGACCAACAAAATGAAGGTGCTTTTCTCTACTATCTCAAAGCTCTAAATTTTAATATTTCTATGTTGATTCAGTCTATGGGAGGCATAACTATCCCTATGGCTTATAAGCATTGCCATTAGGGCTGAAAATTGTTTGATCCAAGCTGGCAAACTAGCCCCTACACCTCCCATGCCATTGTTTCCAAGTTTAGAGAGTCCAAATACCAATCAAGCACCTAATTTGGCTCCTTCTCCCACTCCTAGAAATCAGAGTTCAAATGAAGCTTCTACTTCATCTCCAAGTGCCCCAAATGAGCTTCAAGAAGTCATGAAGCAATTGCAAAACCTAGGCAATGAGCTAGTCACTCTCAAGACGTAACAAGCCCAAGGTTTTAGACCTTCTTACCAGCCCCAAGCTCAGCCCAACAGGCAGCCATACCAACCACAAAGACCTCCTAATCCAGCTGCAAATATGAATCAAACAAGGCCTCCTGCCAATAGACCATTTCAGCCCTACAATCCAAATGTCATATCTGCCTCTAAGGCATTGGTGCCAACACAAAACAACATTGCTCAGGAGTATGACTGGTGTTTTCCATGCAATGAACCTCATAACCAATCCATGTGCTTCAATGGTGCTTTGAATCAAGCATTAATGGTGACAATTACTGGTGTGGAGGGTGAGGGCAGTCAAGGAAACAACCAACAACAAGAAACATTCCAACAACAATCAGCTCCAAATGACACCACATTGGTAAATTGTCAAGCAGAGGATTTTTGTGGCATGAATCAAACGGTCTCTCAAGGTGTTGCAGCCAACACAAGGTCAAAAATAAGGAATTTGGGTGAAGAACAAAGCCATTAGCTCCAACCAATGCACAACCTTCCATGCCTCCACAAATGGTTGGCAAGTAAAATCCATTTCAAATGCACAAGGGCAGCCAAGAACAGCTCTTAGTCAACTCAAATACAGTTATTACCGCCCACGTGCAAGGAGTGAATGTACAAGCAAAGGAACAACAAAGAGATCCTTCATCACCATTCAGTATCATTGGTCAGATGAAGAAGACAAATGTTAATATATCAATGTGGGAATCCCTATCTATCCCAGGCCAAAGAGACTTGTTACAAGCTGCCATGAAGGACTGGCCAACTTCGAATCAGCAAGTTCAGATGCAAGAGAAAGTGCTCACAAATGCTGCCCAGCTTCAGGGAAATCATGGAGGACAGCAAGGTAAAATGTTGAAGCCCCCTCCTTTATATGTTTTATTAATCATTGGAAATCAGTTAGTGCACAATTGCATGATAGATTCCGAGGCAAGTAGCTCAGTGATGCCTAAACAAATAGCTGATCAGCTAGGGCTCTAGTATGAAACCATATCCAAAGGGGTAGTGCATTTGGATGGTACAGTGAATAATAAATTGGGGTGATTAGAAACTTGAGTCTTACCTTGCATGCATGTCAAATGTTGTTTCACAAGATGTATCGAGTCATAGACCTTCCACCACTTTTTACCCTATGCTTGTCAAGGGACTTCACACAAGATCGGGGGATATTTGTCTACCGATTGGTCACACATGCTTTGTTCGAGCGAGGAGAGGAACTAAGGCTACAATCAGTCCGAACCTATTGCAAACTTCTACATTGAGTCTTACACTCCAAGTCGATCAACGCCAATTGTTCAAAGATTTGATCAAGAAGATCACCCAAGCACCGATGAAGCCGACACGAGTGTTGGGAGCATCCTGGATCTAACTCTTGATGAATGGGCAAACAAGGTACATGCTTTTGATCCTTATCGAAGTAGAAGAATACGAGCTAGGGGTCTATTGTATACATGAAGAAAATCAACCTATTCCTAACATCACCAAGCCAAACCTCAAGGATGACAATAAGGTATGGCAGCTGTTTTTTGATGGATCAAGAAGTAGACAAGGTGCAGGAGGTGGAGCCATGCTTGTTTCACCTCAAGGAGTAAGGTACTATTCAGCTTTTAGATTTCAGTTTGCATGCTCCAATAACACTGCTGAATATGAAGCCTTAGTGCAAGGGATGCATTGGGCAATCAAGAAGAAAATAAAGAACTTGTAAGTCTTTGGTGATAGTGAATTGATTGTAAATCAGGTCAGGGATGACATGCTTTGCCAAGAATGATCTACTCAGGTGCTACAAGAACAGGGTGTGGGACCTCATGGAAGATTTTGAGGGTTTTGGCATCAAATCCATTCCTAGGAAAGAGAATCAAGCTGCTAACAGGCTTGCAGCAGTAGGGGAAGCCTTTGACATTGTGGAAAGCATTCAACAAGACAAGGTACAACCAAACATCCACATGATTGTGAGGCCTTCAGTGCCAGATAATAATGTCAGTTGGCAAGTGTTTGAGAATGACCAGTAAATCATCCATTGCTTATAAGAAGAAGCCGAGTTCTCAGCTAAGAATCAAGAAAAATTGGAACAGCAGTATGGTGACCAAGTGGTACAGCTGAGAACTAACAAGCTGCCCAAGGGACTTATCACTTTAGAGTCCATTTTTAATCCCAATGATCAGTTTAGAAAGGAGAAAGCAAACATTCAGGTCAAGAGAGAGGATTCAGTATCCATCTTGGTAGAAGAGAACAAACCATTGCAAATTGGAAAGATGACAACCTGATCAAGAAAGGTATGAGTTAAATACAATTTGTGTCAAGAGTTCCTTGATGTGTTTGCATGGAGCTATGAAGATTTGAAAGGTTTCAATCCCAACTTAGCTCAAAGATACCATTGAATTGGATCCAAATACTAAGCATGTCGTGCAGAAACAAAGACCGGTCAATCCACACATGGAGCCTCTCATGAGGAAAGAATTAGACAAGCTGATTGAGTCAAGAATCATATTCCTAATCAAGCATTCTAGTTGGGTTGCCAACTTGGTTTGATCGAAAGAAGAGTGGAGAGATCAGATTGTGTGTTGATTTTAGAGACTTAAATAGAGCATCTCTCAAGGGCCATTTCCCACTCCCTTCCATAGAGCAAATCTTGCAAGTTGTGGTTGGCTCGAGAGGTTTTCACTACTTGATGGCTACTCCACTACTATCAGATTATGGTGAAAGAAGAAGACGATTCAAGACAGCTTTCACAACCAAATGGGGGACTTTTGCATACAAGAAGATGCCATTTAGGCTATCCAACAGTGGTGCTACCTTCCAAAGAGCAATGGACATGGCGTTCAAAGGTTTGATTAACAAAGTGGTGCTGATTTACCTTGATGATATCACTATTTTTTCCAAAAATGCAGCGAGACCACCTCTATCATTGAGACAAGTTTTCGCGAGGTGTAGGAAATTTGGAGTGTCTTTGAATCCTAAGAAGTGTATCTTTCTTGCACATGAAGGAAAGCTCCTTGGCCATATTGTCTCCAAAGAAGGATTAGCAATTGATCCAGAGAGAGTCGAAGCCATAAGAGCACTACCATTGCCAAGCCACAAGAAAGCCCTTCAGAGTTTCTTGGGGAGGATAAACTTTGTTCGGAGGTTTGTCCCAGATTTTGCAGCCCTTGTCAAGCCCATCACCAAAATGTTAAAGAAGAGCATGGCTTTCAAGTGGACAGTCAGAAGGCAAGGAGAGTTTTGAAGCAATCAAAGAAGCCATTTCTCAAGCACCAACTCTCATCAACCCGAACTTCTCCAAGGATTTCATCCTCTATGCATTTGGAGGTAATGACACTATTTCTCGCCATTTGGTATAGCAGAACAAGGATAATGATGAGCACCAATTGCCTTCTTCAATTGATTGGTCCACGGGCGCATACTGAAGTGTTTTTAATTTTCTCCTCGAACTGAACCAAAATTAAAAATTGACCATAGAATATTGTAGATAATTTCACCAGACTTTCCATTGATATAAAGAACGTGAAAATATGAGCTCTAGATCGAAAGTTATGGCGATTTGAAGTTTTAGGGCAAAAACAGGCCAAAATCGGATCGGCGGGCAAAAAGTTTGAATTTTTACCCGTTTGGTCTTTGGAACATTTTTCAAATTTTCCCGCGCTCCGCCACTCTAGGTGCCACATGGCACATTTTGATTGGGCACGGGCCCCCTGACCATTTTTTCCTTCGGGTAGCTTGGTTATTTTTCGCCCTTGGACACGTGGCAGCTCCTGATTGGCTTCGGGCCTTCTAGGGGAAAATTTCCCACCAAAACTCCACATTGAGCCATAACTTGAAAAATACGTGGAGTTAGGAGGAAAACTTTACCTTTACGGAAAGTGAGAAAGAGCTCTATCCAATGGTGCCATTTAGGAAGGTTTTGAGTGCACGGAAAATAAAATATTCTGACCGAGGCACAAGAGAAGGAAAGATGTAAAGGAGTTAGCCACAAATGAGCATGGGGCACATTTGGGATAACAATTTTTGGCGACTCGAGGGGTCATCACGCTTCTTTAGATGAAAATACCGGTTGTCTCAAGCAGTCCATTGGGCATGGAGTCATCAAATTTTTTCATTGGAACCCCAAATGACTTAGAATGTTGCGAGGAGGAAGATGGAATATCACCTTATGGAAGCAAGGACTGCAAAACATCTCAGGGACAGCAAGTGTGCCAAAGCACTTAGGGAAAGCAAAACTAACCTACAAGAAAACAATGTGCACAAGCACTTGAAGGAATGGAAAACATAAGCTAATATTTACAAGGCGGAGAATTTCCCTTTAGAAGCAATGCTTTAGATAGATTCCATCGATGGAATATGCGGTTCTTCACCATCCAATGAAGCCAATTGGAAGGCATTGTTGTTCTTGCACTTCGTGACCATGTATGGGCCACTCCAAATGGCATCAAATTTTGAATGCCTTCCGATTTTGCTCTATCTCGCATCCCATTTTAACACTAGATCTCCAACTTAGAAAGATCTACTCTTGGCCTTCCTATCAAATGTCTTCTTGATCAAAGCTTGATCCTTCTCCATCGCTTGGGATGCACGATCTCCGATCTCTTGGAGCTCCATCAACTCGCATATCTCACCTCCATGGGCCCGAACTCTAGCAACTCTAATCGCTTCATGAGTTCCAATATTGGCAACTCAAGTGACATGGGCAAGATTGCCTCTCTTCCATAAACAAGCCTAAATGGAGAGTTACATGTGGATCTCTTGGGAGTTATCCTATCAACCCATAAGGCTGATTTCAGTTTGGTTTGCCAAGACCTCGATTCTCATCAAGAGTCCTCATAATGATCCTCAACAAGTTCATGTTTGTAGACTCGGCTGGCCATTACCTTGAGGGTAATAGTTTGATGAAGTGCTTAGGTAGATCCCATTCTTGACAGCCCACTCGGTCACCTTGAATCCAATGAATGCCAATGCATTATACGAGATTATTGTAGCAGGTATACCAAATCTCGTTCTATCCCCTCATAAAAATCTAAGATCTTTGGACTCATTTGCCTCTTTGAGTGCTCTTGCTTCAGTCCACTTGGTGAACTAGTCCGTGGCTATCAAAATCCATTTGTGCCCTTGACTTGAATTGGGATTAATGACTCCAATGAAATCCAAACCCCATTGCATGAATGGCTGGTCAACTAAGATTGGATGCAATGGAAGGGCAGCAAGTCTCTCTTTTCCTGTGAAGAATGCACAATTCTTACACCTCTTGATCCATGCATAGCAATCACTTTGAAAATTTTAGGCCAATAATAACCAGCCTTCATGATTTTTAGAGTGTCACTCTTAGTGCAAAATGAACACCAGCTGGTCCACCATGGAACTCTTCCAATACCCTCTCGAATCTGATTTGTGCTAATGCATCTCAAAGAACACTCCATTCACATCTTTCTTGAACAAAACTCCATCAACAATGGCATATGGGATAGCCTACAATCAAGTGTCTTCTTTGGGTCTTGTTCATCTCCGGAGGGCATAGGCCTGTGCTTAGGAAGTGCATTATACCTTGGGTCCGCAAGGAGTGGGGGTAGCATTGTTTTCTTCTTGAGTGCCACATGGCTCGTGGCTGTCTTGAATATCAAAACAACCTCTTCTTCATTGCATGTTTCTTTTTGCTTCCCAAAACTAGCTGCGCACACACAATCCTTTTCCTCTTACCACTTGGTGATTTTGATTTCAATGTCATACTCCATGACACGGGTGATCAACCTGTCCTTTCTCGTTCAAATATTTGTTGAGGAGGAAGTCCTTAACCCCTTGACATGTGAGACCCGAGAATGGACCTTGTTGTTTGAGACTAAATGCTTGAATTTCTTCAAGCTTCTGATTACTGCCAGCACATGCTTCTCAATAAAAGAATACCTCACCTCATAGTCATCTAGGCTCTGGCTGAAGAAAGCAATTGGCTGCTCATCGTTGTCCTTGTTCTGCTGTACCAAAATGGCAGAAATAGTATCATTACCTCCAAATGCATAGAGGATGAAATCCTTGGAGAAATCTGGGTTGATGAGAGTTGGTGCTTGAGAGATAGCTTCTTTGATTGCTTCAAAACTCTCCTTGCCTTCTGCTGTCCACTTGAAAGCCATGCTCTTCTTTAACATTTTGGTGATGGGCTTGACAAGGGCTACAAAATCTGGGACAAACCTCCGAACAAAGTTTATCCTCCCAAGAAACTCTGAAGGGCTTTCTTGTGGCTTGGCAATGGTAGTGCTCTTATGGCTTCAACCCTCTCTTGGATCAATTGCTAATCCTTCTTTGGAGACAATATGGCAAGGAACTTTCCTTCATGTGCAAGAAAGATACAGTTCTTAGGATTCGAAGACACTCCAAATCTCCTGCACCTCGTGAAGACTTGTCTCAAATGAGAGAGGTGGTCTGCTGCATTCTTGGAAAAAATAGTGATATCATCAAGGTAAATCAACACCACATTGTTAATCAAACCTTTGAACGCCATGTCCATTGCTCTTTGGAAAGTAGCACCAGCGTTGGACAACCCAAATGGCATTTTCTGTATGCATAAGTTCCCCATTTGGATGTGAAGGCTGTCTTGAATCTGGTCTTCTTCCTTCACCATAATCTTATTGTAGCTCGAGTAGCCATCAAGTAGTGAAAACCTCTCGAAGCTAGCCACAACTACCAAGATTTGCTCTGTGGAAGGGAGTGGGTAATGGTCCTGAGAGATGCTCTATTCAAGTCTCCGAAGTCAACACACAATCTGATCTCTCCACTCTTCTTCCTAATTGGAACCAAGTTGGCAACCCAACTAGAATGCTTGATTGGGAATATGATTCTTGACTCAATCAAGTTGTTCAATTCCTTCCTCATGAGAGGTTCCATGTGTGGATTGGGTGGCCTTTGTTTCTCGCACTGATGGGCTTAGTATTTGGATCCAACTCAATGGTGTCTTTGAGCTAAATTGGGATTGAAACCTTTCAAATCTTCGTACCTCAAGCAAACACGTAAGGAATATCTTGACACTGTTGTATGAACTCATACCTTTCTTATTCGATTGTCATCTTTTCAATTTGTAATGGTTTGTTCTCTTCCACCAAGATGGATGAATCTTGAATCTTCTCTCTTGACTGAATGTTTGCTTTCTTCTTTCTAAACTGATCATTGGGATTAAAAATGGACTCCAAAGTAATAAGTCCCTTGGGCAGCTTGTTAGTTCTCGGTTGTACCACTTGGTCACCATACCTTGTTCCAATTTTTTCGGATTTTTATCGAGAACTCAGCTTCTTCTTGCAAGAAATGGATGATTTGCTGGTCATTTTCAAACACTTGCCAATTGACATTGTTATCCGGCATTGAAGGCCTCACAATCACGTGGATGTTTGGTTGTACCTTGTCTTGTTGAATACTTTCCACAATGTCAAAGGCTGCCCCTACTGCTGCAAGCCTCGCGCCACTTGGTTCTCTTTCCTAGGAATGGATTTGATGCCAAAACCCTCAAAATCTTCAATGAGGTCCAACACCTGTTCTTGTAGCACTTAAGTAGATCATTATTGTGCAGCATGCTGTCCCTTAACTGATTTACAATCAATTCATTGTCACCAAAGACTTGCAAGTTCTTTATTCCTCTCTTTATTGCCCAATGTATCCCTTGCACCAAGGCTTCATATTCAGCAGTGATATTGGAGCATGCAAACTGAAATCTAAAAGCTAAATAGTATCTTACTCCTTGAGGTGAAACAAACATGGCTCCACCTCCTACACCTTGTCTAATCCTTGATCCATCAAAAATAGCTGCCATACCTCATTGTCATCCTTGTGGTTTGGCTTGATGATGCTAGGAATGGGATGATCTTCTTGATGTATGCAATAGACCCCTAGCTCAGATTCTTCTACTTCTTGATAAGGATCAAAAGCATGCACCTTGTTTGCCCATTCATCAAGAGTTAGATCCGGGATGCTTCCAACCTTGGTGTCAGCTTCATCAGTGCTTGGGTGATCTTCTTGATCAAATGCCGAACAGTTGGCATTGATCTGACTTGGAGTGTAGGGCTCGATGTGGAAGTTTTGCAATAGGTTCGAGACACTGATTGTAGCTTTGGTTCCATACCTCGTTCTGAACAGCATGTGTGACCAATCAGCAGACAAATATCCTCCAATCTTGGCTATGAAGTCCCTTGACAAGCATAGGGAAAAGAGTGGTGGAAGGTCTATAACTGATACATCTTGTAAAACAACAACATTTGGACATGCATGCAAGGTAAGACTCAAGTTTCTAATCACTCCAACTCTTATTCTGCTGTCCCCCATCTAGCTGCACTACCCCTTTGGATATGGTTTCATCTTTGGAGCCCTAGCTGATCAGCTATTTGTTTAGGCATCACCGAAGCTACTTGCCCCGGAATCTATCATGCAATTGTGCACTAAGCGATTTCCAATGATTAATGAAACATAGAAAGGAGGGGCTTCAACATTTTACCTTCTTTGTCCTCCATGATTGCCTTCAGTGGGCAAAGCATTTGTGAGCACTTTCTCTTGCATCGAACTTGATGATTCAAAGTTGGCATCCTTCATGGCAACTTGTAGCAAATCTCTTTGGCCTCGGATAGATAGGGATTTCCACATTGATATATTTACATTTGTCTTCTTCATCGATCAATGATATTGAATAGTGATGGAGGATCTCTTTCTTTGTCCCTTGGTTGGCACATTCACTCCTTGCATGTGGGTAGCAACAACCTGGTATTTGAGTTGGTCTAGGAGTTGTTCTTGGTTGCCCTTGTGCATTTGAAATTTGATTTTGCTTTGCACAACCATTTGTGGAGCCATGGAAGGTTGTGGATTGGTTGGAGCTAATGGCTGTTCTTCACCCAAATTCCTTCTTTTTGACCTTGTGTTAGCTGCAACACCTTGGGAAACTGCACTGATTCATGCCACAAAATCCTCTGTTTGCCAATTTACCAACGTGGTGTCATTTGGGGCTGATTGCTGTTGGAATGTTTCTTGTTGTTGGTTGTTTTCTTGGCGCCCTCACCCTCCACACGAGTAGTTGTCGCCATTAATGCTTGATTCAAAGCACCATTGAAGCACATGGATTGGTTATGAGGTTCATTGCATGTAAAACACCAGTCATACTCCGAGCAATGTTGTTTTTGTGTTGGCACCAATGCCTTAGAGGCAATTATGGCATTAGGAGTATAGGGCTGAAATGGTCTATTGGTAGGAGGCCTTGTTTGATTTACATTTGCGGCTGGATTAGGAGGTCTTTGTTGTTGGTATGGCTGCCCGTTAGGTGAGCTTGGGGCTGGTAAGAAGGTCTAAAACCTTGGGCTTGTTGCCTTTGAGAGTAACCAGCTCATTGCCTAGGTTTTGCAATTGCTTCATGACTTCTTGAAGCTCATCGGGGCACTTGAAGATGAAGTAGAAGCTTCATTTGAACTCAGATTTCTAGGAGTGGGAGAAGGAGCCAAATTAGGTGCTTAATTGGTATTTGGACTCTCTAAACTTGGAAACAATAGCATGGGAGGTCTAGGGGCTAGTTTGCCACTTGGATCAAACAATTTTCAGCCCTAACGGCAAGCAATGCTATAAGCCATAGGGATAGTTATGCCTCCCATGGACTGAATCAACATAGAAATATCAGAATTTAGAGCTTTGAGATAGTAAATAAAACCACCTTTGCATTGTTGGCTGACCGCCTTTGGAATTCTCTCCCAAGTCCTTTGAAATCTGAAATTAAAATCAATCACCTGCTCATTGGGAGCTCTTTTGATAGTTGTCAATTTGCTGCAAAAGGGACAAAGTTGTCTCTCTTTTCCCCAAACTGCTCATGGAGGGCTATACATAGCTGATTCCAATTCTGAATAGAACCTGAGGCAAGACTTCTAAACCATTGCAATGCTTTCCCCTTGAATGAAGATGCCAGAATTTGTGACCACTTGCATCTCATTGATTTCATGAAATACACAAAGGTTGGCAATGTCTTTAACATGATCACAGAGTAGTCGATTCTCTCCGGTGAGGGTATAGAATGTTCTTCAAGGCTGCAGTTGGAATTGGATATTGTGCATTGAGGGCAAGTGGGCTGCTTACTGTGAAATTGACATACGGATTCGGTGGTTGCGTCATTCTAATTGGTCTTAGAACCCTTGTTGATTGGATGAAAGGCCTCACAGGTGGAGGAGTTGAGAGAGTTTGTTTGGTGGAGATGGAGACCTTTGGATTCTCCTCCCACTTTGCCTTACTCTCTTGGAGATAGCTGCGAGATATTCAAACATCACCTCTTCTTCTCTAGCTCTTGACCTTGTATTGATTATTCTCATGGGTTTTCGGGCCCTGCAATGCTGAAACCAATTGATTCTTCTCCTTGGAGTCGCCAGATGTGCAATTTATAACTCTTTTGAAGCAAGAAAATTGCAGCAGATGCACATCAACTTTCTATGCAATAAACCGAGACCTCTAAAGTCCCACCTAAGCGTGCAAAACTGTTGTTACAAATCAGCAAAGCACCCCACGGATGCAAATCGGGGTTCTCCAATGTGATTAAACAACATTGAAACCTCTCTCCAAGTGTGGGACTTGTAAAATGAGAGAGGAATCTCAAGTTTAGAGGCTGGTTCCTCAAACTCCTCTGATTAGATCTATTATTTTCACAACTGCAGAGGTTCAGATCCTAATTTTATCCTAGATTGCAAGGAGACAGGGATAAGAAATGCAAAAATTGAAACTAAACTAATGATGGTGATGCACCAAAGGAGTGGTGAACATTTTTGCTCATGCAAATAGACACAAATCGAAATTACTGAGCATAAAACATCATGCACAGGTTGATAAGTTGTAATCAAAGGTTTGAAATGAAACAAACAACACATGCAAAGGACTGAAAGCATTCACAGAGCCTGCATTGTGATTTTCAACATCAAAATCCTTGCATTCCAACACCAAAGAGGCAAAAAAGGCCTGTTACAATCCTTGGAAGGTCTAGTACTTCTAAAATCACTTGCTGAAGATGAAAACAGAAGCTTGTTGTGCAAAAAAAGTGTTCCCCTTTGAAAAATGAGCCAAATCTGGCTTTTTACAGTGCATGGGTCGAACCCAGGAGAGAGAAAATGTGAAAAACGTGGGAGCCATTCCTCATTGACCAAAATGCATTAAAAATAGCATGGGTGACCTGACAAACCCATCCCCGACATTTTTGACCATGCTGGAGAAGAATGCGACCCATTTCGCATTAAAATTGGTTGTTGAAACGTCAGTTCTGTCCATGGGCGCATACCAGAAGCATTTTTTATTTTCTCCCTCCAAACTGAACCAAAATTTAAAATTGACCATGGAATCTTGTAGAGAATTTCACCATCTTTCCATTGATATAAAGAACATGAAAATCTGAGCTTTGGATCGAAAGTTATGGTGATTTGAAGTTTTAGGGCAAAAACAGGCCAAAATCGGATCGGCGGGCAAAAAGTTTGAATTTTTACCCGTTTGGTCTTTGGAACATTTTTCAAATTTTCCCCGCGCTCCGCCACTCCAGGTGCCACATGGCACGTTCTGATTGGGCGCGGGCCCTTCCTGACCATTTTTTCTTCGGTCGCTTGGTGTTTTTCACCCTTGGACACGTGGCAACTCCTGATTGGCTGCGGGCCTTCTAGGGGAAAATTTCCCACCAAAACTCCGTTGAGCCATAACTTGAAAAATACGTGGAGTTAGGAGGAAAACTTTACCTTTCTGGAAAGCTGAGAAAGATCTCTATCCAATGGTGCCATTTCTAGAAGGTTTTGAGTGCCTGGAAAACAAAATATTCTGACTGAGGCACAAGAGAAGGAAAGATGTAAAGGGGCACATTTGGGATAACACATTTTCATCACCCAAATTCCATTATCACGAACTCCTCTTCTTTCCCTTTGAACCTTCGCGTAACCTAGCTACTTGCTAGTATTGGATTGTTTATGTGATCCTTGTTTCTTCCTTATATTTATACTCTCTTACCCCTCATGACAAATATAGTGGCATTGTGATGGTGATATGGTGGTTATTACAGAGCATTGTTGCGTTAGGTAATGATCTCGGTAAGATGGACAGCTTCTTCCATTGTGTTTAATTAGGTTGATTGGTTGTGACTTATTCCCTAGTGTGGCAATCATGTCCCTTTACATAGTTACTTCATTTGTAATGATCTTTTTTAATAAAAACACAGCAAAACTAGATTTTAACGAAACCCATATGCAAAAAAATATAGAAAAGGGATTTTCCCTGTCATACCCTTATAGAAAATTATATAACACGATTAATTTTAATTTGTTTTCAAGGCTAAACAGATGTAAACTTTGAAAACTCATTTCTAGAGATATATGTGGAATAAAAACACGCCGAATAACTGAAAAATGACCTATGGGATGACAACAACCATAAATATTAATTATAGAATATTCCAAAGCAATGCGAAAATAAAAATTCCATCTTGAATTCGTAAATGGGGCACCTATGCTGGAAATGACCAAAACCCTGATCCAAAAACCCTCCAAACCACCGACTATCATTCGCAACGCACTTCAAATTTGATGCCTTTGTATGCATTCATCTTTATAAAGCTCAAAAGTGAAAGAAATAAGGGTTTTCGTCCTAAAATCTGAATTTTAAAGAAGTATTTTGTCGTCAAGAGTTCTCTCAAGTGGTTTCGTTCTTAACAAATGAGCTCTCTACATCCTTTTGTATAATTTTGGGCAACTTTCTCTAAGTGGGGCACTCCATGTGGTAGGTGAGCTTATAAAACATAAAGTCACGTTTTATGTCATAATTCAACATTACACTTCTCCCTCCTAATTCCTCATTATAAATTAAAAGTTACTTTTTTGATAAATATTACAAAGTATTCACGAAAAAAATATAGGAAAATTGGTGTCCTCCATTGACAATGACAACCCTTCTACTACCCTAAAAATATAGATATGATTTTAACATATAATATCTTTATTGTCACTTGAATGGGACATTGGTCACTTGAGATCTTATTATTACCATATCATAGCTTACATTTAATTAACACATACAAAATGGTATATATGTGATATCCACACCCAAAATTTCATAACTAGAGGATCATATCCTATCATCTTACTATAGTTTGGAATCTATTTTAATTGAGATGGAAGGATTAATAAACACAGATACTATCATTCTATCAAACAATAATGATATTGTGTATACAACATTAACAAAGATAAATAAAAAAATTAGTTAAATAAAGAGGTTGACAAATTGAAGGTTTGAAATCAATTCATTGAAATCGTAGAAGAAATTGAATGGAAATAAGATAACCAATAAAGACCAAAAGGTTTTATCCCAATCATCAAAATGGATTATCCATGTGAGCAAGAGGGGAAGGTGAATCACTCGCAAAAAGATCATTAGATCAAACAATAGATACTTCAACTAAGTATAATGTAAAAAGTTGGGATTTTTAAAAATTGGGTATTTTGAAAAAATCTACATTTTCAAAATTTTGAGATTTATTTGTAAAAGTTTGGGATTGATTTTGAAAAGTCGAGATTCCTAAAAAGTCATCAGCATTTTGAAAAAGATAGGATTTTGAAAATGTCGGGATTATGAAAAAGTCAACATTTTGAAAATGTCGAAATTTTCAAAAAGTCGGGATTTAGAAAAAGTCGTTATTTTGAAAAAGTTTGGATTTAACTGAAAAAGTCGAAATTCATTATGTAAAAGTTGGGATTAATTTTTAAATAACCGAGAATTTCAAAAGTTGGGATTTTGAAGAAGGCGTCAATTTTAAAAGTATGACATTTTTAAAAAGTCCACATTTGAAAAGTAGGATTTTAAAAAAGACAAGATTTTTAAAAGGGTCGACATTTTGAAAAAGTGGGAATTTTTAAAAATTCGGGATTGTGTAAAAGCGGGATTTTGAAAAGGCAACATTTTGAAAAAATCGACAATGAGAAAAGTTGTCATTTTGAAAAAGTCTGCCATTTTGAAAAAGTAAGGAATTTTGAAAAAGGCGAGAGTTTTAAAATTGGGATTTATTTTGAAGAGCATTTTGAAAAGACAACATTTATAAAGAGTGCATGTTTTGATTTAGAAGTTGGGATTTTGAAAAAGGTGATACATTTTGAGAAGTCAACTTTTTGAAAACGTCGGTAAATTAAAAAAACTCGGGATTTCAAAAAAGAAAGTAGTTTGAAGATGTAATTTGGAAAAGTTCAACATTTCAAAATGTCAACTTTTTGAAAAGATGACATTTTTAAAATTTGGGATTTTGAAATTACGGTTTTTACAAAGTCGAGATTTTTAAAAAGTCGGGGATTTGAAAGAGTGAGTATTTTGAAAATTAGGGAATTTAAAAAGTCAAGGTTATAGAAAGTTGGGATTTTGAAAAAGTCGACATTTTGAAAAGGTTGCAATTTAGAAAAAATTAAGGATTTTTAAAAAGGCGGCATTATAAAAAAGTCGAGATTTTGAAAAAACTATGAATTTAGGAAAAGTCGACATTTTGAAAGTTGGGATTGTGAAAAAGTTAGATTTTGTAAAATTTGAGATTTTGAAGACGTCGATTTATGAAAAGGTCGGTATTTTAAAAAAGTCTAGATTTATTTTTAAAAAGTCAAGATTGATTTTGAGAAAGAAAGGATTAATTTTGGAAAAGTCAAGATTTTGAAAATGACAACATGTTGAAATAGTGGGGATTTTGAAAAATGCATCATTTTGAAAAAGTCAACATTTAGAAAAAGTCGTTATTTTTAAAAAGTCTAACATTTTAAAAAATTATGCATTTTGAAAGAGTCGGAGATTTGACAAAGTCTAGATTTTGAAAAATCATAATTTTGAAAACTTTGGATTTTAAGTTAGTCTGGATTTTGAAAAAGTCGATATATTTAAAAACGCAGCATTTTGAAAATGTCGACATTACGAAAAACTCCATAATTTTTAAAAATCAGGATTCCTATTGAAATATTCGGATAAAATATTTCGCAAATCATCCTGGTTTAGGTTATTGAGGTAGGATCCAAAGCAATCATCCGACCAGAAGGCCCGTGAGATACCCAATAAGATAACAATTTCCCAAAATTCCACAAAAATTTTGGCTCGTGCACCCAAACCTAGGTGATGGAAGCAATGAATTATTTAGGAAGATGTCAAGATGCCATCTAGCCAAATGAAACACTATTTTCCCATAAAACCATGGACCCTCTTGCAACAATGAAAGAACATCTGAAACCTGTAGAAAAAGTAAAAAGTTTTCATTTGCAATGGCCACAATCTCTAATCCCCTACCTTGTTTTGAAAAAGTCGTCATTTTAAAAAAGCAATGATTTTGAAAAAGTCGCCATTTTCAAAATTTCACAATTTTGATAAATTCTAGATTTTGAGAAAGTTGACATTTTGAGAAGTTGGAATTTCGCTAATTGGGATTTTGATAAGGTTGCCATTTAGAAAAATTAAGGATTTTTAAAAAACTGAGATTATAAAAGAATCAAGATTTTAGGAAAGTCGACAATTTAAAAAGTTGGGATTGTGAAAAAGTTGGCTTTTGTAAAATTCAAGATTTTGAAAATGTGAGATTTATGAAAAAAATTGACATTTTGAAAAGGTTGGTATTTTGAAAAATTAAAGATTGATTTTGGAAAAGAAAGTATTAATTTTCAAAATGTCAAGATTTTGAAAATGTCACCATTTTGAAAAAGCGAGGATTTTGAAAAATGCATCATTTTGAAAAAGCCAGCATCTAGAATAAATCGTCATTTATTAAAAGTCCAACATTTAAAAAAATTATGCATTTCGAAAAAGACCGGGGATTTGAAAAAGTCTTGACTTTGAAAAATCAAAATTTGGAAAAACTATGGATTAATAGTTATTCTGGATTTTGAAAAAGTCAATATATTTAAAAACTCGGCATTTTGAAATTCTTGACATTTAAAAAAAGTGTAGAATTTTGAAAAAATAAGGATTCCTATTGAAATATTCACATAAAATATTTCACAAATAATACTAGTTCGGGTTATTGTGGTAGGATCCAAAGCAATCATCTGAGCCAAGGCCCTCGAGATACCCGATAAAATAACAATTTCCCAAAATTCCACGAAAATTATGGAACGCACACCCAAACCTGGGGGATGGAAGGGATGAACTTTTAAGGAAGGCATCGCGATGCCATCTAGCCAAATGAAGCACTATTTTCCCATAAAACCATGGACCCTCTTGATGCAATGAAAGAACATCTAAAACCTCAAAAAAGGAAAAAGGTCGATTTGCAATGGCCATAATCTCTAATCCCCTACCTTCTTCCATGTTTTGACTATCCAACTACTCACAAAATCGATATTTGGCCTTCTAAAAGAAAACTAACCCAATAGAGCTTGGTTGAATCTTTGTCTTACCATTTCAAGAATCGACTCGAGAGTCTCAAGTAAGAGATAACTTCCGAGACCAAACTAAGAGATGTCGGACCTTGAGCAGTTATCCCCGATATCCGATGCGCCCATGAATATGTAGTCATCTTGCTTGCCTCTTTCTTCCCTAGCCCTAACGCCGAGCCCAAACCCTTGTCCTGCTCCTACTAATCCATTTTAATAAAAAGGGTTTCTTTTTTATATAATGGTTTACATTATGTTGATATATTGGTTCTACTTACAAATTAATATGTTATGCCATCATTTTATCTACCATTGAACTTTTTTTATCTATGGTGTCTATGTCATTTTGGTCAATCCTAATGCTTTGAAGCATTACATATAAACGGTTTCTAAATGTAAAGCTCGACTTTGATCATTTTACATCCAACAATCCAATAGGTATGCAATTGTATACGAAAATTTCATGGTCAATGACTCAAAAATCATGTTTGAAGAATATGAAAAAGATATTATTTATATCTTAGGGTTTAGGATAACTTTCGCATCTTTTATCTTTAAGAGCATCAACGGTACCCATTCCATCTCATTGAATCCAACAAAAATTCACGTATCATCTACAAAATTTAACCAAGCATTAATCCCAACCACTAATCCTCTTAGATCTTTTAATTGAAAAATTGCAACCAATATCTCCTTGTATACATGACAAATTCTTTTGTGGCCTTATGATAAAAATAACGGTCATCATACATAAAGAAACAAGAAATGAATTCTTTTATTTCTTTAGTCACTTCTAAAAAATGAATTCATTTTGCAATATTATACAAGAAATTCAACTTAGAAATAAATCCTTAAACACTTAACATTATGCCTCTTGAATAAAGTATAGGGTATCCTTGGGCACCCCTCTCTGAAAAAGTGGTTATTTAGAGTATAATATTTCAAATATAGACTTTTCCAAGGGAGAGGACATTTATTGAATAAAGCACAAGGTATGTTAATAGCACCATTTAATTAAATTTTCAATTTTATCTTACCAATTTATGGACCCAATCCCACTAACATTACAGATATATGCATACAAAGAATTGTTGACAATACAACTAACATACTTAGACACATATAAGAAACAAATTCCAGCGTATAAACCCATTATAGAAAACATAGAGACTCTTTGTTTTTGTATCAACTTAACCGGGCACCCACGAAGTTCTTGCAGAACAGGGCATCGGGTATGGTACTACCTCAAAGGCATATCGTCTCATGGATCCTAAGACAAAGAAGATCTACGAGAGTCGAGATGTGGTATGTGATGAGTCGTCCTTTGACTCCCCACCACACAATGGAGATCCAAGATGCCGACCTCGTCACATAGATTTCTCACACATCCGGATGATGGGCAAGATTATTCTTCTAAAGAGAGAAGAAGAGCTGAGTGGAGACTTGTTTGTTGATCTATTCACACGAAAAACACATCTTCACATCAGCGTAGCAGCACCAACGTCTGAAATGGATCTAGAATACTATTAGGGATGCACACCGAACTCACTTCCGTGTACTTCTACCGGAGTCAAAACACGAAGTCAAGCCGGACTGAGGTAAATTTTGCACTCATGATTTCAGTTGTTCGAGCACCGAACGACACTATTCGTGAGGGCATTAGACCAACCACGAGTGGAAAAAGGATATGGATCTTGAATATGATTCCCTAATTCAGAATCGACGTGGGAACTTTTGTAAATATCTCCCCTCGGGTAGATATAGACAAGCAGAAGAATATGGAAATCAAAGAAACTCAAAGCCCGACAAAATGGATGCGCCAAGGCGTAGGTTAAAGGGGCGCATAGCAAAGGATGTCGACACGAAAATGGATGCACCAAGGCGCAGGTTAGGGCGCACAACAAAGGATGTCGACACGAAAATGGATGCGCCAAGGCACAAGTTAAGGGCGCACAAAGAAAGGGTGTTGACACGAAAATGGATGCACCAAGGCACGAGTTAAGGCGCACAACAAAGGATGTTGACACGAAAATGGATGTGCCAAGGCGCAGGTTAGGGGCGCACAACTAAGGATGTTGACACGAAAATGGATGCGCGAAGGCGCAAGTTAAGGGTGCACAACAAAGGATGTCGCCAAGGTGCAGGTTAAGGGCGCACAAAGAAAGGATGTCGACACGAAATGGATGCGCCGGCGCGCAGTTAGGGGCGCGATACAGAAGTGTGGACATGCCAAAAGTCACGTCTTGGCTCACGTAAAGGGCATGACACAGTTTCGACATGCAAAAAGTCTTGCCTTCGCGCATGTAAAGGACGCATAACAAAGAGTGTCGACATGACAAAATTCACGCATTGGTGCACGTAACGGTGTCGATATGAAAAGATAGTCTGTGTAAAATAATGTCATTGTCTTCAAAACATAGCAAAATAACTTGTAATAGTTCATCCATTGCGGTGGCCACATGTGATGTGTGCACACTTTATCCTCATAGGATTATTGACCTCCTTTGAATAATCATTTCATTGCATAAAATCATACTTTTGCTTAGTCGAAATACATGGTTATTTCATGGCATAATGTTTGGTTTCCTTTGATTGGAGGATAGTGGAAAATAATATGAAGTTTACCTTTTGCTGGTTGGCACATATACTATGGCTTTTGGTTTGAATAATCATTTGATTGAATATTGTTGTCACGTTGTGTTTGATTTTGTTGAAGAGCATAATGAGAGAGATGAAAGGTAAATAGGTTGTTTTAGATAATTTGAATGATAATGATTAGAATTTATGAAAATAATCATGATTTATCTTTCCAAATTAGTATGAATGATGATGATATGTGGAATGAGTTGACTACAATGGCTAACATGCGATAGAGGGTGAAAACTCTAGAATGGTTGATGAAGATCATAGCCATGATCAAGAAATGATGGAAAGTGAAGACATGTTGAATGAAGGTAAGGATATTTTCTTGATGCAGGAGGTAATGGAAGAATATGATGATGCAAAATGGGGCATGGAGAATGAAAATAAAGAACTAGCACCTAGATTTGATGAAATTTATGATAACATGGATGATGAAGTTTTAAGTGAAGAATTGTTGAATCCTTCTAAGGAGATGTGTTTGAGCTCATATCGGACTAAGAATAACATTGATCGGCTTGAGTAAGAGGAAAATAAAGAGAAAAAAAAAGGAAAAAGACAAATTTGAAAGTGGAAAATTTTAAAAACAATGAAGAAAATCAACACCTTGAAATCACTCAAGGGGCTGGATGGCCCAACATTTTGCATCTAACTTTTCATTTGATGTTCTAAATACAATTTTTGTGGACAATGAAACAACTTAAGCAGCTAATCCACTAAGAGAGTTCATGAATGAAGAATAACGAGATAACATGGAAGATATCTTTGGAGGCTTATGGTTTAGGGATTAGCGTTTATGGTTTTGGGTTTAGGTTTTAGGGTTTAAGGTTTAGGGCTCAAGGTTTACAACTCCTGGTTTAGGATTTATGGTTTAGGGTTTAATTCATGGTGTGCATGATTAGGTGTTTTATTGAATCATATAATATTTTTAGGTGTCGTTTCTCACACCTACTAAATAAATCTCACCCAGCATTCTTGGGTTGATTAAGAAGGGGGTGTTCCTAAAACATCTATAATAGAATATAATTTTTAAATAAATCATTAATAAACAAAGAAAATGTTCGTGTGACATACTTTTAATTTCAAAACTATACGATCATATGGTATCATCTTATTATAGTTTGAAATCTATTTTAATTGAGATGGAAGGATTAATAAACCCAAATAATATCATTCTATCAAAAAAATAATGATATGGTATACACAGCATTATCAAAGATAAATAAGAAATAGGGTAAATAAAGAGGTTTACAAGTTGAAGGTCGACATCAATTCATTGAAACCATGAAGGAAAGTGTATGGAAATAAAATAACCAATTAAGAGAAAAAGGTTTTATCCCAGTCATCAAAATGGATTGTTTTATGTGAGAAAAGGGATAGGTGAATCATTGGCAACAAGATGAAAAGTCACTAATGAAATGTCTGTAAAAATACCTATTTAAGGAAGTTAGAGGAAGAAATGATGAATTTAATATCCTTACATAAGAAATTGGATGAAACAATACATACTTCAATTAAGTAGAATGTATAATAGGTTATTGTCTAATCCCAATATATAGAGAGTAAAATCCCTTTGGCAGTCGGTGTCCATTCTCATTCATTTCACGTCTTCTTTGCCTTATTTTGTGCTAATTGATTTTGGTATTCCTCATAACTTTATTTACTTTCTGTTTACCCCAACGGGGTTCGAACAGGGAACCTTTTACCGGGTGAGTATTGAGCTTTTATACAGGCATCTGAAAATATTTTAGAAACACAGTTTTTCTGTTAATTGACTTATAAGTAGTCATTCGTTCCACCGTCTAAGGACATTTTCTGTTTTTAGTGGATTTGTTCTTTCATACCTGTCTGGGAAAATTTTGTCTATTTTACTTCAGGCACAAGCTAATCGAGAGTTGAGCTTTGGTTGTTTGCACGTATCACTATGGGATGCTACAGTTATGCCAAGTTTTCTTCTGCCCTATTACTACAGAACGTTTGACTATTCTAAATATAGAGAATATGTCTAACAAAAATTTCTCTCAACTTCTTCTCCTCTCTGTTTGGGTTACATATAGGCATGCAAACACAGCCGGTTCAGTTTGAGAGAGAATCCATAAATATTAATTTTTGTATTTTCATTTGATATGTGGATCACTTCATGCGCTAAAGTAAAGCCTTGACTGGGCAACAAGGCTCGACATTACGTTAAATGTAAATGTCTTCCTGGCATATGCTATACCTATAAAAGTATTCAAATAATATGTATTGCGAGCTTGCAATAATATTTATTGTTATAATAATAATCGGGATTTGAGTATTTGCATACTAGTTGCGAACCCACAGAGATATCAAATCGTCCGACATATTAATAGTGAAAGAATGGAAGCAAATATCACAAATTTTGGGCTGTCTAGATTGGGACGCAACTCTTGTGTAGACTAATGCAAAGGGCACATTCGGCTACCTTGTTACTCAGGTATATTAGTTTTTTTAATCTTATATATTTATTCATGTAAAAGATTTTGTAGCAGAAATAATGATATTGGCAGATTGTTGCACAGATATATGGCAACGAACAGTTTAACAGACATAAGCAATAATTACAACTTTGATGTATACATCATATCGGGAAGAACATCAATTGATACAAATATTTTAGGAAAAATTATATACTCGCTCAGAAAAACATTTTTATTAGACATGTACCAAAAAAGTTAAAATTTCGATTCCTTTACGGCACAAAGTGTGTACCTCACTTAATAAAGGAAAATCTTAATGACATTTTACCACTGTATTTTTACGAAGAGGAATACTAACTATACTTCCCCATTTAGGTGTATATATTTTTGTGGTGATATAAAGTTTCTCTTAACGATTTCACATCTAACTGTTCATCTTGAATTAATAAAGCTTGATATCTTACACAATGGATGTCTCCATAAACACTCGGCGGGGTTTTACCACATAAATCTGGTGTTCCTCTCGTGCATGTTTCTCGTTTAGTATATTTTATTTATCTCTATCTATGTAAATTAGTATTTTATTATTCATAGTGCGAGTATCCTAGCAATTATAATTTAATTCTATCAACCACATAAAATTGAAGAATTCTTTCTTGGGAAAACCCATATAAAATTGCAATCACACATCAACATGTAACCATTTTATCATTCTGTAAAGTTAGTAACATTATCCACGTGATTTTGCAGCCAAGGTCACTAATTTGGAAAGGAAATATTATTGGCGCTATGGATGCAAAGGCAAGGGAAACCGTTGATAAAAAGCGCTTCAATTGCTTTTTACGAGAGATAATTCACTTCTAAACTACGCTCGTTTTAGTGTACATTCATCATATGCAACAGACGGCCCGTCGCTTCCCTCTCCCCAGACTGATTTCTTTGGTTGGCACAATTTTAGTCCATTGCCTAATAATTCTTCTATTATTGTGGGACAATCACAAACACAAATTAATATGTTTTTATCCTCGATCTTTATCCGTTGGTGAATTTGCTCCAAACTTTATCCTCATTTAACATCATCGTGAACTCTAACTTTGTGACTTAGATATTTACTGAGTAAACACAACCGACAATCACGTTAAGAGCAACAATAAAAGAATATCGTCTTAGAAGAGAATCATATTGTTATTAAAAATAATATTTTTTTTTCTCCCTAGAGGTTCTATTATTCCTGTGGATGAGTAACATGCTCAATCTCTCGAGTAATGGACGAGTTCATTATGAGACCAGGTATGTTTGTTGGCTCGCAAGTAGTTTTATGAATACTCGGGCTGGTAAAAATTGTAAGTTAATTTCTTGACTTGTAAAATAAAGGCTAGAAATTATAGAGAATGAGTGTTGATAAAACTAGAAAATTTGGACGCAAGTACTATAATTAGCAGGCTAACAAAGGAACTGATGTATCGTTGCCAGTGGCAACATGACTTGTTTGCCGCTACATAAAGAGAACGGAAACTTGCAAAACCAATATCTCCTTGTATACATGACAAATTATTTTTTGGCCTTATGATAAAAAGTAACGATCATCATACATAAAGAAACACGTAGGACTGAAAGAAATTTAGGGGAATTTTTCTATTTTATTTCTTTAGTCACTTTTAAAAAACGAATTCATTTAACAATAGTATACAAGAAATTTAACTTATAAATAAGTCCTTAAACAATTTACATTATGCCTCTTGAATAAAGCACAGGGTATCTTGGGCACCCCCTCTGAAGAAGTGGTTATTTAGAGTATAATGGTTGAAATATAGACTTTTCTAAGGGGAGAGGACATTTATTGAATAAAGCAAAAGGTATGTTAATAACACCATTTCATTAAATTTTCAATTATATCTTACCAATTTAGGGACCCGATCCCACTAACATTACAGATATATGCATACAAAGCATTGTTGACAATACAACTAACATACATAGACACATATAAGAAACGAATTCCGCGCGTATAAACCCATTATAGAAAACATAGAGACTCTTTGTTTTTGTTTTTCTTTTCTTTTTTTCCTTTTTTAGAGAGCATTTAATAATGCAAGATTTCTGTAGCAAAACCTAGAATAAACTGCTTGTTTACAACATTAAAGCCCTCCACCCATAGGAAAATAAATAAATCTGCAACATTTTTTCTGGACATTCAACACAAAACAAAAGGAGATTTCCTCATGGCCAAAGGACCTTACTATTCAAAATTATTACAATCGAATCATTCCTTTGTTTCAATTGGCATCACATTAGTGTAAAGTTGACAATATTTAGTTTTTACTTTAAATGAGAGTTGAATTCAAGACCTACTTATTAAGAAGATTATCTAAATAGCTGAGCTATAAGAGTAGACTTTAGATTTATAAATCTAGATTTATCCATGAAAGATAATGATATTAAGTTCATTTTCATAAATTTAAATATTGAAATTTTCAATATTAAATCAAGTATTTCATATTAAACAAAGTAGAATTATCGATAAAATTTTATACCAATTATACGAAAATTTGGTCAAAATATTTTCAAATACATATTGATTGGCCTATCTAAATTTTGAAAAAATAGTAAAAAATTAGTCAATCGATCATAAAAATAACCGTTCAAAATATATTGGTTAAGACCTCTCGAACATGCGACTTCATCAAGCAAACACATAAGGCATCTATACCCTCATCAACCCCCAAGCCCAAACAAGTTTTTGCAACATGCCTAGGTTTTACACAAAGCTAACATCAAAATGATGGGAAATAGTAGGACTTTACAACGCAATTAGAACAGACATGACAAATGCACATTAGGTGGGTTTCTATGCCGGAAGAATGAAACATACTCAACAATATTTCCGCAAAAAACCTAGTCCAGAATGTCACACATACGCATACTAGGGGAGGAAAGGAATGGGAGTTAAACCCACCTCTCGTATTATTTTTCTTCTACATGATAACGCTCTTTCCGCTCAACCAACACAGCTCTATATATAGGAGTGGAGATAGCAAACAACACAAACCATGGGCCCAGTTTCTAGCTCTTAAAAGCCTGGGAGCTAGAAAGAAATATTCCCAGCCACCCACACTCCGGCTAGTCTCCTTCCATCCCGCACACACAACAATCTTCCATACTCCACCCATAGTCGGACTTCAAATTAATGAACTAAAAACAACAACACATTTCTAAAGAAAAATAAAGCAAATCTCAAAACCAAGCATAACAAGCATCTAATTATGAGGCAACCTCCCATTAATCTCATGAACATTGACCCAAGTGAGCTCCAGCAACAACAAAACTATACCAAAAATACCACGAAATAAAAAAAAAACATCATTGCAATGGAACCTAACTGGATATTCTCCACACAACGAAACAAAATATTTGTAGGTGTCGTTTCTCACACCTACTAAATAAAACTCACCCAACATTCTTGGGTTGATTAAGAAGGGGTGTTTCTAAAACATTTATTATAGAATATAATTTGTAAATAAATCATTAATAAACAAAGAAAATGTTCGTGGGAGCTACTTTTAATTTCAAAACTATAGGATCATATGGTATCATCTTATTATAGTTTGAAATCTATTTCAATTGAGATGGAAGGATTAATAAACACAAATAATATAATTCTATCTAAAAAATAATGATATAGTATATACAAGATTATCAAAGATAAATAAAAATAGGCTAAATAAAGAGGTTGACAAGTTGAAGGTCGACATCAATTCGTTGAAACCATAAAGGAAAGTGAATGGAAATAAGATAACCAATTAAGAGAAAAAGGTTTTATCCCAGTCATCAAAATGGATTGTTTTATGTGAGAAGAGGGATAGGTTAATCACTGGCAACAAGATCAAAAGTCACTAATGAAATGTCTGTAAAAATACCTATTTAAGGAAGTTAAGAGGAAGAAATGATGAATTTAATATCCCTACATATGAAATTGGATGAAACAATACATACTTCAATTAAGTAGAATGTATAATAGGTTATTGTCTAATCCCAATATATAGAGAGTAAAATCCCTTTGGTAGTCGGTGTCCATTCTCATTCCTTTCTCGTCTTCTTTGCCTTATTTTGTGCTAATTGATTTTGGTATTCCTCAGAATTTTATTTAATTTCTGTTTACCCCAACGCGGTTCGAACAGGGAACCTTTACCGGGTGAGTATTGAGCTTTTATACAGGCATCTGAAAATATTTTAGAAACACAGTTTTTCTGTTAATTGACTTATAAGTAGTCCTTCGTTCCACCGTCTAAGGACATTTTCTGTTTTTAGTGGATTTGTTCCTTCATACCTGTCTGGGAAAATTTTGTCTATTTTGCTTCAGGCACAAGCTAATCGGGAGTTAAGCTTTGGTTGTTTGCACGTATAACATACTTGTTCGGACTAACAACTGCATCTGGTTTCCCCTCTGCATGCTTCTTTATAACGCACTTCAACATTTTACGTGCACGTCGAACGTCTTCACATTGAGAAAAATCATATACAAAATAGTGAAGATATAAACACTATGGGATGCTACAGTTATGCCAAGTTTTCTTCTGCCCTATTACTACAGAACGTTTGACTATTCTAAATATAGAGAATATGTCTAACAAAAATTTCTCTCAACTTCTTCTCCTCTCTGTTTGGGTTACATATATGCATGCAAACACAGCCGGTTCAGTTTGAGAGAGAATCCATAAATATTAATTTTTTGTATTTTCATTTGATATGTGGATCACTTCATGCGCTAAAGTAAAGCCTTGACTGGGCAACAAGGCTCGACATTACGTTAAATGTAAATGTCTTCCTGGCATATGCTATACCTATAAAAGTATTCAAATAATATGTATTGCGAGCTTGCGATAATATTTATTGTTATAATAATAATCGGGATTTGAGTATTTGCATACTAGTTGCGAACCCACAGAGATATCAAATCGTCTGACATATTAATAGTGAAAGAATGAAAGCAAATATCACAAATTTTGGGCTGTCTAGATTGGGACGCAACTCTTGTGTAGACTAATGCAAAGGGCACATTCGGCTACCTTGTTACTCAGGTATATTAGTTTTTTTAATCTTATATATTTATTCATGTAAAAGATTTTGTAGCAGAAATAATGATATTGGCAGATTGTTGCACAGATATATGGCAACGAACAGTTTAACAGACATAAGCAATAATTACAACTTTGATGTATACATCATATCGGGAAGAACATCAATTGATACAAATATTTTAGGAAAAAATTATATACTCGCTCAGAAAAACATTTTTATTAGACATGTACCAAAAAAGTTAAAATTTCGATTCCTTTACGGCACGTGCAGTGTGTACCTCACTTAATAAAGGAAAATCTTAATGACATTTTACCACTGTATTTTTACGAAGAGGAATACTAACTATACTTCACCATTTAGGTGTATATATTTTTGTGGTGATATAAGTTTCTCTTAACGATTTCACATCTAACCTGTTCATCTTGAATTAATAAAGCTTGATATCTTACACAATGGATGTCTCCATAAACACTCAAGGGGGTTTTACCACGTAAATCTGGTGTTCCTCTCGTGCATGTTTCCCATTTAGTATATTTTATTTATCTCTATCTATGTAAATTACTATTTTATTATTCATATTGCGAGTATCCTAGCAATTATAATTTAATTCCATCAACCACATAAAATGGAAGAATTCTTTCTTGGGAAAACCCATATAAAATTGCAATCACACATCAACATGTAACCATTTTATCATTCAGTAAAGTTAGTAACATTATCCACGTGATTTTGCAGCCAAGGTCACTAATTTGGAAAGGAAATATTATGGCCGTTATAGATGCAAAGGCAGGGGAAACCGTTGATAAAAGCGCTCAATTGCTTTGTGCAAGAGATAATTCACTTCTAAACTACACTCGTTTTAGTGTACATTCGTCATATATGCAACAGACGGCCCGTCGCTTCACACTCTCCAGATACTGATTGGCTAATTGACACAATTTTAGTCCATTGCCTAATAATTCTTCTATTATTGTGGTACAATCACAAACACAAACACAATTTTAGTCCGTTGCCTAATAATTCTTCTATTATTGTGGGACAATCACAATCTACATACCTTGACCAGAGTTAATCGACGGAGATTTCCTCCTGGCCAAAGGACCTTACTATTCAAAAAGATTATAATCGAATCATTCCTTTGTTTAGATTGGCATCACATTAGTGTAAAGTTACCAATATTTAGTTTTTACTTTAAATGAGAGTTGAATTCAAGACCTACTTATTAAGAAGATTAACAAAACAAAGTTGAGCTATAAGAGGAGACTTTAGATTTATAAATCTAGATTTATCCACGAAAGATAATGAAATTAAGTTCATTTTCATAAATTTAAATATTGAAATTTTCAATATTAAATCAAGTATTTCATATTAAACAAAGTAGAATTATCGATAAAATTTTATACCATTTATAAGAAAATTTGGTCAAAATATTTTCAAATACATATTGATTGCCCTATCTAAATTTTGAAAAAATAGTAAAAAATTAGTCAATCGATTATAAAATAACCGTTAAAAATATATTGGTTAAGATCTCTCGGTCATGCGATTTCATCAAGCAAACACATCAAGCATCTATACCTTCATCAACCCCCAAGCCCAAACAAGTTTGCAACACAGCCTAGGTTTTACACAAAGCTAACATGAAAATGGGGGAACTAGCAGGACTTTACAAGGCAATTATAACAGACAAGACAAATGCACAAAGAGGTGGGTTTCTATGCCGGAAGAATGAAACATACTCAACAATATTTCCGCAAAAAACCTAGTCCAGAATGTCAAACACACGCATACTAGGGTAGGAGAGGAATGGGAGTCAAACCCACCTCTCTGTATCTATTTTATCTTCTACATGATAACGCTCTTCGCTCAACCAACACATCTATATATATATAGGAGTGGAGATAGCAAGCAACACAAACCATGGGCCCAGTTTCTAGCTCTTAAAAGCATTGGAGCTAGAAAGAAATATTCGACTACCCACACTCGGGCTAGTATCCTTCCATCCCGCACACACAATAATCTTCCATACTCCACCCATAGTCGGACTTCAAATTAATGAACTAAAAACAACAACACATTTGTAAAGAAAAATAAAGCAAATCTCAAAAACCAAGCATAACAAGCATATAATAATGAGGCAACCTCCCATAAATCTCATGAACATTGACCCAAGTGAGCTCCAGAACAACAAAACTATACCAAAAATACCACGAAATCAAAAAAAAACATCAATGGCATGGAACCTAACTAGATGTTCTCCACACAACGAAACAAAATATTTGTAGGTGTCGTTTCTCACACCTACTAAATAAATCTCACCTAGCATTCTTGGGTTGATTAAGAAGGAGGTGTTCCTAAAACATTTATTATAGATTATAATTTGTAAATAAATCATTAATAAACAAAGAAAATGTTTGTGGGCGCTACTTTTAATTTCAAAACTATAGGATCATATGGTATCATCTTATTATAGTTTGAAATCTATTTCAATTGAGATGGAAGGATTAATAAACCCAAATAATATAATTCTATCTAAAAAATAATGATATAGTATATACAAGATTATCAAAGATAAATAAAAAATAGGCTAAATAAAGAGGTTGACAAGTTGAAGGTCGACATCAATTTGTTCAAAGCATAAAGGAAAGTGAATGGAAATAAGATAACCAATTAAGAGAAAAGGTTTTATCCCATTCATCAAAATGGATTGATCTATGTGAGAAGAGGGAAAGGTGAATCACTACCAACAAGATCAAAAGTCACTAATGAAATGTCTATAAAAAAATACCTATTTAAGGAAGTTAGAAAAAGAAATGATGAAAAATCTAAGGATTTTAGAAAAGTCGACCTTTTGAAAAGTTGGGATTGTGAAAAAGTTGGCTTTTGTAAAATTCAAGATTTTTAAGACCAAATTTATGAAAAAAATCGACATTTTGAAAAAGTTAGTTTTTTGAGAAAGTCGGCATTTTTAAAAAGTCAGTATTTTTGAAAAGTCCAGATTTCTTTTTAAAAAGTCAAGATTAAAGCCCTGCACCAATAGGAAAACAAATAAATCTGCAACATTTCTTCTCTGAGACCTTGGACCTTTCGTTTATGATTAAAAAAACTCCGAAGCCCATTAACGTTTGCCCCTAATTTGAAAAAGTCGTGTTTTTTGAAAGTCGAGATCTTGAAAAGTTTGGATTCCAAGGAAGCCTTGATATCTTGAGAAAGTTTGGATTCTGAGAAAGAATAGATTTTGACAAAATCGACATATGAAAAATGTTGACATTTTGAAAAATTCGAGATTTTCAATAAGTCATCATTTGGAAAAATCATCATTTCAAAAAAGTCGGGAGTTTAGAAAATTTGACTTTTTAGAATAGTCGTGATTTTGAAAAAGTCGGCATTTTGAAAACCTTGTCAATTTGAAATCCCCAGTTTCGAAAAAGGCACCAATATCAAAAATGTCATTTTGAAAAGTTATTTTGAAAAAGTCTAGATTTATTTTGAAATTTCAAAAGTTGGCATAGTGAAAAAGTCAATATTTTGAAATAGTCGGGATTTTGAAAAGGTCGACATTTTGAAAAGTTAGCATTTTGAAAAAGTTATCCTTTTAAAAACTTGACATCTTGAAAAGTTGAATTTTGAAATAGTCAACATTGTTTTAAAATTGGCATTTTGAAAATTAGCAATTTTGAAGTTAGAATTTATTTTAAAAATACGGTATTTAGAAAATGTAATTTGGAAAAATTCAACATTTCAAATATGTCAACATTTTTAAAATTTGGGATTTTTCAAAATTATGAATTTTTTAAAAGTTTAGATTTTAAAAAGTCAAGAATTTGAAAGACTGAATATTTTGAAAATTGGGGTTTTAAAAAGTCGAGGATTCCAAAAAGTAAGGGTTTGGAAAAAGTCAAAATTTTGAAACACTCGAGATTTTAAAATAGTGAGGATTTTTATAAAGTAGGGATTTTGAAAAATTCATCATTTTAAAAATGCAGTGATTTTGAAAAAGTCGTCATTTTGTTAACTTTTGAAATGTCGTCATTTTGAAAAATTCCCAATTTTCATAAATTCTAGATTTTGAGAAACTCGAAATTTTGAAAAGTTGGAATTTTACAAACTAGGATTTTGAAAAGGTTGCGATTTAGAAAAATTAAGGATTTTTACAAAGTCGGCATTGTAAAAAAGTCGAGATTTTGAAAAAACGAGGGATTTTAGAAAAGTCGACATTTTGAAAAGTTGGGATTGTGAAAAAGCTAGCTTTTGTAAAATTCTTGATTTATAAGACATCAAATTTATGAAAAAATCGACATTTTGAAAAAGTTAGTATTTTGAAAAAGTCGGCATTTTAAAAAAGTCGGTATTTTGAAAAAGTCGAGATTTATTTTTAAAAATTCAATATTTATTTTGAAAAAGAAAGGATTAATTTTCTAAAAGCCAAGATTTTGAAAATGACCACATTTTGATAATGTGGGGATTTTGAAAAATGCATCATTCGAAAAAGACCGATTTAGGAAAAAGTTGTCATTTTTGAAAAGTCGAACATTTTTAAAAATTTGCATTTTGAGAAACTCGGGGATTTAAAGAAGTCTGGATTTTGAAAAATCAGAATTTTGAAAAACTTTGGATTTTTAGTTAGTATGGATTTTGAAAAAGTCGATATGTTTAAAAATTCAGCATTTTGAAAATGTCGACATTTCGAAAAAGTCCCGATTTATTTTGAAAAAGTCAAGATGTATTTATAAAAGTAGGGATTTTGAAAAATTCGTCATTTTAAAAAAGCAAAGTGATTTTGAAAAAATTTTCATTTTGATATGTTTTGAAATGTCATCATTTTTGAAAAATTTGCAATTTTTGTAAATTCTAGATTTTGAGAAAGTCGAAATTTTGAAAAGTCGAAATTTTGCAACTCGGGATTTTGAAAAGATTGCGATTTAGAAAAATTAAGGATTTTTAAAAAGGCGGCATTATAAAAAGTCGAGATTTTGAAAAATCGGGGATTTTAGAAAAGTCGACTTTTTGAAAAGTCGACTTTTGGGATTGTGAAAAAGTTGGCTTTTGTAAAATTCGAGATTTTTAAGATATCAAATTTATGAAAAAATTGACATTTTGAAAAAGTTAGTATTTTGAAAAAGTCGGCATTTTAAAAAACTTTGTATTTTCAAAGAGTCCAAATTTATTTTGAAAAAGTCAAGATTTATTTTGAAAAAGAAAGGATTAATTTTTGAACAGTGAGATTTTAAAAATGACCACATTTTGATAAAGTGGGTTTTTGCAAAATGAATCATTTTTAAAAAGTCAAGATTTAGGAAAAAAGTCACGGTTTTAAAAAGTCTAATATTTTAAAAATTATGCATTTTGAGAAAGTAGGGGGTTTAAAAGTCTGGATTTTGAAAAATCAGAATTTGAAAAAACTTTGGATTCTTAGTTAGTCTAGATTTTGAGAAAGTTGACATTTCAAAAAGTCCAAATTTATTTTGAAAAAGTCAACTTTTATTTTGAAAAGAAAGGATTAATTTTCAAAAGCCGAGATTTTGAAAATGACCATATTTTGATAAAGTGGGGATTTTGAAAAATGCATCATTTTGAAAAAGTCAGCATTTAGGAAAAAGTTGTCATTTTTAAAAAGTCCAACATTTTAAAAAATTCTGCATTTTGAGAAAGTCGGGGATTTAAAAAAGTGTGGATATTGAAAAATCAAAATTTGGAAAAACTTTGGATTTTTAGTTAGGCTGGATTTTGAAAAAGTCGATATGTTTAAAAAATCTGCATTTTGAAAATGTCGACATTTCGAAAAACTCCATAATTTTAAAAAAATCAAGATTCCTATTGAAATATTCATATGAAATATTTCACAAATCATCCTGGTTCGGGTTATTGTGGTAGGATCCAAAGCAACCATCTGACCCAAGGCCCGTTAGATGCCCAATAAACTAACAAGTTCCCAAAATAAGGCGTCAGGATGCCATCTAGCCAAATGAAGCACTATTTTCACATAAAACCATGGACCCTCCGAAAGCACTGGGAGAACATCTGAAACATGTCAAAAAAGGAAAAAGGTCTCATTTGCAATGGCCACAATCTCTAATCCCCCTACCTTCTTCCATCTTCTATTTATACAAGCAAACTAACCCAACAGAGCTTGGTTGAATCTTTGTCTTGCCATTTCAAGAATCGACTCGGGAATCTCAAGTAAGAGATATCTTCCCATACCAAACTAAGAGATGTCGGATCTTAAAACAGGTTGTCGCTGGATATGCGATGCGCCCAGTCATCTTGCTTGCCTCTTTCTTCCCTAGCCTTAACACCGAGCCCAAACCCTTGTCTTGCTCCCGCTTGTGCTGCTCCTACTAATCCATTTTAATAAAAAGGGTTTCTTTTTTAATATAATGGTTTACATTATGTTAATATAATGGTTTTACTTACAAATTAATATGGTATGCCATTGTTTTATCTACCATTGAACTTTTTTTTATCAATGGTGTCTATGTCATTTTGGCGAATCCTAATGCTTTGAAGCATTCCATATAAACAGATTTCTAAATGTAAAGCTCATCTTTGATCATTTTACATCCAACAATCCAAAAGGGATGCAATTGTATAGGAAAATTTGATGGTCAATAAGTCAAAAATCAAGTTTGAAGAATATGAAAAAGAAATTATTTATATCTTAGGCTCTAGGATGAATTTCGCATCTTTGATCTTTGAGAACATCAACGATGCACATTCCTTCTCATTAAATTCAAAAACAATTCATGTATCATCTACAAAATTTTACCAAGTATTAATCCCAACCACTAATCCTCTTTGCTATTTCAATTGAAATTTGGGTCACAAGAGATGGTCTATCAAACATTGGTAGTAAGGTTAAAATGACATGTCATGTGGTAGGGAATATGCATGTTATCCAAGTCAGGAATTTTTAAAAAGTAAGAAATTCTAGTCAAGTTGTCAAGTTGTGTTTATAGGTATCTTAGTAATGTACTCTGTCATGTTTGTTTGATTGACATTTATGTCAATGTAGTCTTTGAGTCAAGTTTAAAGGATGAATCATTGAATGGTTTCTAATGTTAGCATTAGTTTAGTTTAATACATTGTTGTTATGTATTTGTTGGACTGTTATAATTGTCCTCCTCCGTCCCGCAACCTTTATATTTTAGCTTTGCTCTTTTGTTTGGAATACATTGAATTGAATAAACATTGAATAAATCTATTATTTGTCTTCTGCTATCTTTGGTATCAGAGCAGATCAATCTGGAGGAGGATCTGGCAGAAGTGACCTATCTTATACTGCGGAGAAGAAAAAGACAACAACATTTTTACAGGACGTGTTTGGATTTGGCGTTTTGCTCTCGTTTTCTATACAGACCTAGCAACCAGTGAAAATCTTCCTGCATGGAGTTTGGTGGAAGAACATTTCCCAACACTAAAAACTTTTGCTCTCTTTCCATTGGTTTTCTTTGTTTTATTTACTACTCCATTGGTGCTTAGATACCTGCGTAGTCATTCATGCTGCCAAGAAGAAACAACCATCACTGATAAAGCATTTGAGAGTTGCCCATCAACAAATTAGTCATGCCAAAAGAGAATTTGAGAGACAAGCCCACAAAGGTCCTGTGTGTGCGTGGAGTTTTGGGTGAGAGGTACATGTCGTGAAGGAGCCGACGAGCCGTGTGGGCGGGAGGCACAAAGGAGCCACAATCCGAACCGTGAGCAGCCCGAACCGCCTATGTCTTATGTTGTACGAGGACGCTGGAGACCGTGTGAGACCTACAGCGTAAAGAGCTTGGTGATAGAGGCTAATCCAGATTACCTCGCCACGTACATGTCGCACATTTCGATGCCGAGAGAGTTACGAGCAACCCTTCCGCTGGGTCGCCTCTGAGAACCCAAGAGGACACCACCGCATCTATTTTGCCTTGCTCAATGAATTGTTGAATACAGCAACCTATTATTTGACGAATTGGTGCGTCAAGGATTGTTCGACTATTTATGGTTTGACATGTGTCGTCAAACACTTCGAATCCGTGAAGAATTGGAGCGTTGCTATGATGCAAATGATGAACGTGAAGTAGAATGCCCACAGGATCGTCCGTGTCTCACTGCACGAGCTTATAGAGCCCATCTTCGTGATAGGTTCCTTTATTTTGAAAAACAAAGGAGTAAGAGGGCTTCCTCCAATCTCCCATTCCTTACCTGTTTGCTCGGGATGTCTTGCGGGCAAACAACATAGAGGTCCGTTCAAACAGAGCTCTTATCATTCTATGGAGCATCTTTAGGTTGTACACACCGATCTGTGCAGACCCCTCCTAGCTAGCTTCCAAGGTTTTGAATACTTCCAGCTCATCATTGATGATTACTCATGAAAAATGTGGGTATATTTCCTCCGGAAGAAGAGTGAGGCGTTTGACAATTTCCAAACCTTTTACCAACAATCCCCAGGCGATCGGGAAATCCTCTCCTTCTCCTCCGCTCAGATCAATGAGGGAATTTGTACCAAAGAATTTCTTAGCATACCTGAAGCATCATGGCATTCAGCAACATCTGACTGCACCCTACACGCACAAATAAGAAAACAAATAAATCTGCAACATTTTTTCTACAAACCTTCAACCCTTTCATTTATGATTAAAAAAACTCCGAAGCCCATTAACGTTTGCCCCTATTTTGAAAAAGTCATGTTTTTTGAAAGTCAAGATCTTGAAAAGTTTGGATTCTAAGAAAGCCTTGATATCTTGAGAAAGTTTGGATTACGAAAGTCTAGATTTTTAGAAAATTGACATATTGAAAATGTTGACATTTTGAAAAATTTGAGATTTTGAAAAAGTCATCATTTTGAAAAATCAACATTTCAAAAAAGTCGTGAGTTTAGAAAATTTGACATTTTAGAATAGTCGTGATTTTGAAAACCTTGTCAATTTGAAATCTCCATTTGAAATCTCCAGTTTTGAAAAAGGCACCAATCTCAAAACGTCATTTTGAAAAGTTGTTATTTTGAAAAAGTCTAGATTTATTTTGAAATTTCAAAAGTTGGCATAGTGAAAAAGTCAATATTTTGAAATAGTCGGGATTTTGAAAAGGTCGACATTTTGAAAAGTTAGCATTTTGAAAAAGTTATCGTTTTAGAAAACTTCGACATCTTGAAAAGTTGAATTTTGAAATAGTCAACATTGTTTAAAAATTGGCATTTTGAAAATTAGCAATTTCGAAAAAGTTATAATTTATTTTAAAAATACGATATTTAGAAAATGTAATTTGGAAAAATTCAACATTTCAAATATGTCAACATTTTTAAAATTTGGGATTTTTCAAAAATTATGAATTTTTTAAAAGTTTAGATTTTTAAAAAGTCAAGAATTTGAAAGACTGAATATTTTGAAAATTCAGGGTTTTAAAAAAGTCAAGATTCCAAAAAGTAAGGGTTTGGAAAAAGTCAAAATTTTGAAACACTCGAGATTTTTAAATAGTGAGGATTTTTATAAAGTAGGGATTTTGAAAATTCGTCATTTTAAAAATGCAAAGTGATTTTGAAAAAGTCGTCATTTTGTTAACTATTGAAATGTCGTCATTTTGAAAAATTCCCAATTTTCATAAATTCTAGATTTTGAGAAACTCAAAATTTTGAAAAGTTGGAATTTTACAAACTAGGATTTTGAAAAGGTTGCAATTTAGAAAAATTATGGATTTTTAAAAAGTCGGCATTGTAAAAAAGTCGAGATTTTGAAAAAACGAGGGATTTTAGAAAAGTCAACATTTTGAAAAGTTGGGATTGTGAAAAAGCTGGCGTTTGTAAAATTCGAGATTTATAAGACATCAAATTTATGAAAAAAAACGACATTTTGAAAAAGTTAGTATTTTGAAAAAGTCAGCATTATAAAAAAGTCGGTATTTTGAAAAAGTCAAGATTTATTTTGAAAAAGAAAGGAGTAAGAGGGCTTCCTCCAATGTCCCATTCCTTACCTATTTTCTCGGGATGTCTTGCGGGCAAACAACACAGAGGTCCGTTCAAACAGAGCTCTTATCATTCTACGGAGCATCTTTAGGTTGTACACACCGACCGTGCGGACTCTCCCGCCTAGCTTCCAAGGTTTTGAATACTTCCACTCATCATTGATGATTACTCAAACAAAAATGTGGGTATATTTCCTCCAGGAAGAAGAGTGAGGCGTTTGACAATTTCCAAACCTTTTACCAAAGAATCCACCAGCACTGGAAAGCCTCTCCTTCTCTCGCTCGGATCGGGGGAATTTGTATCGAAGAAGTTCTTAGCATACCCGAAGCACCATGGTGTTGCAACATCCGACAAAGACCTTACACGCCCAACAGAAAGGGATTTTCGAGTGACACAACAAGACTGTCATGGAGATGGCTCGTTGTATGCTCTCCACCCTTGAAGTTGGAGGATCGAGTTTTGGGCGGCGATCAGAGCCTGCACAAAAGTGTATCTACTCAACCGGGCACCCATGAAGATCTTGAAAAATAGGACATCGTAAGAGGTATAGACTAGTCGTAAACCTTCTATCCATCATTTGAGAGTTTTTGGTTGTACTCGATATATGCATGTTCCATATGACAAAAGGAAGAACATCGATCAAAAGACACCGCCATGTCTTTTCTTGGGGTATAGTACTACCTCGAAAGGCATATCGTCTCATGGATCCCGAGACGAAGAAAATCTATGGGAGTCGAGATGTGGTCTGTGATGAATCATCCTTTGACTCCTCGCCACACAATGGAGATCCAAGATTAACCTCGTCACATAGATTGCTCACACATCTAGATGATGGGCAAGATGATTCTTCTCGAGAGAGAAGAACAGTGAGTGGAGACTTATTCGTTGATCTAGGCACACTTTGGAAAACACATCTTCACATCGTGCCAAAGCAGCAACACCAACCAACGTCTGAAATGGGTCCGAGAATACTATTGGGGATGTGCACCGAACTCACTTCCGTGTACTTCTACAGAGTCAAAACACGAAGTCAAGCCGGACATGAGGTAAATTTTGCACTCATGAGTTCGGCTTGTTGATAAGACCGAACCCGACACTGCTCGTGAGGCATTAGACCAACCCACGGTGGAAATAGGCTATGAATGCTGAATATGATTACCTACTTTAGAATCGGACGTGGGAACTTGTTGATCTGCCTCCAGGTAAGAAATCTGTTGGCTGCAAATGGATTTTCAAAACAAAATATAAGGCAGAGGGTTCAATCGACAAACACAAAGCATGACTTGTTGCAAATGGTTATGCTCAAAGAAGAAGGAATTGACTATGACGAGACCATTGCACCCTGCGAAGATCAAAACCATCGAGTTTTTGCGTGCACTAAGAAAGACAAAATAGATGGAAACTTCAGCAGATGGATGTGAAGAGTGCTTTTCTGAACGATGATCTCAAAGAAGAAGTATACATGGCCCAACCTGAAGGGTTTGTAGACGACCATCAACCACACAAGATATATCATCTGATAAAGTCACTTTATGGACTCAAACAAGCAACTAATGCATGGTATATAAAAATTGATGATCACCTATTGCAGCATGGATTCACTCGTAGCCCCTCATATACAAATTTGTATATGAAGAAGGTAAGAACAAAGATTGTTATTCTTGTTTTGTACGTAGATGATCTTGTGATCACAGGAAGTTCTGACAATCTTCTGGATGATGTAAAGTGTGATCTGAAGAAATCTTTCGACATGACCGATTTGGGGCTACTTCACCACTGTCTTGGCTTAGAGATATGGAAAAGGAAGAATCATATATTAATCTCCCGGATGAAGTATGCCAAGACACTCCTCGAGAAGTATGGAATGTCAGATTGTAAACCAATGTACACACCTATGGAAAAAGGTTTGCAATTATCTAGATTCCAGGATTCACCACATGTAGATGGCACGCACTACAGGCAGCTTGTGGGGAGTCTCATTTACTTGACTTATACCAGGCCAGATCTTTGCTTTGCAGTGAGCTATCACACCAAAATTATGTTGGAGCTGAAGAAATGTCATTGGATAGCAACAAAGCATGTGTTGAGATATGTCCGAGGTACAGTTCACTTTGGTCTGGAGTATCAGAAGAACACTCAGTTCTTCTTAGAAGGATATACAGACTCGGACTATGCAGATCCGTTGATGACAGGAAATCCACTTCAGGGTATGTTTTTCATCTCGGATCTAGACCTATCTTATGGATTAGCAAGAAGCAAAGTGTTGTTGCTGCTCTCTCGTCCACCGAGGTGAATACCGCGCCGCACGAAGAGCTATGTGCAAAGCAATTTAGTTACATCGCATTCTTGCAAATATAGGGATTCCTAAAGAGAAACCTCCCATCATTCACTGCGATAATCAAGGTGTGTTGAAGCTTGTGAAGAATCATGTTTTTCATGAACGAACAAAGCATATTGTGGTCGAATGTCACTACATTCGTGTACAGGTCTTGAACCACCAAATTCAACTCCAATCTTTCGCCCTACTAATTTTCAGGTTGTAGATATTCTCACCAAGCCTCTCGGTAAACTGAAGTTTGATTTGTTTAAGGGGTACATATGTGGAAAAAATGTATTAAGGGGGAATGTTAGCATTAGTTTAGTTTAATACATTGTTATGTATTTGTTGATGGACGGTTATAACTGTCCTCCTTCCTCCCGTAGCCTTTATATTTGGCTTTGCTCTTTTGTTTGGAATACATAGAATTGAATAAACATTGAATAAATCTATTATTTATCTTTTGCTATCATCTACCTCCTCAAGAAGTTATCAAATTCTCATTATTGATGACCTGCAAAGTGATATGAAATACGTGAATGTAGAAATTCTTTCATGAATTCGAGGTATGTCTATAAGTTGTCTTAGTCGATATGATGAGTCTTGAAGTCTATAGGTTTATAATATTTTTGATATATGAAGACATTAAAATGACTCTATGTTTTGCAGTTTGTTATAGTGTCATTATGCATTAAAGAAGCCTTAAATGACAAAAGAATTAGTATTGTTTCAGTGGATCATGTAGTCAAGGGATCTTCTTCATGATTCTTTAATCTCTTCAACATGATTTAAAGATTTGATTCAATAATAATGGTGAGCAAGGAGCGGAATTTCGAACAAAAATTCATTTATTTGTATGATGACTTGATCGGATCATCAAGAGCAAGAAGATTTGATGTTTGTCACTTTGGAATGATATATTGAACAAGAATATGGAAGGATATCTATATTAAAAAGGAGGTTTACCTCTTGACACTTTGGTCCACATTAATGTCCAAAGAATCTAGATGGTGACAAGGACATGTACGTTTGTTTTCATTCATCCCGACACGGTACAAAGGAATCCTAACTTTACTTCGCCATTTAGGTGTATATATTTTTGTGGAGATCTAAAGTTTCTCTTAATGATTTCACATATAACTGTTCATCTTGAATCAATAAAGCTTCAAATCTTACACAGTGGATGTCTCCATAAACACTGATTGGGTTTTACCACGTAAATGCGGTGTTCGTCTCTTACATGTTTCGCATTTAGTATATTCTATTTATCTCTATCTCTGTAAATTAGTAATTTGTTATTCATATTTCTGCGTATCCTAGCAATTATAATTTAATTCTATCAACCACATAAAATGGAAGAAGTTACTAACATTATCCACGTGTTTTTGCAAATCAAGGTCACTAGTTTGGAAAGGAAATATTATGGGCGTTGGAGATGCAAAAAGGGGGAAACCGTTCATAAGAAGTGCTTCAATAGCTTTGTACGAGAGATAATTCACTTCTAAACTACGCTCTTTTTAGTGTACATTCGTCATATGCAACAGACGACTGTCGCTTTCCTCTCCCGAGATACTTATTTAAGGAAGTTAGAGGAAGAAATGATGAATTTAATATCCTTACGTAAGAAATTGTATCAAACAATAGATACTTCAACTAAGTATAATGTAAAATAGGTTATGGTCTTAGTGCATTTGGCCTTGTGGGATGATACCTTTAATATAGTTTATTAACTCTAGGAAATTTTAGAATACATCAATGGTTTAATAATCTTATGTGGGGAGGTGAAGTAGGTGACAGAGGATTCCAAAATAGAGGACTTAGAGAAGAGAGATTTATTTGAGAAGTCGACATTTTCAAAAACTTTGGATTTTCAAAATTCGAATTTTGAAAAATTATGGATATTGAGAAAGTCGACATTGTGAAAATGTTACCATATTGAAAAAGTCAAAAATTATGAAAATGTGGGATTTTGAGAAAGTCAAGATATTCAAAATGAAAATTTGGGATTTTGAATAGGTTGAGATTTTGAAAAGGTTGGGATTTTGAAAAATTACTGATTTTCAAAAATTAAGGATTTTGGAAAAGTCAACATTATAAAAAAGTCGGGATTTTGAAAATGTAGGGATTTTGGAAAAATCGGCATATTGAAAATGTTGGGATCTATTTGTAAAATTTGGGATAGAGTTTGAAAAACTCGAGATTTTGAAAAAGTAGACATTTTGAAAAAGTCAGTATTTTTAAAAAGTTGTGATTTATTTTGAAAAAGTCCAGATTGATTTTTAAAAAGTTGGGATTAATTTTGAAAAAGTCGGGATTTTGAAAAGGATGGAATTTTAAAGTGGGGGGATTTTGATCATGTTGTCAAGCGATGTTCTCCATGATTCTTCAAACTCTTCAACATGTTTTAGAAGTTTGATTCAATACCAACAGTGAGCAAGGATTGGAATTTGTGAACAAAAATTCATTCATTTGGATGATGACTTGATCAGACCATCAAGAACAAGAAGATTTGATGTTTGTCATCTTTGGAACGATATCTTGAAGAAGAATATGAAAGGATATCTATATTAAAAAGGAGGTTTACCTATTGACACTGGTCCACCTTGATATGAGGCTCACACCATACATGATATCAGGCCTTGTGGCCGTCAAATACATAAGACTTCCAACCAACTTTTTAAACAATGTTGGATCCACAAACGATCCTTCATCCTCTTTGCTCAACTTCAAACCTACTGCAATTGGTGTTGGTGTTGGCTTACAATTCAACATGTTAAACATTTTCAAAACGTCACTTGCATACTTTGCTTGTGAGATAAAAACTTCACCTTCTGATTGATGAACTTCAATACCCAAAAAATAATGCATAAGACCAAGATCTGTCATCTCAAACTCATTCTTCATGGCTGATTTGAATGACTCTGTAGATAGATTTCCAGTAATGATCAAATCATCTACATATAAACAAATAATTTAAATTTTACCTTGCTCATTTATCTTGGTGTATAAGGTAGGCTCACTGCTGCTCCTACTGAAACCATTCTCAATCAAATAAGAATCTATTCTGTTGTACCAAGCTCTAGGTGCTTGCTTGAGACCATAGAGCACTTTCTTCAATCTGTATACTTTTCCTTCATGACCTTCAATCTCATAACCTTCTAGCTGATTTACATAAACTTCCTCTTCAAGGAATCCATTTAAGAATGCTGATTTAACATCCATCTGATAAATAGGCCATTTGTTTTGAGCTGCAATTGCTAAAACCATTCTTACCATGTCCAAACGTGCTACTGGTGTAAATGTTTTTCGTTGTAGTCAACTCCATATTGCTGCGTAAAACCTCTTGCAACCAGCCTTGCTTTGTGCTTCTGTACTTTTCCATCAGCATTGTATTTTGTCTTGTAGACCCACTTGACTCCTATCACGTCCTTTCCTTTTGGAAGATCCATTAGCTCCCATGTCTGATTCTTCTTTATAGCATCAATCTCATCATCCATGGCTTTTCCCCAAACTTCATTCTTTATAGCCTCTTCATAATATACTCGCATCTGCGCAGATGGAGAAAATAATGCAAAAAATGAAAATGAATTAGTTGTATCAACATTATAAATCTCACTTAGACTTCTTGTTTTCCGCTCGCAGAGTATTTGATGCAGGATTGATTTTTGGTGATGGAGTAGCTTCGGTGTTCCTGTGTTGTCTCTCACATGGTGAAGATGGGTGAAATCTTGGTGACCTCCCCGACTGTAGATGGAGGTGTAACTTGTGCTACAACTTGTGGTGCATGTCCAAGATTTGTACATACAGAGTAGCTTGTTGCTCTAAAGTTTCATTTGTCATATCATCATGCGTAATAGATGTTGTTATACTCATTGTTTTATCTATACTTCCATCCCATGCTTCATTCTCAATAAACTGTACATCCTTGCTGATCACAACCTTTCCAATGACTGGATTTTACAACTTGTATACTTTTGTATTCTCTGAATACCCTACAAAAATACACTTTTCTCCTTTGTTGTCTAACTTCTTCCTTAGCTCATCAGATACATGTGCATACGCTACACAACCAAAAACTCTGAAATGTGAAACACTGTGTTTCCTATTAGTCCATGCTTGTTGAGGAACCATGTTCCTAACAAGTTTCGTTAGACACCTGTTCAAAATATAAACAAAAGTTGCTACTGCGTCTGCCCAATACTCATTTGGAAGATGTTTTGCCTTCAACATGCTTCTCGCCATCTCCATGATGGTTCTATTTTTCCTCTCTGCCACACCGTTCTGTTGTGGTATATATCTGGTAGTAAACTGCTTGTGTATACCATGATATCTACAAAATTTCATGAACTCATTAGAAACATACTCACCTCCTCTATCTGTTATGAGAACTTTGATGTAGTATCCACTTTGCTTCTCCACTAATGCCTTGAACTGCTGAAATGTATCAAAGACATTTGATTTATTTCTCAGAAAATAAACCCATGTCTTCCTTGTGTAATCATCAATGAATGTCATAAAATAAATACAACCTCCAATAGAAGCCGTCTGCATAGATCCACATAAATCTGAATGTACAATCTCATGTGGTGCACTTGCTCTTGCTATTTTGCCAACTGGAAATGAATCTCTATGTTGCTTTCCCAAAATACAACCTTCACATACCCTTTCCAGTTTCTGAATCAATGGCAAACCTTTAACCATATTTTTTCTATGTAACAAATTCAAACCTCTAAAATTCAAAATGTCCATACCTTAGATGCCAAAGCCATGTTTCATCCTTCATGACTGAATGAAAAGTTGATTGTGCTCCTTCAGTGCATGACTCAACTATATTTACATAGGAATCAGCCAGCAGACTCGCTTGTTATAGTGCACTGCTTTTCATTGGCACATGACTGATCTCGTTTAAGCGCAGGACTCAACAAAACATTGATTTGGCTTAACGCAGGACTTTGGTAAAAAGCGAGCTACTAATTTTGATACAAACAGATCTGATTTCTTCTTTTTTCCCGGTTTCAAAATCAATGGAAACATCCTATTGTTTCTCATCTTCACTTTTGCTTTGTCCACAATCACGCACGCATTGTCTTAAAATTTCACCGTTGAATTCAAAACGAGTTTATAAAAATGGGAAAATAAAATAAAATAAAATGCACCTATATGTGTTTAGGAAGTTTAGGCCTCTAAATAGCTCTCTACAAAACTCCGCGGATCATTTTTTGTTGCGCGGTCGGTGAATCTTCTTCTTGCTCATAACGTTATATCCTTTCAAACCGCAAAACCTGATTTTTGGGTTGGTTGACAAGATCCTCCCACAACAGTGATGGTGACATGGTGGTTATTGCGCGAGCATTCTTTGGTTAGGCGATATTCTTGGTTAGGTGGATCTGCTTCTTCCATTGTGTTCAATTACTTTGATTGGTTGTGACTTATTCCCTAGTGTGGCAATCATGTCCCTTTACATAGTTCCTTTATTTGTAATGTTCTTTTTAATAAAAACACAACAAAAATAGATTTTAATGAAACCATATGCAAAAAAATATAGAAAAGGGATTTTCCCTATCATACCCTTATAGAAAATTAAATAACTTCCGTGAATACATGTAAAATATTTTAGCAATCGACATTCAACTAAAAATCGATAAAATCTTAGATCCGATTAATTTTAATTATTTCAAGGCTAAAGAGATGTAAACTTTGAAAAATCATATATAGAGATATATGTGGAATTACAACACACTTTGAATAACTAAAAAATGACCTATGCGATGACAACACCCATAAATATTAATTACAGAATATTCCAAAGAAGGGGAACACAAATATTCCATCCCGAATTCATAAATGAGTCGCCTAGGCTGGAAATGACCAGAAACTTATCCAAAACCCCTCTCAACCACTGACAATCACTGCAATGCCCTTCGACCTCTATGCCTTTGCTGGCATTCATCTTTATAAAGCTCAAAAGTGAAAGAAATGTGGGTTTTCGTCCTCAAATCTAAATTCTAAAGAAGGTTTTTGTCCTTAATAGTTTGCTCTCAAGGGGTTTCGCTCTTAACAAATGAGCTCTCTACATCCTTCTATAGATTTTTGGCCAACTTTCTCCATGTGGGGCACTCCATGTGGTAGGTGAGCTTATAAAACATAAAGTCGCCTTTTGTCTTAATTCAACATTACACTTTTACCCTCCTAATTCCACATTATAACTTAAAAGTTACTTTTTAATAAATATTACAAAGTATTCGCGAAGAAAATATAGAACAATTGGTGTCCTCCATTGACAATGACAACCCTTCTACTACCCTAAAAATGTAGATATGATTTTAACATATAATATCAAGAGGGGAAGGTGAATCACTTGCAACAAGATCAAAAGTCGCTAATGAAATGTCTTTAAAGAATACTTATTTAAGGAAGTTAAGAGGAAGAAATGATGAATTTAATATCCTTCTGAAGATCTTTGGATCGAACAATAGATACTTCAACTAAGTATAATGTAAAATAGTTTGTGGTCTCAAGACATTAGGCCTTGTGGGATGATACCTTTAATATAGTTTATTAAAACTCGGAATACATCAACGGTTTACTAATCTTATGTGGGGAGGTGAAGTAGGTGACTCGAGGATTACAAAAGAGAGGACTTCGAGAAGAGATTTATTTTGAAAAGTCGACATTTTGAAAATATTTGGATTTTTCAAAATTTGAATTTTGAAAAATTATGGATATTAAGAAAGTCGACATTTTGAAAAAGTCAAAAATATGAAAATGTGGGATTTTGAGAAAGTCAAGATGGGGATAGGAATGTGATCGCGTATATGAAGTGACTCAGGAGGACTAAAGGTAACTAGACACACGGAGTCGCCTAAGGACGACACAAGTATGTCTGCAGGTACCTTTAGTTGCCATGAGTAACTTCCTATACTCGTTCATATTGCTAGTTGGGGTTAGAGTTTGACCTTAGACGGAAGGACTGACAGAGTTCAGGAAAGACCATTCTAGATAACAGACGAAGTGAGGTGAAGGACGTATTCCATTGATGTGTATAACATCTAGGAATATGATCATGCAAAGCATGTGAAAATCTTTGGCCAAAGTATCGCAAGTTGCTGGTTGCGTTGTCCTAATCACCTAGTTTAAGAAGCAGGATGTCAGATGAATATCAGTAACAGATATTCAGATAGGCCTCTTAAATGGATCACTTCGATAACCGGAAACGGTAAAAGAACCCTGTATACTTATTATACAATGCATGGATTAACATGAAGGATCGGTAAGTCGCCGAGTCATGAAATGAGAGATCGCTGAAACTCCGAGCCATAAAATGGGAGATCGGTAGTTCTTCGAGTCATTTACAACAGCATATGGTATCTGTTATATGATTGAATGGCATTGAATGTGTGTTCCATATTGCAAATATGCGAACAGAGAACATTGGTTTTAAAAAGAAATTGTGTGATCCAATTACATTAATTGGACAAAGAACAATTATTAAAATTTGAACGTGTGTTTGAATTAAATAATTGTAAGCAGAACGCGTTGTATATAATTTTTTTCCTTGTTCTAGTATCTTAAAAAGGGGATGTTAATTCATACACTTACATACAAATATGTATGTACGTATACATATACATATATGTACATACATATTTATATGTATATGTATACATATGCATATTCATATGCATATATATGTACATATATGTACAAGTATACATATAAATATGTATATCTAATGGCCTCACATACTGTACATTTGTATTATCATATGATATTATTGTTTGTTATATAGACATTGTGTGTATACCACAAAAGACAAAAATGGACGATGCATGTATGGCATCTTATGGTGTAACTTATGGGGGTCATACAATCCTGTCTTCGATGGCAAGTAAATGATTGGGTTGTGATCGTGGCTAGTGTATATACTCTTTTCTTGGTGGCTAGTTAATGAATATGCTGTCTATAATCTTGTCTTGGTTGGTTTGATTTAAACATGATTATAGCTATCATAATTGGTTTTTGTTTGAATGTGCCATGTGGCATCACAATGATAACAACAAGTAATCATTGTATCTTGTGCCCACTTTATTCAACCATTATGTGACTTTGAAAATACTTAACATGTGAACCTATTCTTCCTCTATTTATTATAACAGTTTTTCATTGTTAGTATTTGTATTGCAGTTAAGGTTTGATTCCTTTGCCTCCCTTCCTTCAATCACAATTAAGGTACGAGCCTTCATGCTAATTTTGATTTCCTTACAAATTGTTGATTTACTTGCTTCTATTTTGGATTTACTCGTTGTTATTTTAGATTTACAAAGCATGATGATACACTAAAAAATAAACATCTATAAATCTAGTATATCTTATTATTATTCTCCTGAATTTCTATTTCAACACATTCATTGATTAACCACCAAGAAAATTGTATAGATAATTTTATCTCGTATTATGTGGTATACACACAATGTGTAGATGACATTCTACAATACCCGATTAGGGGATCAATTTCAAAGTGTCAAATGTTCCCTAAGCTTCCCTAAATTATGCCAGTACAGTAGATCCTTCAGAGAGCTTTCCAACATCTACAAGAACGTAAAAAATGGACACTCTGAGCTCAAGATATATCCAGTCAAAGTTTGGTCAACTAGAAGGTCAATGTTGGTCAACAGGACCATGGTGACATGGACATGTGCACAATTGCCCAAGTGGCTTAGTCAAAGCATCAAGGAAGTGGTAAAAGGATACAAAATTCCAGCGTTGAATTTCATATTACTTTGTAATTATTTGTCACGCATTATTTCCAAATGCCACGCATTATGCCACAAATCACATATATTAATGTTCAAACATTAGTATTAAATCTGCTATAATTCTCCTAACCACTTAACCACTTAGCCATGCCAACCATATGCTAAGTCCACGTGGAAGGGAGGAGGAGAAGCGGTTGTAGTGGAAGATTCCACGTGAGTAGAAAGAGGTGGGGGCGGTTATGCTCCAAGTGGTCCTTTGACCACTTTTAAAACATGCGTGGGAAAAAGCTTAATAAAGCCTAAAACACTATCTCCTCCATAAAATGTGGGATTGATTCCCAAAATGGGAATAAACAAGTGCGCATAAGGAGGATTGAACTCGGGTTCTTTGGTGCAAAAGGATAAGTGCCCGACCGATGTGCCCATGGAGCTCCAAACAATATAAAACAAGCTCAAGACGTTTAGTAAAAGGAGGGTGCAGTGTCCAGGTGCAAAAGAGAATAAGGAGGCAATTCTCGAGAAAATGCCATTTTGAAGGCCTTGCACTCAAATTGGGAACTCAGAGTAAAAAGGTGAAATGAAGGAAATTCTGAGACGATTCCAACGATGTAAGATTTGATATTTTTGTGGAGTTTTATCCTTTTTGGAAGCTTCGAATGCAGTTTTTAACAAGGATCTACAAGACACTAGTTGGAAAACATGAATTTCAATGCACTTCTGGTCTGAAAAGTGACTTGGTGTAAACATGAAAAGTGTTCAGAATTCAGAGATGATCTCAGATGTATGACTTGTTTTCATAGAATTTTTGTAAATCTCCATTTGTAGGTGTTTTTCTAACACGGTTGCAGGGAGATCACATGGTGAAAACTCTTTGTAAGAGCCACGGATCGTTCTTGGGGCGTTGATAAGCTCATTTGCAGGTTGTGATTCATGATTGGTTGTTTGTAAGAGTTATTGTACTTACATTTTTATATTATTAATGGATCGTTTCAATCCAAACCGGGGACGTAAGAATTTCCGAACCCCGTAAACAATCTTTTTGTTATCGAGTGTTTTCAATTTTACGAATATTTAATTGTCAACCAAGTTTTCCGCACTTCTATGGATGCATAATAATAAGAATTTAATCAATTTGTGGAGTTTAGAATATTTAAAATTAGTTAAGAAAATCACGATCTTTGGAAAGTTTTAAAAGTAAGAAAAATACAACACCCGTTTTTTCAGATCAATACCATATATAATTAGTGCTATCGAGAATATAAGTACATGTTTTCGTGTAAAATACTTCACAAATCTATAAGAAAATAAAAATAAAAATGTCTATTTGTGAACAATTTTAAAATCTAAAAATCACAAATCTTGGTCCTTCCAAGAGCCGTGTTTGTGATCTCAACTGTGAACTTTGCTTTTGTTGGATTTCAAACAATGACTCTTCACATAGGTCGTTCCGGCCTAGAGTGATGGATCGGGAGAATATTCCGGAAGAAGGGGAAAAATTATGGAGTATGTATAAGACTACTAAGGAAACAACTCAAACAATAGGAACGTCCGTGAAGGAGATTCTCGACCTCTCATAGCAGCTATGCTAAAAGTGTTATGGCGGTGGGGAATACATCTACAACATCATTATTGATCTCGGTCGGGCGTCAAGGAATTCTGCGAGGACCTCTTCTAATGGATACAAATATTTCAAACCCAGGACCACTGAAGTGCACAATTGTTTGGGGGTTACGAAATTTTGCAAAAAGTCATGGACCACAAAGAATGGTGAGAGAAGAAAATGAAATCGGGAATTATATTCAACCTATGCTTCTACTTCTTCTCAATATCTGTGCAATGATATAAATGGTGTATCGTGGATCGATAAGAAAGTCCAAGTGAAGGATGATAATATGTAAGCCTCCTATGCCAAGTATACATCCGAATATCTTAGTCTTGGCATATATTTGGTACACGTCTGTGTTGGCTGAGTCAAGAAGGGAAGATTGGTCGGTTGTTTCCACTCTCCTCTAGTATGAGTCGATATGATCTAGTATGATTCTATGAGACTGCCGGTGGCTAACTCCAGATGCCCATGAACTCCTTGGCTATATTAGAATTGCTATTGGAGTCTAACAAACGTGCCCTCTCTCACCGACCCTCTTTGAAATCTGCATAGAGGAGCTTGATGACTTTTATTAAACAAGACATTACCCAGAGGATGGTTGTATCTAACATAAACAGAGTGCTACACTACATTTGTTCATGATCCGGTCTTGCTCGCTCATTCTTTTTAGTGTTTCCAGAGACAATCGAATGTGCTTTGCATGCTCAAATATTGTGAGTTTCGGTGGCAGTGGATAACCTTCAATACCTCCGAAGGTGCTAGCATCTCCAAGTTCCCATTTTCCTAAAATATGAGCTGCATACAAGTTAAAACAGCTTATGCATACTTGTGGGTTCTGTAATGGATACATCTCGATCTTTATAACCATGACATTTTAGTTGAAAAAAGTTAACCGCTAAACCCGGACTAATCCTAAGTGTCAAAATACACCCAAAAACATTTAACATAAAAAATCTAACTCGTTTCTTGTATATACTTACCACATTTCTAGTAAGTTGATATTATCCAAAAGCAAAAACATTTTACCCTGCGGACAATATACTGGTGAGGGAATGGATTCCTTTTCTTACCATCCACCGTTCAGTAAAAGAATAATTTTTAACCAAACCAAGTTTCTGAAAAATTAGTTATGTACCTTGTGTCAATTTCTTCAAGATATTAACTAAGGGAAGCATGTTAAACGACTGCAAAGATCCCAAATATAAATCACAATTTTAAAATTTCACCGTTGAATTCAAAACGAGTTTCGAAAATGGGAAAAAAAAAAATGCACCTATATGTGTTTAGGAAATTTAGGCCTCTATATAGCTCTACAAAACTCCGTGGATCATTTTTTCAGCGCGGTCGGTGAATCTTCTTCTTGCTCATAACGTTATTTCCTTTCAAACCGCAAAACCTAATTTTTGGGTTGGTTGACAAGATCCTCCCACAACAGGTGATGGTGACATGGTGGTTATTGGTAGAGCATTCTTGGGTTAGGCGATATTCCGGTTAGATGGACTGCTTCTTCCATTGTGTTCAATTAGGTTGATTGGTTGTGACTTATTCCCTAGTGTGGCAATCATGTCCCTTTACATAGTTCGTTCATTTGTAATGTTCTTTTTAATAAAAACACAAAAAACTAGATTTAATTAAATAACTTCGTGAATACATGTAAAATATTTTAGCAATCAGAAATTCAACTAAAAATCGATAAAATCTCGAGATCCGATTAGTTTTAATTATTTTCAAGGCTAAACAGATGTAAACTTTGAAAAATCATACATAGAGATATATGTGGAATTACAACACATTGAATAACTAAAAATGACCTATGCGATGACAACACCCATAAATATTAATTACAGAATATTCCAAAGAAGGGAAACACAAATATTCCATCCCAAATTCATAAATGGGGCGCCTAGGCTGGAAATGACCAAAACTTATCCAAAACCCCTCTAAACCACCGACAATCGCTGCAATGCCCTTCGACCCCTATTTCTTTGCTGCCATTCATCTTTATAAAGCTCAAAAGTGAAAGAAATGTGGGTTTTCGTCTCAAATCTGAATTCTAAAGAAGGTTTTTGTCCTCAATAGTTTGCTCTCAAGGGGTTTCGCTCTTAACAAATGAGCTCTCTACATCCTTCTATAGATTTTGGCCAACTTTCTCCATGTGGGGCACTCCATGTGGTAGGTGAGCTTATAAAACATAAAGTCGCCTTTTGTCTTAATTCAACATTACACTTTTCCCCTCCTAATTCCACATTATAACTTAAAAGTTACTTTTTAATAAATATTACAAAGTATTCGCGAAGAAAATATAGGACAATTGGTTTCCTCCATTGACAATGACAACCCTTCTACTACCCTAAAAATGTAGATATGATTTTAACATATAATATCAAGAGGGGAAGGTGAATCACTTGCATAACAAGATCAAAAGTCGCTAATGAAATGTCTTTAAAGAATACTTATTTAAGGAAGTTAAGAGGAAGAAATGATGAATTTAATATCCTTACGTAAGATACTTTGGATCGAACAATAGATACTTCAACTAAGTATAATGTAAAATAGGTTGTGGTCTCAAAGACATTAGGCCTTGTGGGATGATACCTTTAATATAGTTTATTAAAACTCTAGGAAATTTTAGAATACATCAGTGGTTTACTAATCTTTTGTGGGGAGTTGAAGTAGGTGACTGAGGATTCCAAAATAAAGGACTTCGAGAAGAGACATTTATTTCTAAAAGTCGACATTTTGAAAATATTTGGATTTTTCAAAATTATGAATTTTGAAAATCATGGATATTAAGAAAGTCGACATTTTGAAAAAGTCAAAAATATGAAAATGTGGGATTTTTAGAAAGTCAAGATATTCAAAATGTAGAGATTTTGAATAGGTTGAGATTTTGAAAAGGTTGGGATTTTGAAAAATTACAGATTTTGAAAAGTTAAGGATTTTGAAAAAATTGGGATTTTGAAAAAGTTGGCATTATAAAAAAGTCAGGATTTTGAAAAAATCAACATTTTCAAAATGTCGGGATTTATTTGTAAAATTTGGGATAGATTTTGAAAAACTCGAGATTTTGAAAAAGTAGAAATTTTGAAAAAGTCGGTATTTTTGAAAAAGTCGGTATTTTGAAAAAGTCGGGATTTATTTTGAAAAATTCCAGATTGATTTTTAAAAAGTTGGGATTAATTTTGAAAAAGTTGGGATTTTGAAAATGACGGCAGTTTAAAGGGGGATTTTGATCATGTAGTCAAGCGATGTTCTTCATGATTCTTCAAACTCTTCAACATGTTTTAGAAGTTCAATTCAGTACCAACAGTGAGCAAGGAGTCGAATTTGTGAACAAAAATTCATTCATTTGGATGATGACTTGATCAGACCATCAAGAACAAGAAGATTTGATGTTTGTCATCTTTGGAATGATATCTTGAGCAAGAATATGGAAGGATATCTATATTAAAACGGAGGTTTACCTATTGACACTGGTCCACAATGATGTGCAAATGCCGAAGAATCTAGATGATGACAAAGGGCAGGTGTTGTTGTTTTCATTCATCTTGACAGGGTACAAAGGAATGAAATGGGTTGAAGATGTCTTTAGAGTGTTCAGAATTTATGGAAATTGTATGAAGATGGTCTGAGAACTGTAAAGTATGTGAAAAGCAATAGGCGAGTCTCTAAGTTGAAACGGTCTTTTTCTATACTGTACATAGTCCTTTGGAGTCTGTGGTAGTACCTCAAGTAGGAGTAAGGAGTGACAAGAGAATTTATGTGGGGAGGTGAAGCAAGTGACTGAGGATTCCAAAATAGAGTTGGAAAATATACAGGACTTAAAGAAGAGAGATACAAAGATTGTAAGGTCGGGATTTATTTTGTAAAAGTAGGGATTGATTTCGAAAGAAATCGAGATTGATTCTGAAAATTTAGCAATTTTTTAAAAGCGGGATTTTTTAAGAAGTCAGGATTTTGAAAGGGTCGATATTTTAAAAAAGTGGGAATTTTGAAAATGTCGGGATTGTGTAAAAATTGGGATCCTCTTCAAATTTGATCCTCTTCCTTATTTTAATTTCCAGATTAGATGTCATTTTGGATGAGAGTGCCTCGTTAGGAATGGTGGGAGGACTGGACGATAGACAACAAAGGGAAAAGCATTGTATAAATTGTAAACGACGGTGTATAAGAAAAGGCAATTTTTTTAAGACTATTTCCCAGGTGCGGCAGCAGTTCTTTTCTTCCCATCAACTCCTATTCCACCTTCACACTTGTTTATATTGAAATCTAAATCGGATATTAACATTGCCATACAATGCTGCAATTCAATCCTTCCACGCACTAAGTCTTTTGTCGGCAATTCTTCAATGGCTCTGCCTCTCTTCTTTCATATAAGTTCGCTCTTGTGTCTGCAGTTATTCGATAGAATTTAGAGTTTGGACATGAAGATGCTGACGACTTGGAAGGCAAAGAAAGGTTCGCAGTCCAAAGGGAGAGGACAGTCATGCGCACTAGGATGGTCCTGTCAAGCCCATTGGTGAGACGAGCCTTCATGTTGGCATATAACAGTCACAAGACAAAGGTGATAATAACGCCATCCCTCTTATTCAAGTGCTGCAAGAACAAAAAGACTAATGATGCAGAAGCTAGAAAAGACTCGTGAAGAAGGTTAAAGGAGCTATCCTCCTGTAGGTTGTTGCTATGTTCGGTGGACAAAGTGATACAAAGAGAAGCAAATGGAACATTCAAAACGGACGTGTAATTCTCTCAAGGCGAACAAGTTTGCAATTTGAAATAAGATACAGCCAACCAGCCAAGCATCAACTTCAATAAATGATGGCATTGCAGAAAGTCAGAATCCAGATCATACAGAAATGGCCAATGTGGGAAGGAGAGGCAGACACTCTGACTTCTCTAGATCTGCAAGCCATAGCAAGATAAAACATAATTGTATCGCAGGCAGCCCTGCAAAAAATCTCAGTCTTGGTCCTTCCAGGAGCCGTGTTTGTGATCTCAACCGTGAACTTTGCTATGGTTGGATTTCAAACAATGACTCTTCACATAGGTCGTTCCAGCCTAGAGTGATGGATCGGGGAGAATATTCCAGAAGAAGGGGAAAACTGAGGAGGATGTATAAGACTACTAAGGCAACAACTCAAACAATAGGAACGTCCGTGAAGGAGATTCTCCGACCTCTCATAGCAGCTATGCTAATAGTGTTATGGCAGCTGAGCAGAATAGCCTGTACAACATCATTATTGATCTCAGTCGTGGCCTCAAGGAATTCTGCGAGGACCTCTTCTAATGGATACAAATATTTCAAACCCAGACCCTGAAGTGCACAATTGTTGCAGGGGGTTACGAAATTTTGCAAAAAGCTGTGGACCACAAAGAATGGTGAGAGAAGAAAATGAAATCAGGAATTATATTCAACCTATGCTTCTACTTCTTCTCAATATCTGCAATGATATAAATGGTGTATCGTGGATCTGATAAGAAAGCCCAAGTGAAGGATGATAATATGTAAGCCTCCTATGCCAGTATACGTCTGAATATCTTAGTCTTGGCATATATTTGGTACACGTCTGTGTTGGCTGAGTCAAGAAGGGAAGATTGGCCGGCTGTTGCCACTCTCCTCTAGTATGAGTCTGATATGATCTAGTATGATTCTATGAGACTGTCGGTGGCTAATTCCAGACTGCCCATGAACTCCTTGGCTATATTAGAATTGCTATTGGAGTCTAACAAACGTGCCCTCTCTCACTGACCCTCTTTGAAATCTGCATAGACGAGCTTGATGACTTTTATTAAACAAGACATTACCCAGAGGATGGTTGTATCTAACATAAACAGAGTGCTACACTACATTTGTTGATGATCTGGTCTTGCTCGCTCATTCTTTTCAGTGTTTCCAGAGACAATCGAATGTGCTGCTTGCTCAAATTTTGTGAGTTTCAGTGGCCAGTGGATAACCTTCAATACCTCCGAAGGTGCTAGCATCTCCAAGTTCCCATTTTCCTAAAATATGAGCCTGTACAAGTTAAAACAGCTTATACATACTTGTGGGTTCAGGTAATAGATACATCTCAGTGGTATAACCAGGACATTTTAGTTGAAAAAAAGTTAACCGCTACACCCGGACTAATCCTAAGTGTCAAAATACACCCAAAAACATTTAACATAAAAAATCTAACTCGTTCCTTGTATACCTACCACATTTCTAGTAAGTTGATATTATCCAAAAGCAAGAAAACATTTTACCCTGCGAAAAATATACAGCAGAGGGAATGGATTCCTTTTCTTACCATCCACCATTGCAAAGAATAATTTTTAACCAAACTAAGTTTCTGAAAAATTAGCTATGTACCTTGTCAAGTTTCTTCAAGATATTAACGAACGGAGCATGTTAAACGACCTGCAGCATCCCAAATATAAATCACAATCTTAAAAGTTCACCTTTGAATTCAAAAGGAGTTTCTTAAAATGGGAAAATAAAATAAAATGCACCTATATGTCTTCACGAAATTTAGGCCTCTATATAGCTCTACAAAAACTCCACGGATCATTTTTTCAGCGTGGTGAATCTTCTTCTTGCTCATAACGTTATTTCCTTCTGAAACCGCAAAACCTATTTTTTTGGGTTGGTTGACAAGATCCTCCCACAACAGGTGTGTTATGGCAGAAATGGTCCTGGACGGCGTAGTGATTGGAATGTCCATCCTCATGTTTCTGCCTTGCAGATTGAAACTTCTGGACCTTCCATACTTGTTGGACTTGGATTTCTTCAGATTTCTCGTACTTATCTCTTTCTCCACTGTTGTTGATCTCCACTTTGGCGATCCCACAAATGTCACGCTGTTCTTCTCAAAAGCAGCAACCACCTGTTCTTCTTGACCCGCCGCCCGCCTCCTCTTCCTCGTCAGCTTCTACATTCTCTTGAACACCATCGGTTTAGGAATACAAAAAAACATTCTGTTTGTTTTTTTCCCGCTCAGCAAAGTTCACAGATTGTTGGTCTCGTTTTTGTATCCTCTGCCTTACTCGCCTATGAGGCTCAGCCTCACCAGTCATTCGCTTACCTCGTGCCCTGTTCAACCTTAGCGGTCTGCAACTCTGTTTCAGACCACATCTATTCTGCCCAGAAATCTTGCTCCTGGCATTGGTGTTGCACATCGGATGCCGTAAATATTTGTTCACAGGTTGGGAGGACGCTGCAAATAAAGTACTTTTAATGCATCTACTTTTGTTTTTAAGGCAATTTCCAAGCTTTTTTACTCACATTGGCTGCATGTTTTTTCCAAACATTTTCTGCTTTGTGATACTCTTTAAAGGTTGGTAAATGGATGATCACGGCAATTTTCAGAGAGCGATTGTACATTCGACTCGACCATGTAACGTATAGTTCCGATTTATTTTTCACTTGTGTTACAATTTTTTCTTTTTCCGTAAATTTTATGAAAGTTGCGGGGTATCACTACTTAATCGATCCTTCGTGTCTTTTATGTCTTTTTCAAGGTTTTGTCCCTTTAATTTAATGTTTACATTAAATTATTATGGGTATGTAGGTATTGTTGGGTTTAGTATCGAATGGAAAGGAAGTATTAACCGAGGTCGTTAATTTCTATAAATGTGGATACCTACGATCTCATAACCTTCCACGAGGAATTATAGGAAGTGATTGTTGGGAAACATCTCGTAGGCGAACGAATTGTTGAGGAAAAGGAAATATTAGATGAACATGGTAAGCATAATGATTTTGAGAAGGTGAGAGTGAAATTTCTTAGGTTCGCCCATAGGTTAGGTTAGACTACTTCACCCAATGTTCTTTTTATACATGTCTTGTACAGGCTTGGGATAGCTGAGAAGTAGTGGAGAAACAAGAATTCCAATACTGCTGGAGCCTTGCCCTTTGAGTTTCAAAGATAGTGCAATTACAGAGAAGTAAGAAGCATCACGGAAGGAATCCCTTGAATTTATATGTACCATCATTCTTCTTGAGAAAACAGGATTTGGTACGAGTGTAACCATCAATTCAATTTTTGATGAGGCCAAGTCTTGTACATATGCATTTCAGTTAGGAATAAACAAGGATGAGGCGATTGTGGGAACATTTGAGGGAATTGTGATTAGGGTGATTGATGCACTGGGCTTCAGTAGCTTCCAATGTTGGGCTAGGATCGTATTCGTAAAAGAAGGTTCTTTGATTAGTGAAGTAATCCGTCAAGAAGACACCTCAAGATATTGTTTTGCATTTTGGTTAGTTAGATATGCAGGGGATGGACCAGTATGGAGAAGTGTCATTGTTGTGATCAATTATGGAAACATTTGGTGTAGTTGTGTTTTTAATGCCATTATAGTCCTCGCCCATGTTGCATGCCCACCACCTGATGGGCCAGATGGTAATCCTCTCAGACTATAAGGCATTATATGGGAGCGTTCCAATTTGATACAAAAAAACATTCGCCAAGCTTCATGAGAGATCGAACTGGAGAATCATGTATTCTTGGTAGAGATTCTCTTTACTCACAACACAACAACACGCTTGCACCTTGCTTTTTCACGTGCCACTAGGTACAACAAACCCAATTTGATGTAGCAAGATGTTCACCATACCACTTGTTACAACAAACCCAATTTGATGCAACAGGATGTTCACCAAGCTTCAGGGGACATGTAAGTGGAGAATCCTATTCATGTGGCAGAGAATCAACCTATCTCTCGTGGCACCACAACACATTCCCACCTCCATTTTCGCATGTCACTTTGGTTATGGGAACTCATGCAAGACCAAAACCTCTACTAAGAGCTTTGAAAAAGGGAATGACCATCCATCGAGTAATAATAGGAAGTATTTTTGTGGAACGCTTTAGTTGTACTACACCTGTTCACTCCTCCTTATCACACAAGCTTAAAACAATTCAAGACAACATAGATTACATCGTAAACTACAATCAGTAACAAATTAAATATTGTTATCCTCTCCGGCGTAATTGCTAGTTTATTATCATTTTGTGCGGGAGCAAACCAAAGAACAAACATATGCTTTCACATAATAACAACCAAATCTACTACGTGGTTTAAGATTAAACAATACATTTTTTTGAACAAAATGTACGTCCATTTCTCTTTCAAATAAGTGAAAGCGTCCATTTTGTGGTGTACGAAACTTGTAAATCAAGATTTGTTCAATGAATCGGGACGAGATTTACATATGAGGCACATAATGCATGTATTAAAATCTTTTTCCTAACCAGAAAAGAAAGCTAGCGATAATATACATGATGTCAATGCCTAGAATCGGTGAAGAAAATGACCAATTTATATAAAGATAGCCTCGGTTCTGCAACTATCTACAACATATTTCTCAAGAACATGTAAAAATTAAAATGGGTATTCTATCGAAATTCCTTATATGTGGACACAATGGCGAAGGCATTTATTTAAGATTGACGTAGGATTTCTTAAGGGAGGACTAAAGAACGGTTATAGAAGACCTACCTTAATATAGATAACATACACATAAATATCCCCTTATCTTTAAATTCTTATGCTCCTTACCCTCGCCAATTGTGTGTATATATATCAATTGATTATAGTCCTTTATGGAATTTAGGAGGAAGGTATTCCTTAAATTATCCATTACACTAAATATGGCGAGGTGTTCCCTCTCATTGAGGGAACACCTTTTGGATTATTTATGTTAACTGTTGTAATAAAAGATTCAAACTCGGGTTTTGTAAGACATCCTCGTATCTATTGGTACAAGTTTCCCACATTTATTGGGAAGAAGTGGTTATTTAGAGTATAATAGTTCAAATATAGACTTTTCTAAGGGGAGAGGACATTTCTTGAATAAAGCACAAGGTATGTTGATAACACCATTTAATTAAATTTTAGGGACCCAATCCCACTAACATTATAGATATATGCATACAAAGAATTCATTTGACAATACAACTAACATACTTAGACACATATAAGAAACGAATTTTAGTCTAAACCCATTATAGAAAACATAAAGACTCTTTGTTTTGTTTTTGTTTTTTTTTCCTTTTTAGAGAGCATTCAATAATGTAATATTTCGCAGCAAAACCAGAATAAACCGCTTGTTTACAACATTAAAGCCCCGCACCAATAGGAAAACAAATAAATCTGTGCAACATTTTTCTACAGGACCTTGAAGACGAAATAGAGGGAGATTTCCTCATGGCCAAAGAACCTTATTATTCAAAAATATTATAATCGAATCATTCCTTTGTTTCAATTGGCATCACTTTAGTGTAAACTTACCAATATCTAGTTTTTACTTTAAATGAGAGTTGAACTCAAGACCTACTTATTAAGGAGATTATCTAATCAGCTAAGCTATTAGAGGAGACTTTTATATTTATAAAACTACATTTATCCATGAAAGATAATGAAATTAAGTTCATTTTCATAAATTTAAATATTGAAATTTTCAATATTAAATTAAGTATTTCATATTTTAGAATGACATCAAATCATGTCCGATATCTCAAGAAGGAAAGATACTCATTATAGCTTTTTAGAAGGATCGTTTATTTACATTAGATATAATTTCATCTATTGGAAGTTCGTTATCCGCCTCCACGATGGAATCTACATTGCTCTAGTATTATCGGTATGGAGAGCTTGCTTTGGAAGGTTACCCCGTAAGAAAATAAGATGCCTAAAAGATGAACGAATCCCAAAAATAAGGAGTAAGGTGGAAAGACGTGGGGCGCCAAGAGTGTAAGGGGGCCCTTGGTCGTTGGAAGCCTGGTTATGCGCAAGTGTCCAAAGCCATAAAACATAAGCCAATAAAGTTCTAACTGGGCTATAGGGTGTAAAATTCCATAAATAAGGAAAGAAACAAAACAAAGAGGCCAAAGATAGTTGTCAATTACTAGTTTTCTCACTTATGAATCATATGAATGCAAGTATGCTTTTAATAGAACTTAGAAATTTACCCAAGCGCATGATTTTGTGTTTACATTTCCCCCTGCTTTATGTTGTTGAGTGAATACTTGATAACATAAAGTAGATAAGAGATGTGTACCTAATAGTCATGTAGAATTTGATAGTAAAAATGTGTTGAAGAGACAAGTAAAAGTGTTAAGTGATAAAAATAAAGCATGGAAGCTAAGAAGGAGAAAGTGACCCTAGGGGTGAAGCGTATTGTGTTGTATGGTGTTGTACATATTGTTGTGTTTGTTGTAGGGTTACATCTTATTCCGTATTAAGGATGAACCTACAAAATAAGAGCGAAAGAGTAGTCAAATTCAAGTAGTATGAAACTCTTGCAAAAGCATTTAAATGTGTTAAAGTAGTAAAAGGAAATTTTGCACCGATGAACATGAGTGTTAGAGGATAAAAATATGTCTAGAAAATGTTGTATATAGTGAGCTTTTGGGTGATCTCTCGTAAAGAATGAGTTTTGGGGCGATCTCATGTCAAGAACATGTTTTTGGGGCGATCTCATGCCACATTAGAAGAGTGTTAGGGAGAGAGGTCTAGTGTTACTCTCCTTCCATGATTGCTTCCCGAATTTATCACCACTTTGCATATGGTGTGATCCTTTTTCTTCCGTATTTGTTCCAAATTACAATGGAGAAAGAATACATTCTACATTCTTTGGAAGATCGTGCTGTCATTTTATGAAAATTACTCTATGAGCTATGTTGATATGAGAAAGTAACTATATTTTCCCCGTGACATAGGCGCCTAGAAAGTTAGAAGCACCAAGGCACTAGTGTCTATATCGTGCATTGGATTCGATCTTTGAACCGAGGACCCAAATTCGGGCCATTTCTTCAATCGTAGCTTGTTCTATTCCTTTCTCTGTAGCTCTTAGCTCTTATATGGGGTGACTGATTCACCCAATGTATTTCCCCCTTGTTTGGGGTCCATGCGACATCACTAGGAGTGTGTGGCCCAAAAAGACACCCCGATGCTAATATGAAATTGTATCCTTGCAGGAGGCAATGTGCTTGATAGAAACCAAGGCATGTGCAAACAAGAAGGATAGAAACATGTGTTAGTGCAAACAAGCTAGTATGAAAGATAAGCCAATGTGACAAGCAAGTAAGAAGACAAGATAGACCATGAAAAGCGGGTTTCAAAGATGGGAAATTGATGTAAGATAGATGGCCCCACTACAAAAGCCCTCACATAATCAAATAAGTGAACGTGTAATGCACAAGCTGGTGTCCATTTTGTGGTGTGCGAAACTTCTAAATCAAGATTTGTTCGGTGAATCGGAGATGAGATTTACTGAGATGAGGCGCATAATACATGTATTAAAATCTTCTGTCCTAAACATCAAAAGAAAGCTAGTGATAATATACATGATGTCAATGCCTAGAATCGGTGAAGAAAATGAATAATTTATATAAAGATAGCCTCGGTTCTGCAACTATCTACAATATATTTCTCAGTAACATCTAAAAAATTCAAATGGGTATTCCATCGAAATACCTTATATGAGTAAGTACACAATGGCGAAGGCATTTATTTAATAATTACGTCGGATTTCATAAGGGAGGACTAAAGAACGGTTATAAAGACCTACCTTCATCCTCTACATACATATTGTATCAATACAAATTTTATTGAATGATTCTTGAACACATGTTTAACTAAAAACTAAATATATAACGACTAATTTACCTCGCATGATCACCTCTACTAGTTCTTTCATAAATGAACCCCTATGCTTCGCATCCATCTCACCCTCCTCACCCTATTAAGACAATGACATATAAATTAAATGAAATAGATAATACTTATGTATTGATAACGAGAAACAAGTGAAATGAAACCATTAATCATTAAACTTACCATATTTTCCTTATATTCTTTCAAAGCCAACATGGTTGTTTCCTCTTACTCCTCACAGCACCGAATCAAAGAATATCATGGCATTATCAACCTTTTTATTGGAGCGTCTATTAAGCATGTCCAACGATTCCTTGTCATCCCTCTTGCATATGCATTGTATTGTGAGTCGCCTCTGTAATTTATGTCGCATATACAACACACCCTCAATGTTCCCCTCCCTTTGATCCATGTATTGCCTCCACTTTTCATAGGCACACCGAGGATACTTGCACAAGAAACTTTCTCCCTTTCCTATCGTGGGGAAAATGAGAGAGGGAATGGGCATCCGTCCTGTGGAGGTTTAGCCTCCATAACTCATAAAATTTCTTGTCCAATGGGGTACTTGTAATAATAAATTATGCCGTCCGCACAATGCTCCCTTCTGTAGTGAAGAGGAGCTTATTCACCAACATAATATAAATAATTAGACACTAATGGAGATAAATGAAAACAATAAATAACATGTTTCAATTTACTTATTTTACCTCATCGACGATAACAACATCCTCTGCATGACTTGGAGAAGCAATACTAGGTGCATCCTTCTATAATCGACATTACAAATATCACCTTGTGAGTCATACAAACTCGTTAGACACATATAAACTAGTTAGGTACACATATACCAAATAATATACAATCAACAATCCAAGTAAAATCTTGTTAGTCACACTAAATTTTTAAATAGCAATGCATAAACAATTACTAAATTAATAACACACACACACAAACCGAATTAAATTAAGATATAAAGTACAATGTTAAATTTAGGTATTTTACCTCCTCTACTATATTCGCATGTATATGTTACAACGAAGCAACGCTCACTACAACCACCTCGTCATCCTTCAATCAACAATCCATACCATATAAAAACTCATTACTCACACAATAAATAATACCAAAGTCCAACAATTTTTAAAAATTAATGTTAAAACAATTAGTAGATAAAGTACACACACGTACCAAAGAAGATATCTGAAGGTACAATCTCGACCTTCACCATTTTTAATCTTCGATGGAAGGCTCGAGAGCACGAGTTCCTAAAATAATATTACATTAATTACTTAAAAAATTAGTTTCAACATAAAATATAATACAATTATTTATTTTCAATTACAACAATGGAAAAGGTAATTGAAAACCTTGTATTCTTATTTGCGACGAAGATGCAACGTTCGAGAATGCATCATGGCACAACCGACCACAACATTAGCTAAAAAAATCACAAACAATCATAATTCAAATTAACAATAACAAAATGGATAGATATAGTGCCTAAATATATTTTTCTAAGAGTACACACCATGGAAGAGTATTATGTCTGCAAGGTCTCACTATTTTGCAATTACACGATCCACAATATTTTCCCGACGTGGCCGCACTATTCCTACAATTAAAAAGCAATGTCTAGCATTCCACAAATGCATCACAAATATTACGTATCAAGCCGTTAAATAATTAAAAACAAAAATGTACTTAACACAAAAATGAGTTACAGTGTGTACATATACCATATTACAATGTCATCCATGACAAGTGGTAATAACGCTACCACTTCTTCGTTTATAGTGGCCCTAGACATTTGACATACATATAACCCATGTCTATTAACTTTTACATGTACATTTGAACATTTCACAAAGCGAGATACAATCTCTAGCGCTTGAATTCAAAAAATATTTACATTGTTGCATCGGTAAACACCCTCCATTTGATTCACAACTAGCATATCATGAGAAAACACACAAATGTTCGAACTTCATGACGCATCGCTTCCTCGAGACCCAATATTGAGGCCCTATACTCATCTGGTGGACGTTCATCTTGGCATTTCCCACAATGGTGCCTACATTTACTTTCTTGTTGCCGTTAGGGTCATATAATATGAATGATGAACATGTAAGATTTTCATAGGTTTTCGACACTCCATGAATTTCTAATCTCCAAATGACAACCATGTTTACCTTTACAATAGACAAACATACATCAAAAAGAACAACCAACAACATGTTTTTGCATATTGAACACTACAAATTTGACCTTTTCAACACAACCATTTCATTCCAAGACATATGCATATCTATATATTTTTATATATGTGCATGCATTTTTTTTTTTTGTGTGGTAGTTGTAGTATACAAACTATTTTTTTGTGCATTTTGTGGTATACGCACTTTGTGTTTTTGTGTCTATGACGATACAAATGAAAATTCAAATGTTTATGTTTTATTGCATATTAGATTTTGTGAAGTTGCTCGCATTTGGTTTTTTTTTTTTTTTTTTTGGTTCAAATCGAACCAGTTTCATTGGGTTTATCACTATTCTTTGGAAATTTGGAGGACATTCTTTGAGCCTAAAGAGGAAAGGATTGTTGGAAAGCTTGTCTTTGTCATGTGGAAGGAACCTTCGGTAGACGCAATTTTCTTCGAGTTTTGAGGAAGAATTTACAGGCATGTTAAGCCCTTCTCTTTAAAAATACTTGCTTTGTTTAAACGTCTCATTAAAACAACCCTGCTCTTGGGTTTTGGTCTATGTGATTGTTGTCGTGTTGATACGATTTGGGTTGATCGATTCTTGCTTTGTCATTTTTGAAATGATAGGTAAAATCGTTTCTGGTTGTTGTGATTTGATCTGTCTTTGCATGAATTGAGTTGGAATAAGAACTTGTTGTATTGGTTGTTGATGGTGTTTGGGAATTGATTGCATGATTGTATAAGCTGTTTATCCGGTTTACAATACGGTGAAAGAATTATGGATTCTTCTAGTACGGTAAATACATAGTATGTATCCTTATACTATTTGATCTATGATAAATACAATGTTGTACTAACTGTTTTGGATATTCATATGACCCCGATTTAAATGAAATTACATTCTTCCTTGTTTTCTTTTAAAGCTGATTATGAATGAAATTACTCTTGCTGCTGGAAAATGAATTCCGAGTGGATTTTGTAAGTTTCACTCTGAACTGTTAGCTTGATTTGTGGCTCGTTTGGATTCAATTTTGGGACAGTCATGAGGAAAGAAATAGGGATATGGATGAATAACTTGGAAAAATGATCTTTTCTTCTTTCATTCAGTTGGAAATCTGTAATTCGTTAATAATGAATCTTGTAGTGCTTAGATATGAGCAACTATATGCATTGCTGTTTGCTTCCTTGTCTGTGCTTGATTGCTTGGAATCTAATATGATGCATGAACTGAAAGGAAAGTAATTGGTTACGTTTCAGTTAGTTTTACCCTTTTGCATTATTATTAATGAAAGGAGTGGAAAGGATAACAGTATGTTATATCAGCAGTATGCTACTTGTATTCCTAAACTTTACAAATATTGTAATTTGGAACTTGTAACGGTTATGTGGAAAATGGGACAGCGATTCGTTTCATAAAAGTAGGGTTCTTTTATTGAGACAGTTAATTGAAGCACCTCATTTTAATGACAAGTGCTTAATATGCTCAGTTCATTGAACTGACCCATGCAAATAATTTTGCAGATGGAATTTGATTAGAACGAAGACATGGCTGTTTTCTGATGCTTCTTTGATTGTTTGAAGATGAATTGTATTTGCTTACTATTATTCCTCTTCGAGGAATTGTGAAAAGAAGAAAGTACATTCTTCTAACTATGAGTTGTAATGATGTTTTATTTAATCAAAGTCCAGTCAGTTGGATTGGCAGATGTATGAATTATGAAATGGATGATGAATACAAATACAAGTGTGATATTTTAATGACTATATCAATTGATATTGTTGATTAAATTGGAAATATAATGTTATTTCTTGATTTGGATTTATTTAATTGTCCTTGGATGGACGTTAAAAAGAAACAGATATCTATTCTTACCTTAATGCAACTTTTAAGTTGAAATACGCAATTAGTTCATACTTGGGTAAACATGAATTTTTAATTGACATTAAAAAGGATTAGGAAGAATATGATTCCATAACTAATAGGTATTCAGCATTAGTTTGGAAGCTAAGGAATATCAATTAACTTAGGAGTAATCGAACTTCGCTTTGAACTCCATTGATGACCTCGTATGTTGAATTCGAGAAGAAAGGATATGGGATAAGTATATCCATGACTAATGGACCTTAACTATGTAATGTTAAGGAGAATAAATGAATACATTTATTGGGAATTAGACCTCGTTTAAATGACATCTAATAAGCTAGAATTCTGAATTTAGTTACAGTTGGGAAAATCTTGGTTAAGTTTAATAGGTTAAACTTATCACGTCCGTCGGTAACGGGCTGCTTAATCCAATGATTGAGAAGAAAACCAAGTAGAGAAATGCAGCCCTTCGGTACGAAGGAGAAGATGCATAGCAAGCTAAAGGATGGATTTAGTCTCTCTTAGCTACGTACAACCGTATGTGCAGGAACGAGGATAAAGGATCAAAGACGGTTGCTTAAAATTGATCTTAAATATTAAGATCATATCCAAATCACTTGAGCGGGATGTGTACTCTAGATGGGAGGATTCAGTAGGACATTGACATACGCCAGCTACATCAAGGTGTCTTCATGAAGACGGGGTCTTCATGACGACACAATGTTATAGCTGACATATTGCAATGCCCTCCCAAATTAAAACATCAAGAATACATAGGCTGAATGTGAAGTTCTTGACTGGGGATGGGAGTATGATCTCGTATGCGGAGTGACTCCGGAGGACTAAAGATAACTAGACACACGGAGTCGTGGGGAACGACACCGTATGTCTGTGTATCTTTAGTTACCCAGAGTGCCTTCCTATATTCGTTCATATTGCTAGTTGGAAATCGGAAGTTTTAATCCGACCTTAACCGAGAGGAGTGGTCGGAACCAGGTAAGACCATTCTAGATAACAGGTGAAGTGAAGGACGTATTCCATTGATGTGTATCACATCCAGGAATATGATCATGCAAAGCATGTGAAAATCTTTGGCCAAAGTATCGCAAGTGTTGGTTGCGTTGTCCTTATCACTTAATTTAAGATGCAGGATGTCAGATGAATATCAGTAACAGATATTCAGATAGGCTTCTTAAATGGATCACTTCGATAACCGGAAACGGTTAAGAGAACTGGTATATATAATATACTATGCATAAACGAACATGAAGGATCGGTTGTTGCCGAGTCATGAAATGAAGGATCGTTGAAACTCCGAGCCATGAAAATGGAAGATGGACAGTTCCTCGAGTCATTTATAGTAGCATATAGAATCTGTTATAAGATTGAATGGCATTGAATGTGTGTTCCATATTGTAAATATGCGAACAGGGAACATTAGTTTTAAAAGAAATTGTGTGTTCCAAACTGTGTTGTTTGGGCAGAGAACAATTATTAAAACTTGAACGTGTGTTTGAATTTTATAATTCATAACAGAGAACGTTATCAAATTTATTTATTTTTCCCTTGTTCTAGTATCTTAAAATGGGGATGTTACATTATTAATGGACCGGTTCAATCGGCTGGGACGTAGGAATTTCTCGAACCTCGTAAACAATTTTCGATTATTTATTTGTTCAATTTTCTGATTATTTATTTGTTAACCAAGTTTTCCACTTCTATGGATGCATAATAATAAGAATTTAATCAATTTGTGGAGTTTAGAGTACTTAAAATTGGTTAAGAAAATCATGATCTTTGGAAACTTTTAAAAGTAAAAAAATACAACACACATTGTTTGGATCAATGCCATATATAATTATTGCTATCGATATTATAAGTACATGTTTTCGTGTAAAATACTTCACAAATATATTTTTAAAAATGTCTATTTGTGAACAATTTTAAAATCTAACACAAATGCTAACTTGTCGGTGTGAGATACATCGAGGGGTTGAGTCAATAATAATTGAAAAATATTTTGCGTTGTGGAGTTCTTCAACTATTTTGTTTATAACTTTTTGTGCCATAAGGTCAATAAATTAATTACATGTTTTCGTAGATAAATAAGATGGAACAGACTTTTCTGCATTTCCATTTTGTGAAATGTGATTTGCCAAAAATGGGTCAAACTTTGCAATAAGTTCTAGACACCCTTAAAAAAATTCATTTCTAGAAGATCCTAATAAATTGTCACCACCACGAAAGACAATACCTCTAGTAGCAAGGAATTTCTGATTGCAATAATATGCTTCAAAACATTCCTCCAATAATCTACCATTTTGGTATTGATTTGCAAGTGTAGAATCAACTCTTCCCAAAACATTACTTCGAGTGATGAAATTAAGAATTGAAGTCCTGTGATCAGGGGAATCCTCATGCTCTGTTAAACTATCCGATGCATTTTTCCAATCGTTAAATCCAATTTTGAAAAATGTGGTTGATTTTTCTTGAAAAAGGCAACAAGGAATGCAATAAGCAACTCCTTTTGACTCTGAGTAAAGCAACCATTCTCTTAATTTTTGTTCATTGTTTAAAATTTTCCATTGAAACAAATCTTTAGAAACATATCTAAACCAATCCAAGTATTGGCGTTTTGAATTTGAAAAATCAACATTCATATCTTGTTTTGGCGTATTTAAAATTATATATTCTATTTTATCATTGTCTATTACCCATTTTGCAGGATCAAGATCAACAATGAAATGTTCATTAACGATGGGTTGAACAATAGTATTTTCATTGTTCTCCTCTTGTTGTGTGTTCTCCTTCTCTTGTGTGTTTTCATCTCCTATTGACTTTGATTGTGTATTTTTGTCACTAACCAAAGAATAATTCTCATTTTCATTAAAAACTACATTTGACTTTAAATTTTCATTTGATGCACTTAAAAATATATTTATTTTAGGTATCTTTTTCAAAGGTTTTTTTCCTCAATTTTTTGTTTAGATTTTTTCAAAATTGAGCACCACTTAATTTTTTAGTTTTATCCATTTGAACTAAACAGTTATCAAGTTACAATAACTACCCGAATACTTGTTGATAATGATGTTATAAATTATAATCAATACTATTCCAAAAGTGAAATAAAATAAATACAATCAATTACATAATAAGAATAATTAAAAATTTAAATCAAAATGTAATAATATAAGTGATGTAATTGAAAACAAAATTAATGCAACATCAAATGTAAGATGCTAGAGCAGTTATTGTTAGGGTTTGATTACTTAGCTGTTGGGGGACTGTGGTGAGTGTTAATGGACCGTGGGAGATGCAGTGGGGTCATCCGTCGAGTTTGAGTCTTTGACTTGAAACTTTGAAAGTTGAGCCTTGAGGCCACCACTAGAGGGGACAACCTAGAACTTAGTTAGAAGATTGAAGTTTTATTCACAAATTACAATGTAGCATGTAAGGTTGTGGGACGATGTAGACAAGAGTGCGGTTGGACTCGATGCGGGGGTAGCAAGTAGCAGGTGCAACGTAGCAGCCTCGGGAGTCGAGAGAAGAAAAAAATGAATAGGGGTCCATACTATGCCGCCACGGATCGGGATTAATCACCGATTCGCAAATCACGAATTTCTATATTAATATTTATATATCTACTATCAATATGTTAATATGATTCGTGAATAGTGATTGAGATTCGATCATTCATGAAACTTGAGAACTGAAAGTTGAAATTGTAGACTGTAGTGATATTCGTAATTTGTAAACATTAACGATTAATAGTGATTCACGATTCACGAATGCATTATGCACGCAACACATTTGTCACTTGTGAGTGCATTGTAGTTATGAATGGTTATGTGGGTTTAATATAAAAATATTTTGTAAAATTTTAATCCAGCCGATTACCTTGTCGCTGACCTAGAAAATTTTCTAAAAATGTGGCGCCCTCCATTTTGTGCACCTTAGGCAACTGCCTAGGTTGCCTAGGGTAAGACACGTCCCCTACATATGGACGGGCATCGGATGGAGCCGAGCAACAAGTAGAGGTGTGACAATGGGGCCTCAGAACCCATTTTCGGTCCTCATGTGCGAGGATCATGTGATAATTACAATATTATTATAATTATAATTATAGTATTCATCGAATTATTATTATATAATTATAATAGTATTATAATTATTTGTACAATTATAATTAAAATATTTCAGTCATTTGTGAGCGGATCCCAAGAGAAGAGAATTATCCCAATAATTGGGTTAAATTTGGCGCATGCAATAATTTTTGTGATGGTATTTGACAATATTGTCTTTAAAAATACCAAAAAAATGTTATTTATATTGTATACCATACTTGTAAAATATATGTAACACTATTCTATATTCATTTAACAATATGTAGTATATACTAAAATAGTTTACATATAAATATATATTAAAAGTAAGAGTTATATTTTCAATTTGAAAGTCGTAGGTGACAATTATTTTAAAAACTACGGTTATTTTATGTCTAAAACCACAAAAACGTCTAAACGCACGTCAAATTTAACCCTTCGGGACCCGATATGCTTTTATTGCGTTTCCGTCGATTCGACCTACGAGTTAAGTTTTTGTCCTCATGAGTCGAGGATCCCATGACAAGGTTTTTCATGCGGAAATAACTTTGTTATGCTTTTGAGACTCATATCCTACTAAAACCCAACGTCAAAAGTCCATATATGTGGGATATGAGTCCATAATATTTGTTAGTACATTCGTGTAACTTTTAGTCAATCCGATTACCAACATCATGTACATAAACCAAATTTTTCGCATGCTCCAAATGAGATTAAACACCCTCAACCCTCCAAAGGACGACAATAATTTTGCGCCCAGATCACGAATTTGTTGTAGAGATTTTGTAAGTGGAAATAGAAAAATTTAAAGTAAACACCAAGCCTCTCATCCCTCCTAATGCAACAACAATAATTTCGCAGTGACCAACTCAGACAATGCATGAAACATTTTTTTAACTTGCATTATAGTTTTGGTCAGTTGTAGTTTGTCCTGATACAATCATTGTTTATATAGTTTTGGTCATCTCTTAAGGAGTCTTATGTGTCATCATTTGCTTAATTTTCATCTCCAGTCCTTGACTAGAATGCCTACAGTAGTGTTAGGGCACACATGGGCACCCCAATCCATACATGACCATGCCTTAAATGAATGTGTGTCTCGAATCGTAACAAATCACAAATGATGTTTTTCATTAAATGTTGGAAACAGAATTGCCTACGCGATACTTACTTAAATCTCTTGTATCATGACCAAGCTTCACGATTTTTAGTCTATGGTTTCTAAAAGAAATTCACCTATAATATATGGTTAAAATCACAAAAATTGTCTACAACCTATCAATTTCTAGGTCGATGGCAATTACTATTTTTAGGAACCTAGCATGTAGCAGTCCTACCTATTATACTTGAGCAGATTGTTCATTTTGACTTGAAAGAAATGCAATTAAGCAACCAACCGTTGATTGTTACCTCCAACGAGAACAATCTTGATTCAAGTTAATATATATACCCACACAAATCTTAAGACATGTAAGAGTTGAATCCTATAACTAAGAAGAAGAAAGTTCACTTATAACATCCACGAGGTTAGGTAGTTGCACTTTTGTTCGAGTAGACAGATTTCGACATTCTCTATCGGCCTATAAAAGTAGTACGAAGAATAATTGTGAGTCGGGTTGTGTACTTAGATGTCATTGCCACCATTCAAGATTTGAACATATTTTTCATGTACAATACAAATCCGTGTTTCTTTCCACAAGATCAATTAGTCAAGGATAGAGGATTCGTCGTAAGTAGCACATATGAATCGGGTGTTATCTCCACCGCAACACGATGAACAACAATATAAAGTAGGTCTGCACTTCGGGGGGGTAGGGCGTATGAATGAATGTAAGTATTTAAAAGACATTTATCAAGTACCACAAAAGTCATCATGTGAAAGAGCTAATGCTTTGAAAGGAAAGTGTAAAAGTTAAGAAATCAATGCGGCATATATGGATAAGTACTTAAGTACCTACATTAATCTTATGATTTGTGAAAAGATAATGGTGAAAGGAAAGTGTAGAAGTTAAGAAATCAATGCAGCATATATGGGTAAGTAATTAAGTACCTACATTAATCTTATGGTTTTTGAAAAAGATTAAGTTGAATTCCTTGGGAAAACAATGAGTATGTAGGTAGGTACCAAGGATACACGAGTAAATTTTGGATTAATTGCTCGTAGATAACGTTATTTACGGATGGTCATAGGAAAATAATGAGTATAATATGTGGGATATGTGAGATGGTCATAGGAAAACAATGATTATAAAATGTGGGATACAGTCCATAATATTTGTCAAGTACATTCGTGCAACTTAGCTTGTTGTGCCCAAATTTCTTATCCCTTTCAAACCAATTAACAACATCATGTATGTAAACCAAATTGTTCGCATGCTCCAAACAAGATTATACACCCTCAACCCTCCAAAGGCGATAATAATTTTGTGGCCATATCGCACGTTTTTGTTAGTGATTTTCGGTGGAAATATAATAATTAAAAGTAAACACCAAGCCTCTCATCCCTCCGACGACTAGAATAATTTTACACAAACCAACTCAGAGTGTGCATGAAACTTTTTTTAACTGACACTATGCATGAGCCTTTTTCTCTTGTTTTCGTTTTGTTTGGAAGCGCCAATAATTTCTACTATCAACACTTTACATATTTATATTAATATTATAACTACAATATTTATTACAATTATAATATTATTAAAATATATTGTAAATAATATAAAATTATTATTATAATGATATTAATAATATAATAATAATAATGTATCAACTGAACTGATGTTCTATATTCAACATTTTCTTCAAAAAAATTAAGGGACTTAAACATTATGTATCCGATTTGATGTGATGACTTTGACGTGAGACAATAATATATTTTTCTTTTGTTCTAAATCGACACATCAATATCAAAACCATTCTTGAGACCAACATTACGAGGCATAACAAAACTCATCTGGGTTATCACCGTCAGTGCTCTATTGATGTATCTAAAGAAGACCCAAATATTTGGCGAGTTATTTTTAGGCGAGGTTGACTTTATTTACAAGCGTGAAATTGTTGAAATTGTAGCGAAGTTGGATCGAGTTTGAGGGTGATCGTGTTGGTGTGGTATACATGGTAAGAAGTTTTCATAGTTGTTACCCCTATGAAAAAGGGCTCAAATAATTTTGTGATAAAGTCGTCTTAATGGTTTACAATTTCTACAAACATTTCTTCAAAACTACCTTATCAACATGTAATTCAAGTGCGGATTTGGTAGATGCACGTAAAGTGTTTGATGATATTATAGAAAGAGACGTACCCTCATGTAACACCATCCTTGTAGCTTACAGAAGACATGGTTGTCCTCACTAGGCATTGACTTTGTTTCACAAAATGCAACGAAGGTATCTAATCCACCCCGTTCACCTTTGTCACCATACGTCCTACTTATGCCAAAATAAGAGCTTTGGAACAACGTATGAACATACATCAAAGGATAATGGAAAGGAAATTTTAGTTAGATGTTGTAGTTGTGAATGCCCTTGTTGATATGTATGCAAAATGTCGAAACATTACGAAGGCGTGTGAGGTTTTGAAAAAATGTCTCAAAAATTGTGGTCTCATGGAATTTGATGATTACATGGTATGCTCAAAATGGTGTTCTTAAGGAGGCTTTATTACGTTTCATAAAGATACCTAAAAGTAATTTGGTCTCGAGGAATTCTATGGTTTTAGGATATTCACAATGTGTGTTTGTTGGAAAGCCCATGGAGGCTTTTAAGCCAATGTAATTGTCGAGTTTAAAGCCGAACTCCACAACCTTTTCAAGCATACTCCCAGGTTGTTCCAAAATGGGAACTTTACAAATGGGTATGAACATCCATCAAAGCAGAGATATATATGGTTATAGTTACTTATATTTAATGGTTTGTGACACGTAGTAAATGCTTATGCTAACCAATTTACTTGATATATTAATAGGCACACAATGTATTTAAGATGTTATTTGTACTGGGTTTGTAATTAGCTCGATTTTAATACATATCCACATAACAATAATGGTAAAGGAAGGGGACATGCCATTTATTTGAAAATATCATAATAAGAACAAAAATATTGTCATATTTTCTTAGGGTTGAAGATGTTAGCAAGATAAAATATAACATAGTTTAATATGTTAAATGTTATGGGCCATAACAGCTTCCACATACATACACTATAGAAACAAATTTAATTTTTATATTTCACTTGTATTGCTTTATTTCTTAAAAGTCATTTGAGGCATAGATGTATCTTAAAATTGGTTTTAAATCGTTATCCACCGTCATTTTTTATACTTAATTAATTTATTAAAGAAATTAAAACATAAAATTTAGCAAATTTCTTTTAAATTCTAATGGATTAAAATGCCTTTAACTCAAAAAAATTAATGTTAATAGACCTTCACAAACTGATGCATGAGGGACGACCAACCAATATGTATAGATATTATTCATAATTAGAAATGTTTCTGTACAAAATAAGGGGTGATATTTATAGTTGAAAATATTTAAAGATGAGTATAGAATGCAATGTAATTACATGTTTATAACTAGTGAAATACCTAAATAATAGAATATGTTTTTTAGAAAATTAATATCGTTTATTAAAGTCGTACGTTAGACCGAGGAGATACTTCTCCATATCATAGAAAAAAGCTCCAACTCTATCTTCTTAATTTGTGGCCTTGGTTGAATTTTTGTATTCAATCCATATGTATTTCCTCGTGTTGCTTACATTTTAAATATTTCATTTTTACCAAACTAAGGGATTGTGATAATGGCATAGAGATCAATCTTCAAATGAGTGAATGCATTTTTGTATTAAATTCTAGTTTTAATTTGTAATACTTAAACAATTGCTTTTTTTTTATGTTTGATGTCGATCTTAGTAGACTTTCCCATCTTCATCCTAGAAAGTGCCAAAATGTGCTTTTGAAGACAATGAATGAAGATACCTCATCAAATAATCAAAATATTTTTGTAGATGTAGTGTACAATTTCTGATGCAAAATATAATAGTGTATAAGAAGCAAGCAAATTGTTTGGTGTTGAAAAAACCATGCATGAAAGGTCAGTGATGAATTTGGAAGGCACATCTACATTATCATTACACACTTACCATAATTCCTTTCCCATTCTTTAATTCTTAAATATTAATCCAATTTGCATCATAGGCTTAAGTATAGAAATCATTATGTTGAAAGTTTATTTCTTGTAATTTCTATCATGTCAGCCTAAAATTACTTATAATATCATAGCCACAATGTGTGGCCACTCAAATAAAATATAGTGTAAGAAATTCTTGAAATGATTAACATTATAGGGATTTTGACTAAATATTCCATCTACTTCCTTTTAATCAAATCCATATATTTTCTTTGTTTCCTTTCGATATCACCCAACAATGCCAAACACAATTAATCTCGCAAATTAAAAAGCACTTTTATCAAGTTGTTGATGCTCCTGTTTTATTACATAGAATGTACATTTTTAAAGAATAACCATATCTATAATTTCTAGATAATGATAATAAGTTAGAGTTGTCTATGTAACTTACTATATTATACAATAATGAGAATTTATAACTAAGACAAATAATCGTAAAAGTATGTTACTATTGCACTTACATTTACTTGGATCTTAATTGAAATGTTTAGCTTGATTTTAGTAAATGTTTCACCAAATATGCCATTATTGTTATGTGGATATGTATTAAAATCAAGCTAATTACAGACATGAGTACAAATCACATCTTAAATATATTGTGTGTCTATTAAGATATCAAGTAAATTGATTGGCAAGAAGCACTTACTACGTATCACAAACCATTAAATATGAGTAAGCAATCTCTCGGGGGCTGTTACCAATCTTCATTTTGCAATACTCACGAAATGGCATGTTGTCCCGGAAAACCTCGAGTCAATGTCTAGTACTTCTCCAGAAATATTCCTCATCCACAATGTCTCGCAGTTTGTCATGTCTGTGAAACCTCCGAATCCTTCAAGAAGGAAGGCTCGTGGAGTCCCAAGGGCTCAGTAGATGCATGAGGGGACCTTTGTCCCGAATGTCCACTCTCACCTCTATTACCATGTTGTCCCATATTGCCGGCTTCTCCTTTCTACTTGTTCGTGAATGTAGTGACATTTGACCACAATATGCTTTGTTCGTTCATAAAAAACATGATTCTTCACAAGCTTCAACACACCTTGATTGTCGCAGTTGAATGATGGGAGGTTTCTCTTCAGGAATCCCTATATCTGTAAGAATGTCGGCTTCTCCTTTCTCTGCATGAGCCTCAATCCTACCTGTGCCAACCTCTCGTAAGTTGGCTCAAATAGAGGTTGGTAGTCTCCTGTTGCTTCACCATATTGGCGAATAGTCGTTTCATCGATCTACACCCAACTCTTCATTGTCTCTGTCTTTGTCTCCCATCTTTCAACCCCAACAGTGGAGAAACAACAACTCGATACCACCTGAAGTATCCCTGGGTGGGATCTTACAACAAGATGGACAAAACATAGAAATTTGCAGCAAATACTAAATCTGATTTTTCTGATTTTTATGCAGAAAATTACAGCTAGGGCAGCGAACAGTAAAATGTGAATAACTCTCAAAATATCCGTTCAAAACACTTGAAAATTTAAAGAGAACTAGATAATAATATAAAGAACACAAGGGAAATATTTTTGGAATTTTTCAGTCACTATATCGCTGCCAGAAAATTACAGCGTGCCTAAAATAGCTGGGAAACTTCGAAAATTAATATCTTTCCGAATACAAGTGCAAAAATGATGAAACTTGGGAAATAACATATATAAATATGGAAGATGACTTTCCAACCTTCAGATCTGAAAACGGCCAGCTGAAAACCCTAGAAATTAGGGCTGCAATCTCCCAAACAAGTCGCCCCCTTGGTAGATGGCCAAAACCCTTGTGAAATCCTCTGTAGATGATGCCAAACCCTTCCTCTATGGCTGCCGTAGGTCTGATCCGAAAACCAGCTGAAAATCTTCACCAAAACTCACAAAAACCCTCAAACATCTGTAACTTGAAAAATCGGTAGGGCGATCTTTGGAGTTGAATTTGTTGGTTCAAGACTTGTTCGTGAATGTAGTGACATTTGACCACAATATGCTTTGTTCATTCATAAAAACATGATTCTTCACAAGCTTCAACACACCTTGATTGTCGTGAGTGAATGATGGGAGGTTTCTCTTCAGAATCCCTATATCTCGTAAGAATGCAACATAACCAAATCGTTTCGCACATAGCTCTTCATGCGGTATGGTATTCACCTCGGTGGATGAGAGAGGAAAACCAGTTTCCTTCTTGTTAATCCATGAGATAGGTCCAGATCTCGAGATGAAAAACATACCACGAAGTGGATTTCCTATTATCAACGTATCCTACATAGTCCGAATCAGTATATCCTGAAAGTAGAACGGGTGTTCTTCGATACACGAGACTAAAGTGAACTGTACTCGAACATATCTCAACACATGCTTTGCTACTATCCAATGACATTTTTTCGGCTCCAAAGATAAATCGGCAAGATAGCTCACTGCAAAGCAAAGATCCGCCTGGTATAAGTCAAGTAAATGAGACTCCCCACAAGCGCCTATAGTGAGTGCCATCTACTGTGGAGAATCCTTGAATCTAGATAATTGCAATCCTTTTTCCATAGGTGTGGACATTGGTTTACAATCGACATTCCATACTTCTCGAGGAGTGCCTTGGCATATTTCATCCGGGAGACGAAGATATGATTCTTCCTTGTCCATATCTCTAAGCCTAAAAGTAGTGAGTAGCCCCAAATCGGTCATGTCAAAGGATTTATTCAGATCACTCTTTACATCATCCACAAGATTGTAAGAACTTCTTATGATCACAAGATCATCTACGTACAAAACCATAATAACAATCTCTTTTCCTACCTTCTTGATATAAAAATTTGTATCCGAGGGGCTACGAGTGAATCCATCCTACAATAGGTGATCATCAATTTTATATACCATGCCCTAGGTGCTTGTTTGAGTCCATAAAGTGAATTTATCAGACGACATACCTTGTGTGGTTGATGCTCGTCTACAAACCCTTTAGGTTGGGCCATGTATACTTCTTCTTTGAGATCATCAATCGAGAAAAGCACTCTTCACATCCATCTCTTTGAAGTTTCCATCCATTTAGTGCTGCTAGTGCACAGACAACTCGATGGTTTTGATCTTCTCGGTGGATGCAATGGTCTCGTCATAGTCAATTCCTTCTTGTTAAGCATAACCTTTGCAAAAAGTCGTGCTTTGTGTTTGTCGATGAACCATCTCGCCTTATATTTTGTTTTGAAAATCCATTTGCAGCCAACTGATTTCTTACCTAGAGGTAGATCGACAAGTTCGCACGTCCGATTCTCAAGTAGGGAATTGCATTCAAGCATTCATAGCTTGTTTCCATTGTGGTTGGTCTAATTTCTCACGAACAAGATCGAGGTTCGGTCTATCAACAATCGAACTCGATGCAAAATTTACCTCATGTCCGGCTTGACTTCGTGTTTTGACTCCCGTAGAAGTACTTGGAAGTGAGTTCAGGTGCACATCCCCAATAGTATTCTGGACCCATTTCAGACGTTGGTGGTGATCCTGCTGATGTGGAGATGTGTTTTACAGTGTGCCTATATCAACGAACAAGTCTCCACTCGGTTGTTCTTTCTCTCGAGAAGAATCATCTTGCCCATCATCCGGACGTGTGAGCAATCTATGTGACGAGGTCGATCTGGATCTCCATTGTGTGGTAGGGTGTCAAAGGATGATTCATCACAGACCACATCTCGATTCTTGTAGATTTTCTACGTCTCAGGATCCATGAGACGATATGCCTTTGAGGTAGTACTATACCCGAAGAAAAGACATGGCAGTGTCTTTCAATAAATCTTCTTCCTTTTGTCATCTAGAACATGCATGTATGCAGTGACAACCAAAAACTCTCAAAGGATAGATAGAAGGTTTACGACTAGTCGATACCTTTGACGGTGTCTGTTTTGCAAGATCTTCGTAGGTGCACGGTTGAGTAGATACACTCACTTTATCTGGACTACTTTACCCAAAACCGATCCTCCAACTTGGCGGTGGAGAGCATACAACGGGCCATCTCCATGATAGTCTTATTGTGTCCCTCGGAAATCCCTTTTGTTGGGGCGTGTAGGGTGTAGTCGGATGTTGCTTGAACACCATGGTGCTTCGGGTATGCTAAGAAATTCTTCGATACAAATTCCCCCTTGATCCGACCGGAGGAGAAGGAGAGGCTTTGCTGACTTTTCGGTGGATTGCGGGTAAAAGGTTTGGAAGTTGTCAAATGCCTCACTCTTCTTCCGGAGGAAATATACCCACATTTTCTGTGAGTAATCATCAATGATGAGCTGGAAGTAATCAAAACCTTGGAAGCTAGCTGGCAGGGGTCCACACAGATAGGTGTGTACAACCTAAAGATGCTCCGTAGAATGATAAGAGCTCTGTTTGAATGGACCTATGTGTTGTTTGCCCGCAAGACATCCCGAGTAAATAGGTAAGGAATGGGAGATTGGAGGAAGCCCTCTTACCATTTCCTTAGACTGGCGATGCGAGCCCCGAGAAGAAAGATGACCATATCAAAAGTGACATAGTGCAAAGTGGACTCGGACGTTGAAGTAGAGAGATCAATGTTAGATGAAGTGACCGCATCCGGTGAAAATAGATGGCCCTTCATAAATGCTCGAGCAATAACTAAGTGCGCTAGGACTTGACCGCTTCTCTGTACAAAGAATTCGACCCGCATTCGATGATTAAGAAGTGACTCACGTACATGAGAGTTGAGGTCAAACCACGGAACATATAGCACCTTCGTGAGTGCACATCTTCTTGTCCCAAGAGGAATGATGGCATCACCAATCCCGACGCAATATATATTCTCGATTATCTGCGATGGTGATCCGATCTCCAGTGGGATAGGCAGTGGGTATGGAACAACTTCTTATTGCAGTCATGTGTTTGCTTTGGCACTTGAATCAATTAACCAGACACTTTCTAATGGCTACAAAGTCTACGAGACTAGGACGGTGTTTAGATGGGTTACGTTTGGAACCTCTTCATGCGAGAGTAGGACTATTTTGGGAACTTGTTAGTTTATTGGGCATCTAACGGACCTTGGGTCGATGATTGCTTTAGATCCTACCACAATACCCCGAACAAGGATGATTTGTGAAATATTTTATATGAATATTTCAATAGGAATCCTAATTTTTCAAAATGACGACATTTCAAAACATATCAAAATGACGACTTTTTCAAAGTCCCTAGTTTTGTGAAATACCTCTTGACTTTTTCAAAATAAATCCGGACTTTTTCAAAATAAATGGACTTTTCGAAATGTCGACATTTTCAAAATGTCGAATTTTTAAACATATCAACTTTTTCAAAATCCATACTAACTAAAAATCAAAAGTTTTTCAAAATTCCAATTTTTCAAAATCTAGACTTCTTTAAATCCCTGACTTTCTCAAAATGCAGAATTTTTTAAAATGTTGGACTTTTCAAAAATGATAACTTTTTCCTAAGTCTTGACTTTTTGGAAATGATGCATTTTTCAAAATCCCCATATTATCAAAATGTGGTCATTTTCAAAATCTCGGCTTTTCGAAAATTAATCCTTTCTTTTTCAAAATAAATCTTGACTTTTTCAAAATAAGTCTAGACTTTTTCAAAACACTGATTTTTTTAAAATGTAGACCTTCAAAATGTTGATTCTTTTCCTAAATTTGATGTCTTATAAATCTCAAATTTTACAAAAGCCAACTTTTTCACAATCCCAACTTTTCAAAATGTCGACTTTTCTAAAATCCCTAGTTTTTTCAAAATCTCGACTTTTTTATAATGCCGACTTTTTAAAAATCCTTAATTTTTCTAAATCGTAACCTTTTCAAAATCCTAGTTTGTAAAATTCAAACTTTTGAAAATTTTGAGTTTCTCAAAATCTAGAATTTATGAAAATTACGAATTTTTCAAAATGACAACATTTCAAAACTTAACAAAATGACGACTTTTTCAAAATCACTACATTTTTAAAATGACGAATTTTTCAGAATCCCTACTTTCTAAAAATCCTCACTATTTTAAAATCTCGAGTGTTTTGATTTTAAAAGCAAACGTTACTTGGCTTTGGAGGTTTTTTAATAATAAACGAAAGGGTGAAGGTCCGTAGAAAAAAGTTGTAGATTTATTTGTTTTCCTATTTGTGCAGGGCTTTAATCTTGAATTTTTAAAAATAAATCTGGACATTTTCAAAATGCTGAATTTTTTAAAATGCCGACTTTTTCAAAAAACTAACTTTTTCAAAATGTCGATTTGTTTCATAAATTTGATGTCTTAAAAATCTTGAATTTTACAAAAGACAACTTTTTCATAATCCCAACTTTTCAAAAGGTCGACTTTTCTAAAATCCCTAAATTTTTCATCATTTCTTTTTCTAACTTCCTTAAATAGGAATTTTTTAATAGACATTTCATTAGTGACTTTTGATCTTGTTGGCAGTGATTCACCTTTCCCTCTTCTCACATAGATCAATCCATTTTAATGAATGGGATAAAGCCTTTTTCTCTTAATTGGTTATCTTATTTCCATTCACTTTCCTTTATGGTTTCAACGAATTGATGTCGACCTTCAACTTGTCAACCTCTTTATAGCCTATTTTTTATTTATCTTTGATAATCTTGTATATACTATATCATTATTTTTTTAATAGAATTATATTATTTGGGTTTATTAATCCTTCCATCTCAATTGAAATAGATTTCAAACTATAATAAGACGATACCATATGATCCTATAGTTTTGAAATTAAAAGTAGCTCCCACGAACATTTTCCTTGTTTATTAATGATTTATTTACAAATTATATTCTATAATAAATGTTTTAGGGAACACCCCTTTCTTAATCAACCCAAGAATGTTGGGTGAGATTTATTTAGTAGGTGAGAAACGACACCTACAAATATTTTGTTTCGTTGTGTGGAGAATATCCAGTTAGGTTCCATTGCAATGATGTTTTTTTCGATTTCGTGGTATTTTTGGTATAGTTTTGTTGTTCTTTGGAGCTCACTTGGGTCAATGTTCATGAGATTAATGCGAGGTTGCCTCATTATTATATGCTTGTTATGCTTGGTTTTTGAGATTTGCTTTATTTTTCCGTAGAAATGTGTTGTTGTTTTTAGTTCGTTAATTTGATGTTTGACTATGGTGGAGTATGCAAGATTGTTGTTTGTGCGGGATGGAAGGAGACTAGCCGGAGTGTGGGTGGTGGGAATATTTCTTTCTAGCTCCCAAGCTTTTAAGAGCTAGAAACTGGGCCCATGGTTTGTGTTGCTTGCTATCTCCACTCCTATATATAGAAATTTGTGTTGGTTGAGCGAGAAGAGCATTATCATGTAGAAGAAAAATAATACGAGAGAGGTGGGTTTAACTCCCATTCCTCTCCTCCCCTAGTATGCGTATGTGTGACATTCTCGGACTAGGTTTTTTGTGGAAATATTGTTGAGTATGTTTCATTCTTCCGGCATAGAAACCCACCTACTGTGCATTTGTCTTGTCTGTTATAATTGCCTTGTAAAGTCCTCGCTAGTTCCCCCATTTTAATGTTAGCTTTGTGTAAAACCTAGGGTGTGTTGCAAACTTGTTTGGGCTTGGGGGTTGATGAGGGTATAGATGCTCGATGTGTTTGCTTGATGAAATCGCATGTCCGAGAGGTCTTAACCAATATATTTTTAACGGTTATTTTTATGATTGATTGACTAATTTTTACTATTTTTTCAAAATTTAGATAGGCCAATCAATATGTATTTGAAAATATTTTGACCAAATTTTTGTATAAATGGTATAAAATTTTATCGATAATTCTACTTTGTTTAATATGAAATACTTGATTTAATATTGAAAATTTCAATATTTAAATTTATGAAAATGAACTTAATATCATTATCTTTCATGGATAAATCTAGATTTATAAATCTAAAGTCTACTCTTATAGCTCACTATTTAGATAATCTTCTTAATAAGTAGGTCTTGAATTCAACTCTCATCTAAAGTAAAAACTAAATATTGGTAACTTTACACTAAAGTGATGCCAATTGAAACAAAGGAATGATTCGATTATAATATTTTTGAATAGTAAGGTCCTTTGGCCATGAGGAAATCTCCTTTTGTTTCGTGTTGAATGTCCGTAGAAAAATGCTGCAGATTTATTTATTTTCCTATTGGTGGAGGGCTTTAATGTTGTAAACAAGCAGATTTATTCTAGGTTTTGCTATAGAAAATCTTACATTATTAAATGCTCTCTAAAAAAGCAAAAAAGAAAAGAAAAACAAAACAAAGAGTCTCTATGTTTTCTATAATGGGTTTATATGCGTGGAATTCATTTCTTATATGTGTCTATGTATGTTAGTTGTATTGTCAACAATGCTTTGTATGCATATATCTCGTAATGTTAGAGGGATTGGGTCCCTAAATTGGTAAGATATAATTGAAAATTTAATTAAATGGTGTTATTAATTTACCTTGTGCTTTATTCAATAAATGTCCTCTACCCTTAGAAAAGTCTATATTTGAACCATTATACTCTAAATAACCACTTCTTCGGGAGGGGGTGCCCAAGGATACCCTGTGCTTTATTCAAGAGGCATAATGTAAATTGTTTAAGGACTTATTGTTTAAGGACAAAAGGAGATATTTGTTGTAGGTTTCCATTTCTCTTTGTGTTGCGGAAAACAGGTCATGTTTCCACCGGAAACGATCCATCAGTTCCTTTGTTAGCCTCGCTAATTATTTGTTCATGTAAATGATTTTGTAGCGAGAAATAATGATATTGGTAGATTGTTGCATGTATATATGGCAACGAATAATTTAATAGACAAAAGCAATGATTACAACTTTGTTGTATTCATCATATCATTATATCGGGTTTAAGATTAGGACACAACTCTTGTGTAAACTAATTTACAAAATAACAACATACGAATTTACAAAGATAGATATAAATAAAATATATTAAATGCGAAACATGCAAGAGATGAACACCAGATATATGTGGTAAAACCCCAACCGAGTGTTTATGGAGACATCAATTGTGTAAGATATCAAGCTTTATTAATTCAAGATAAACATGCTATATGTGAAATTGTTAAGAGAAACTTTACATCTCCAAAAATATATACACCTAAATGGCGAAGTATAGTTAGGATTCCTATTCGTAAAAATAGAGTGGGAAAATGCCATTAAGATTTTCCTTTATTAAGTGAGGTACACATTGTGCCGTAAGGGATTCCAAAATTTAACATTTTTGGCAAATATCTATTATAAATGTTGTTCTGAGCGAGTATAAAGTTTTTTCCTTAAATATCTGTATCAATTGATGTTCTTCCCGATATGATGTGTACAACAAAGTTGAAATCATTGCTTTTGTTTGTTAAACTATTCATTGCCATATATCTGTTCAACAATCTGCCAATATCATTATTTCCACTACAAAATCGTATACATGAACAAATATATTAAAAAAAACTAATTTACCAGAGTAATGGACCGGGATCTGGATTTGGAAGCTATGCATGATTATGCATGCTCATGGCTACCATTAAATAAATTAAATTTATTTAATTTATTTAATTTTAAGCATGCTACATTCGATTCACTTTGGCTTGTCTTCATGCATTGACTTTCCTTCTATTTATGGTGCCAAAATTGGGTGAATAAACATTAATAAATATTATTAAATGCATTGATTTTTCACCTAAGGTGGGTCGCACTTTTGGGAAAGCGTGAATTCTAAAATTAAGGAGTCAACTTCAGATGGGAATTTTCAACCTGCACTCTAGCTCTAAAAATCCGTTCTTCCACTTAAGTGATTTGACTTTCATCATGGGAATTTTTACCCTGCAAGGCATGTAAGAAATTCCCAACGGTGCTTTAAGTGATTTTCTTTTATAATGGGAATTTTTACCTTGCAAGGCAGGCAAGAAATTCTCACTTGCCTGCCACATCTAATATTCCCATTGCAGCTTAAGTGACTTTGACTTCATGGGAAAAATTACCTGTAAGGCAAGTAAAAATTCCCACCTTGCTTTGCAACAACCAAACTTCCCATCTGCAACTTAAAATCTTCCTTCAAAGAAATGTGACTTGTATTGTGACTTCTTCCTTAAAATTGCGTGAGAATTCGTCACTCGCAAAAGTGTGGAAATCAGGACGTGGAAGGTAGCCTTGAAAACTCGTGACAGGATACAAACAACATTTCTTTCCTTTTTGGATTTTTGGTGAAGAAAACACAAGAATGGAATAAAATTTGCCATTTTATGAAAGGGTTTGGGAAGATGTAGCAAAAAAACTTGCATGTGCCGTAACTTTCATTCTCGTGGCTCCGTTTTAGGTATCATTATCTCTAAAAGTGCATATCTTCTCGAGCTCTACGCATTGATGGCAATATTTCTCTTATTTCCATAAAATCCATTTATTCGAAAAAATGTGACTTGCCCGAGAGAGGCTTTTTTTGTGCACGACTTCATCTTTTTAGAGAGAACCAGACCCCCTGTGACAAATTCCTTCAGCACGACATCGTTGATGATCTCCTAATGCCCGGTAAGAAATCGACTAAACTGCAAAGGAATTGACCTAGAGAAATTTGACAGAAAACAAAACGGGAACACACTGAAAACACAAAACGTTGCCAGAAGTCACAGATAAAGCCCAGGAGTCATTCTTGGTTAAAACCCTACTGATGTATGAGAATATTGACATGTAAGACCACAACAGAGTTAAACCAGAGCACAATTTTCCTCAAATAGGGCTCAAAAATTGGCATATATGACTCTCTAGGAATATCTTGACACAATACTGAGATACTTTACGTAAATAAAAACAAAAAACGACACATTATTTTAAAAGAACGATTTTTTTAACATGGGGTAGTCTCAGATTTCAAGGTGAAATTTGGGGACACCAAGCTTCGAGGTGGATAATGTTCATGAAGCACTCGGTTAACCTTAGTGGAAGGAAGCCATGGGTATAGAATATGACTCACTAATGAAAAATCGGACATGGAAACTTGTCGATCTACCTACGGAAAGAAACTCATAGGCTGCAAATTGGTTTTCAAGAAAAAAATATAAGGCAAATGGATCTATCAAAAAACATAAATTCCATCTTTTAGCAAAAGGATATGCTCAGAAAGAGGGTATCGCTTTGCACCCACTGCGAAGATCAAGACCTAACCGAAGGATTTGTTGGTGAAGAGAATCCTAATAAGGTATGTCATCTCATCAAATCTTTGTATGGACTCAAACAAGCTCCAAAGGGCATGGTATATCTAGATTGACAATCACCTTTACAGCATGGGTTCGGTCGTAGCCCCTAAGATTGAAATTTGTATATAATGAAGGTAGGCAAGGAAATTTTCATTCTTGTTGTATATGTAGATGATCTTGTGTACATTGGTAGTTTAGAATATCAGGTTGATATTGAAAGAATGATCTCAAAAAAACCTTTGACATGACAAATTTGGGGCTTCTACATTACTATCTTGGCTTGGAAATATGACAAAATGAGCATCACATTTTTGTCTCACGAGATAAAGTACGCCAAGACACTTCTGGAAAAGTATAGAATGTCGATTGCAAACCTATATACACTCCCATGGAAAAAGCCTTGCAACTTTGAAGATTCTAGTACTCACCTCAAGTAGATGCTACACTCTACAAGAAACTTATTGGAGGGCTCATCTACTTGACATATACCATACTAGATCTATGCATTTCCGTCGGTTATCTTTTCTAAGTTCATGCAGGAGACAAAGTTATTGTGTGTTGAGGATTTGAAGATTTATAGATCCATATAGACATTCGTGTCGGGGTGGAAAAAAAACTTTAAAAAAATATTTCTCGGCTTTTTTGAATTCGGTAAGCCTAACCCCTAAACCCTCAGCTATAAACCTTAAACCCAAATCCCTAAATTGTAAAACCTAAACTTTAAACTCCAAACCTTAGACCATAAAACCCTAACATTTGAAAATCAAGATTCAAAATATCTTGGGACGTTGAAAATGTTCAAATTTAAAAACAAATTGGGGTTTTAAAAGAAATGAATATTTTGAAAAAGTCAAGAATTTTTAAAAGTTGATATTTTCTAAAGAGTAGGGCTATTGAAAGTTTGAAGAGTATGGATTTTTGAAAAAGTCAATATTTTTGAAAAAACATGACATTTTAAAAAAGTTGGGATTGAAAAAATAGGATTTTAAATAATTTGAGATTTACAAAAAGTTGTGCTTTTATAAAAGTGAAGAATTTTGAAAAAGTAAAGATTTTAGAAATTGTTGGGATTTTAAAATGTCAAGATTTTTGAAAAAGTTGGGATTTTTGAAAAATTTATAATCTCAAAAGAGTCAAGATTTCAAAATGTAATGATGCGCCAAAATTAGCAGGGAAGTTGAAAAGGTCATAATTTGTGCTTGGTGTCCATTTGAGTCTTTTTATTAAACATCGTGTTTCAAAATCTCAATTTTTAAAAATATCGGGATTTTCATTAAAAATATCCGGGTTTTGAATAATTTAGATTTACCACAAATTTTGGGTTTTGAATATTTCATGATTTTATAAAAATTCATTATTTTCTAAAAAAATGTGAATGTAAAAAAATTAAGGATTTAAATAAAAGATGGAATTTCATAATTCTAAAAAGTTCAAATTTCAAAAAATTTAGGGTTTTTGAAAAAGTTGAGATTTTCTAAAAACTCGGGATAATGAAAAGGTTGGGATTTCCAACAAAAATTAGGATTTCAAAACGATTGTGATTTCGAAAAACACAAGAATTTTGAGAAAGTTGGGATTTTCAAAAAGAAAAGATTTGGAAAAAGGTGCAATTTTCAAATAAGTTGGGGATTACAAAACCGATGAAATTTTTAAATCGAACTTTTTTTGAGTATCATTTTTTTAAATCCTAACATTTTCAAAATTCCAACTTTTTATAAAATCGTGACTTTTTCGAATATTATGAATTTTTTAAAAATCGGGACTTTTTAAAAATCTTTAAAATCATGACTTTTTCGAAATCGTAACTATTTCAAAATAAGGATATTTTTAAAATCAAGATAATTTTTAAATCATGACGTTTTCAAAATCACAAGCACTAAACCCTATACTTGAACCGTAAGCCCTAGGCTAAAAACCTAAACCCTAAACCTTTAGCTATCATGGACCCTCAACCATGAACGTTGAGACCTAAACCCTAAACCCTACGTCAGTAAAGCTGTAAACTCGAGCATTATACCCTATAAAGACTAAACCTTAAGCTGAAATTTCTCCTAAATACTAATACATCAATCATAAACCATGAGCCCTAAACCCTAAATGAAAAACCCTCAATGTAAACCTTGAACCCCAAACCCTAAACCCTAAACCTTTAAGTAGAGACCTAAACCTTAAACTTATAAACCTGAACCTCAAATCCCTGAACCATGGAGCCTCCACCATGAACATTAAGACCTAAACCTAAAACCCTGACCCCTATACCCTGAACCCTAAACGCTAAACTCTAAGCCCTATACCCTATAAACCCTAAACCCTAAATTTCGAGTCTTAAACCATAAAACCCTAAATGTTAAATCCTAAAAACTAAAACCTCAATAATAAACCACGAGCCCTAAATCCTAAATGCAAAACCCTCAATCAGTAAACCTCAAACCCTAAACCCTAAAACCTAATTCTTAAACCCTAAATCTTGATCCTCGAACCCGAACCTCAACCCTAAACCCTTAACCCTAAGCTCTATTCCTAAACCCTAAATCACGAATCCCGAGTGTAAACACGTAAACCTTAAACACTAAATTCCCTGAGTCCTAAACCCTCAACCTAGAAACCTTAAAATACTTAGATTAGGAAATAGTTAGTATTTTAAAAAAGTAAATATTTTTGAAAAAGTTAGGATTTTTAAAAATGAGATTTTAAAAAGTCACGACTTTTGAAAAGGTTGTAATTTTAAACAAAGTTGTTATTTTAGAAAACATCAAGATTTTAAAAATATTGGGACAGTTTAACATACAAAAGCAATGATTACAACTTCGTTGTACACATCATATCGGGAAGAACATTAATTGATCTGAGATATTTAAGGAAAAATTGGATACTCGCTCGTAACCACATTTATAATAGATATTTGCCAAAAAAGTTAAATTTTGGAATCGCTTACGGCACAATATGTACCTCACTTAATAAAGGAAAATCTTAATGGCATTTTTCCACTCTATTTTTACGAATAGGAATCCTAACTATACTTCGCCATTTAGGTGTATATATTTTTGTGGAGATGTAAAATTTCTCTTAACAATTTCACATATAGCATGTTCATCTTGAATTAAAAAAGCTTGATATCTTACACATTGGATGTCTCCATAAACACTCAGCAGGGGTTTTACCACATATTTTCAAAATGGTCATGATTATTGCAATAGTTACGCTTTTCAAAAGAGCTGGGATTTTCGAAAAAGTTAGAATCTCAAAGGAGTCAAGATTTCAAAAATGTAGTGATGCGCTAAAATTGGCAAGAAACTTGAAAAGGTCATAGCTTGTGCCACGGGTGTCCCTTTGAGTCCGTATTTTTTTTGAAACCAAATGTTTCAAAAATATCAACATTTTTATAATATTAGGATTTTCAAAAAAAAGTCAGGAGTTTGAATAATTTAGATTTTCTAGAAATTCCTGATTTTTGAATATGTCATGATTTTTGATAAAGTCATTATTTTCAAAAAAGTTGTGAATTTGAAAAAAATTAAAATTTTAAAGAATTTGATATTTTAGAAAAAGATAGAATTTCATAATTCTAAAAAAGTTTGAATTTCAATAATTTAAGTATTTTTGAAAAAGGTTAGACTTTCGAACAAAAAATAAGATTTCAAAAAATTTATGATTTCAAAAAAGCCAAGAATTTTGAGAAAGTTGGGATTTTCAAAAAAGACAAGATTTTGAAAAAGGGTGCAATTTTCAAATAATTCGGGAATTACAAAATTGAAGAGATTTTTAAATCCCAACTGTTTTGAATATCCTATTTTTAAAAAAAATCCAATCATTTTCTAAATGTTTACTTTTTATAAAATTGAGATTTTTCAAAAATTACGAATATTTTAAAAATCTTGAATTTTTTAAAAATTGTGAAATTTTAAATTCATGACTTTATCACTTTCAAAATATTTGAAAATACAAAATTTTAAGAAATCCTAAGTATTTCAAAATAACCACATTTTTGAAATTGTGATCCCTAAACACTAAAACATGAGTCATAAATGCTAAACCCTAAACCCCAAAATCCTAAGCACTAAGCCCAAAACCCTAAATCATAAAGCTTAAACCATAAACTCTTAACACTTTGAATCCTAAACACTAAATCTTCAACCATAAAACATAAACCCTAAACCCCTTACTCGAGCCTTAAAACATAAACCCTAAACCCTAAAAGGTGAACCTTAAAGCCTTAGCCGTAACCCTAAACCCTAAACCCTATACCTTGAACCGTGAGCCCTAAGCCAAATGCTTAACCGTAAGCTCTAATTGCTGCTAAACCCTAAATTATGAGTCTTAAACTCTAAAACCATAAATGCTAAATCCTAAATACTAAACCCTCAATAGTAAAGCATGATCCCTAAACCCTAAATGCAAATCCCTTATCCATAAACCTTGAACCCTAAACCCTAAAATATTAGCCGTAAATCCTAACCCTACACCCTAAACACCAATACCCTAAACCCTAAAACCTTATTCTTAAACCCTAAACATTGATCCCTGAAACCCGAACCTCAACCCTAAATCATGAACCCCAACCCTTGAGCCATGAGCCTTGAAACCTCAACCTAGAAACCTTTAAATAGTTACATTTAAACAAAGTTGGTATTTTCAAAAACTTTTGATTTTCAAAAGTGAAGATTTTCGAAAAAGTAAGGATTTTCAAAAATTTGAGATTTTAAAAAAAGTCACGACTTTTGAAAAGGTTGCAATTTTAAACAAAGTTGTTATTTTTGAAAATATCAAGATTTAAAAATTGTTAGGACTTTTGAAAAGTCACGATTTTTGAAAAGTTGGGATTTTCCAAACAACTTGGATTTTTCACATTTTGAAGAGTTTGTATTTTGAAAAAGTTAAGATGTTTGAAAAACTCGACATTTTAAAAAAATATAGGATTTTTAAAAAGACGAGATTTGAAATTTTTGAGATTTTCCAAAAGTCAAGATTTTTAAATTATTTAGATTTTGAAAACGTCAAGACTTTTGAAAAAGTTAGGATATTTGAATCAGCCAAGATATTCAAAAATTCACGATTTTTAATATTTGTGATTTCGAAAAAAAAAAACATAATTTTTCTAAAAAGTAAGGATTTTCAAACAATCGACATTTTTGATAAAGTTGAGATTTAAAAAATTGAGGGCTTTTTTAAAAGTTTGGATTTCTGGAAAAGAAAAAAATTGAAATAGTTGTGATTTTTGAAAAAGTTGGAATTTTCAAAAATGTTATAATCTCAAAAGAGTCATGATATAAAAAATATAGTGATGCGCCAAAATTAGCAGGAACTTGAAAATGACATAACTTGTGCTGGGTGTCTTTGAATCTATTTTTTTAAACCATATGTTTCAAAAATCTCAACTTTTTTAAAATATCAAGATTTTCAAAAACAAGTGGTGGGTTTAAATGATTTAGCTTTTCTGAAATTCAAGTATTTTTCAATATGTCATGATTTTTAAAAATTCATTATTTTCAAAAAAGTTGTGAATTTAAAAAAAAATTAAGATTTTCAAACCTGTTTTGAATATCTATTTTTTTCAAATACTAACATTTTAAAAATCTTTAGTTTACAAAATTTCAACTTTTAAAAAATTACAAGTTTTTAAAAATTGTGAACTTTTAAATTCATGACTTTATCACTTTCAAAATCTTTGAATATATAGATTGTTTGAAAATCGTTAGTATTTTTCGAAATCCAAACTATTTCAAAATCAGGATATTATTTAAATCGTGACTTTTTCAAAATCACGACACGTAAACCCTTAACCGTAAAACCTTAAACCTTAGTCGTAAACACTAAACCATAAAACCCAACAACCTAAACACCTGAATCCAAAACCCTAAATCCTAAACCCTAAATGCTTACCCTAAATGCTAACCCATAAACCCTCACCATAATCTATAAACCCTAAATCGTGACTTTTTCAAAATCGTAACCCTAAATGTTAACCCATAAACCCTCAATCATAAACTATAAACCCAAATCACTAAATCGTAAATCCTAAACTCTAAACCCCAAACCTTAAACCATAAACCCAAAATCCTTATCACCGAGACATGAAGCCTAAACCCTAAACCTTTAACCCCGAGCCTTAAACCCTAAATCCTAAACCCTAAAAAGTGACCCCTAAAGCCTTTAGCCTTACTCTAAACTATAAACCCTATATCTAGAACAGAGCCCTAAGTAAACCCCCTAAACCCTATACCATAAACTCATAACCCTAAACACGAAACTATGATCTATAAACCCTCAACCATGAACACCGAGACCTACACCCTAAAGCTTAACCCCTACACACTAAACGCTAAACCCCGAGCCCTATACTATATAAACCCTAAACCTTAAGCTCTAATTGGTCCTAAACCTAAATACTAAACCCTTAGTGAAAAACCCTAAAACATGAGCCTCGAACCCCGAACCTCAACCTTGAATCTTTGAACCATGAGCCCTAATCCCTAAACCCTGAAGCATTAGCCTAAAAACCTTAACCCTAAATACTAAACCCCGATTTTTAATATTTTCCATTTTTGAAAAAAATATAATTTTTTTGAAAAGCAAGGTTTTCAAACAAGTCGGCATTTTTATAATGTTGAGATTGTAGAAAATTCGGGAATTTTGAAAAGTTCAGATTTATGACAATGTTTTCATTTTTGAAAACGTCGAAATTTTGAAATAGTAGGAATTTTCAAAAACATGGGATTTTTTTCAAAAAAGTTATAATCTCAAAAGAAATAAGATTTCAAAAATGTAGTGATGTACCAAAACTAGCAGGAACTTGAATAGATCATAACTTGTGCTCGGTTGTCCGTTGAATCCATATGGTTTTGAAACCACATGTTTCAAAATCTCAACTTTTAAAAGTAACTCAATTTAGATTTTCAAAAAATTAAGAATTTTTTAATATGTCATGATTTTTGAAAAATTAATTATTTGACAAAAAGTTGTGAATTTCTAAAAATTTAGGATTTTACAAAATTTGTAATTTTAGAAAAGGATAGAATTCCAAAATTTAATTATTTTTGAAAAGTTGAGATTTTCAAAAGCAGTCACGATTATGAAAAGGTTGGGATTTTGAACAAATATTGGGATTTCAAAAAAATTGTGATTTCAAAAAAGCTAAGAATTTTTAGAATGTTGGGATTTTCAAAAAGACAAGATTTTGAAAATAGGTACAATATTCAAATAAGTCGGAATTAAAAACGAGAAGAGATTTTCAGATCCTAACTATTTTGAATATCGTAATTTTTTTCAAAATCCTAACATTTTAAAAATCTTTACTTTATCAAATTTCCAACTTTTTATAAAATCGGGACTTTATCACTTTTAAAGTCTTTGAAAACATAAAATTTTATAAATTGTAATCTGTATCCGTATTTGTCCCCGAGGGACGAGAATATTGAATCAGAAAGACCCCACATTGAAAGGGGCACGAGAAATCACGTTCAAATGCTATAAACAACTTCCGGAGGGACTCTATAATGGAAGTGGTGGGGCCTGCGAAGGTCAAACAACCCTACGTAGAAGAATCCAGAAGATGGCTCTATCGAGTGGATCCGGGCCTTAAATCCATTCTACAAGTTTTAGGTAGGCTCGGAAAAAGAACAACAGGGTCGGAATAGGAGGAACAATGTCAAATAATCTAGGAGCAATTAAAGGCGAAACAACGAAGTTCCAAAGTACTCCAGCTCAAAACAGTTCGGAATGAACCCAAAAAATGATTAAGTTTGGAGGATATTACAGAAAGGGCCATATGTTGGAATGACACTTATCCAAGGGTGAGTCTAAGAAAGGAATATAAAAGGAGTGTACTAGGCTTCCACGTGTCCATTGCCCCAAAAGTTGTGCAGCCATTGAAAAGACTTGGCTAAACAAGAAGGTGTCGAGTGTCGGCTCGGCGCATATCCAAAATGGGAGCTAAAGGTGAAGACTCAAACTCGTGCTAGCTCGCCACGTAGACCAGGGTCCGAAAAGGTAAGGTAAAGGCCGTTGAAAAGTCTAAATCCTGCGGAGGCTTCCAAGTGTCAACTCGATGCTCCTTTAAGGGGAAAATCTTGATCGGGAGTTTCAATGAGCACAGAGCCTCCACGCATCCAGTCTCTTCGAAGGGAACATAGTTGGGTTGAATAGTCAATACATGGTCAGACCGGTGGAGAGTGCTAAGTGTCAAAACGACGCTAACTCAAGGGTGAATCAGAGAAAGGGTTCTCAAACAAGTGCCAGACCGCCGCGTGTCCTTCGACGAGGAATACGATCCCTCCGGCAAAGAAACTTAGCTGAGAAACAAAGAAATTGAGCGGGCCGGTGAAGGAAGCCATGTATCAACCCCATGCCATTCCAAGAGCAAGATACAAAGGCCACCATCGACAAGCGCTAGCCCTCCACGTCTCCCGGAGGTGGAAAGGAGGCCCATTTTCAAAATGGTTTTCCCGCCCTTTTGTATGGGAACCGTTAAAAACTTTGAAGGGTCATATTATTCGACTTAGTGCTCGAAATATTGGAAATTTGACACTGCTGTTGGAAAGATCTCGGCTTCACCCACACCATGGAAATCTGAAACTTTATGTTTGAAGAGGTTAGGTAAAGGAAAATGGAGAAAATATCTTTTGGGAAATTAATGCGGAATCCATCTACCCTAAAAACTAGATCAGATTCGATTTGCTCTGCCATTTCTTACTTCTTCGAGGCGCTAATCCAGAGATTGATCAAGTCAAGGCAGATTTGGCGCAGATTTGGAATGAGAAATTAATAGTAGTAGTCGAGTTTGAACCTATTTTTTCGCACTTCTCTCTCTTTCTTTCTTTCTCTCGATTGAGTCTATAAATACAGGATCGGGACTCATTGTAAAGGGTTGGACATTCTACAATTTTGTAGGTCTGTCATTTCTTTTGGCAAAGGAACTCGTGGAGTATCGACCTCCCTTTAGAATTGTAAAACATTTCCTACCTCTTGGCCATTTACAATGCATTGTATCAATCAGTGAGCAATAAAATATGTCTCGTGATCGATTTTAGATCCTTTCTTGTCACTTTTGCTTTCATATTGTCTTTCATTATAGATCTACTTTTCTCTGCTTGGTTATTGTACATATTTTGTTGGTCCTGTGTCCATTAGCAAAATTAATATTCATCACTCCTTTGGTGCATCACCGGATTTGGTAACTATGATTTTATTTGGGTTTATTAATCCTTCCATCTCAATTGACATAGATTCCAAACAATAATAAGATGATACCATATGATCCTATAGTTTTGAAACTAAAAGTAGGTCCTATGAACGTTTTCTTTGTTTATAAATGATTTATTTACAATTTATATTCTATAATGAATGTTTTAGGGAACACCCCCTTTTAATTAACTCAAGAATGTTGGGTGAGATTTTGTAGGTGTGAGAAATGACACCTACAAATATTATATGATTCAATAAAACACCCAATCATGCACACCAGAATTAAACCCTAAATAGTAAATTCTAAACCATGAATTGTAAACCTTGAGTTGTAAAACCTAAAACATAAACACAAAACCATAAACGATAAACTCTAAACCCTAAGTCTCCCGTATATCTTCCATGTCATATTGTTATTCTTCATTCATGAACTCCTTAGTGGATTAGGTGGTTAACTTGTTTCATTGTCCACAAAAATTGTATTTAGAACATCAAATGAAAATTTAAATGTAAAAATGTTGGGCCATCCAGCCCCTTGAGTGATTTCAATGTGTTGATTCTCTTCATCAAATCCAGTGCTAGTTCTTTATAAAGGTGCCCGAGTTAGTGGGAATATGAGCAAACCTGGGGACACCAAATTGGGTAACCAATTTTAGGTGTCTACACTAAACGCTAAAACATAAGCCATAACGTTTAAAGCATAAACCATAAACAATGAGCCTTAAACCCTAAACAATAAAACCTAAACCCTAAACACTAAACCCTAAAACCTAAACCCTAAACAATAAACCCCGAGGCCTAAACCATGAACCCTAAATCATGAGCCCTAAACCTTAAACCCTTAACCCCAACCCCTAAACCTCAATACCTAAACCAAAAACCTTGAGGACTAAACCCTTAACTCTAAACCCCGAGCCCTAAACATTAATATTGAGCACTAAACCCAAAACTCTAAACCATAAAATATATACCATATACTCTCATCACTAAATCGTAAACACTAAAACCTAGACCATAAACCATAAACATTAAACCCTTAATGATAAAATCTAAACCCTTGGCCATAATCCATAAAACCTAAATTATAAACCCTAAGCATTTACATCTAAATCTGTAAACACTAAACTATGAGCCCTAAAACCCTAATCATAAACCCTTTTCCTCATCCCTAAACCCTCAACCTCGACCCTCGACCTAAACCATAAACCCTAAAACCTCAACCTTCGACCCTAAACCCTAATCCCTAAACCCCATAATCCCTAAATCCTAAACCCCGAAACCTAAACCCTAAATGATAAGACCTACACAATTAATGCTTTGCCCTAAACCCTAAACCTTTACATTAAACGCTAAAACCCTAGCTCTAAACCCTAAACAATAAGACCTAAATACTAAACCATAAACCCTAAACGCTTAGCCCTACACTCAAATCCCTGAGAGCTAAATCCTAATCCTAAAATGTAGTTTATAAGCCTTAAATCATAAACCCTAAATACTAAACCTTAAACCTAAACCATAAACCCAATAAAACCTAAACTCTAAAACATTCATCCTAAACACTAAACGAAAAGCGTAAACCCAATAAACCCTAAATCCTAAACACTAAACCTTAAACTCTTATCACTAAACATTACATCCTAAACCATATACTCTTATCACTAAACCCTAAACACTAAAACCTAGACCATAAACATTAAACCATTAATGATAAAATCTAAACCCTTGGCCATAATCCATAAAACCTAAATTATGAACCCTAAGAATTTACGTCTAAACCTGTAAACACTAAACTATGAGCCCTAAAACCCTAATCATAAACCATTACCCTCAACCCTAAACCCCGAACCCTCGACCCTCGTAACTAAACCCTAAACCTTTACATTAAACCCTAAAACCCTAGCTCTAAACCCTAAACACTAAGACCTAAACATTAAACCATAAAACCTAAACCCTTAGCCTTGCACCCAAAACCCCGAGAGCTAAATCCTAATCCTAAACCGTAGTTTATAAGCCTTAAATCCTAAACCCTAAACACTAAACCTTAAACCTAAACCATAAACCCAATAAAACCTAAACCCTAAAACATTCATCCTAAACACTAAACGAAAAGCGTAAACCCAATAAACCCTAAACCCTAAACACTAAAACTTAAACCTTAAATCGTAAACTCCTTAAACCCTAAACCATTGACCCTTAATCCCGAGCCCTAAGCCCTAAAACCTTTACTTTGTGATCCTTAAACACTAAACCCTAAACGCTAAACCCAAAATATTAAACCTTGATCCCTAAATGGTGAACCCATAGCCCTAAACCCTAAATCCTAAACCTCTACCCCTAAACCCTAAACATTACATCCTAAACCCTAAAACCTAATATCTAAACCCTAAACCCTATAAACCATAAACTCTTATCCATAAACCCTAAATCCTAAACCCCGATCCCTAAACCCTAAACCTTGATCCCTACAACCTAAACCTAGAGCCATAATAAATAAAATCCAAACCCTTAGGCCTAAACCCTAAACCCCTAAATGTAAACCCTAGACTTTAAATTTTAAATCTTAAATCATAAACTAGTAAAGTCTTAGACATAAAACATAAATCCTAAACCTTGAGCCCTAAACCTAAATCATAAAACCTGATCATTATTGTCTAAAAACTAAACCCTAATAATTAAGCCCTAACCCTTAAAGCCTAAACCTAAATAATTAGCCTTAAACACTTTGAACCATAAAGTTTAAAGCCTAAATACTAAACCCTAAAACATAAACCCTAAAGACTAAACACCGAGGCACGTACCTTTAACCCTAAAGCAAGAAACCTAAACCTTAAACCCTAAACCTTAACCCATAAACCCGAAACCTTAAACCCTTAACCCCGAGGACGAAACCCTAAACTCTAAACCCCGATCCCTAAACATTAAACCATTAATCATAAACCATAAACCGTAAAATGACTAAAACATAAACCCTAAGTCCTTAGCCCTAAACTATAAACCCTAAACCCAAATTCCTAAACCATAACCCTAAACCCTAAACCCTAAACCGTAAACCCTAAAACTTAAACCGTAAACCATAAACCCTAAGCCCTTAACCCTATATATGAAACTCCAAACATTGAGAACTCAATGGTAAACCCTAAATAATAATTCCTAAAATCTAAACCTTAATCCCTAAACCCTTAGCCGTAAACCCTAAACAATGAGCTCTAAACCCTAAACTCTATACCTTACACTCTATACCATATACCCTTATCCCTAGGTCCTAAACACTAAAACCTAGACCATAAACCATAAACATTAAACCCTTAATGATAAACTCTAAACCCTTGGCCATAATCCATAAAACCTAAATCGTAAACCCTTACACTAAACCCCTAACCATAAACCCCTAGCCCTTAACCCTAAACTCTCAATCCTTGACCCTAAACCATAAACCCTTAAACCTAAACCCTAAAATTTGAGCCCTAAACCATAAACCATAAACCCTAAAACTCAAAATGTAAAATCCCTAAAGCATAAATCCTAAACTGTAAACCCTAAGACCTAAACCTCGAGCCCTACATCCTAAACCCTAAACCATAAAAGCTAAACCCTAAACTCGTTAGCCCAAAACCCTAAGACTTAAAACCTCAAACTTAAGCCTGTAACTTAAACCCCAAACCCACTAAATCGTAAACACTAAACCATTAGGCCTAAATCCTAAACCCTAAATCCTAAGGTCTAGACCAGTAATAACTCAACCCTAAACCCTAAACAATAAACCGTAAAACCTAAACCACAAACCATAAACACTAATCCCTAAATCTGAAACCACAAACCCCTTAACCCTTAACCCTAAAACCTAACACCTAAATCCTAAATCCTAAACCCTAAACCATCAACACTAAACCCCTAGCCCTAAAAACTAAACCCCTAGCCCTAAAAACTAAACCCTAAACCATCAACCCTAAACCCTAATGCCTAATTCCTAAGACATAGACGTTAAACTAAACCATAAACCATGAGCCTTAAACCCTACACCTTTAACCATAACACATAAGACCTAAATCCTAAATCATAAACCCTAAACCATGAGCCTTAAACACTAAAGCATTAAAAATAAACCCTAAACATTAAACCGTAAATCCTAAACCCTAAACCATAAACCGTAAACATGAAATCCCGAGGCCTAAACCCTAAACCCCGAGACCTTAAACCTTTAATCATAAACCCTAAACCCTAAACCCTAAATGATAAGCCCTAAACCCTAAAACCATATACCCCGATCCCTAAACCCTAAACAATGATCCCTAAACACTAAACCCTAAACCATGATTCCTAATTTTTAACCACTAAACCCTTAACCCTTAACCCTAACCGCTAAATGTGAAACCCTAAACCTTTAACACTCAACGCTAAACATTAAACACTAATCCCTAAAATCTCAACATTAATCACTAAACCCTCAGTCCTAAACCCTTAACACTAAGCTCTAAACTCAAAACTCTATACCATAAAATATATACCATATACCCTTATCCCTAAACCCTAAAAACTAAAACCTAGACCATAAACCATAAACATTAAACCCTTAACGATAAACTCTAAACCCTTAGCCATAATCCATAAAACCTAAATCAAACCCTAAGCATTTACGCCTAAATCGTAAACACTAAACTTTGAGCCCTAAAACCCTAATCATAAACCCTTGCCCTCACCCTCGACCCTCGGACCTAAACAGAAACCCTTAAACCTCAACCTTTGACCCTAAACCCACTAAACCATAAACCCCGAAGCCTAAACCATAAACCCTAAGACCTAAACCATTAACCCTTTTCTCTAAACCCTAAACCTTTACATTAAACCCTAAACCCCTAGCACTAAACCCTAAACACCGAGACCTAAATAGTAAACCATAAATCCTAAACCCTTAGCCCTACACCCAAAACCTTGAGACCTAAATCCTAAACCTAAACTTTAATCTCTAAGCGTTAAATCCTAAACCCTAAAGATTGAACCCTAAACCCTCAAACCTAAACCGTAAATCTAATAAAACCTAAACTATAAAACATCAATCCTAAACACTAAACCTTGAGGCGTAAAACCTATACCCTAAATAATAAACCCTAAACACTAAACCTTAAACCTTAAATCTTAAAACCCTTAAACCGTAAACCCTAAACCCTTAATCTTGAGCCCTAAGCCCTAAAGCCATAGCGCTAAACCCTATACTATGATCCCTAAACACTAAAACCTAAAACACAAAACCAAAACATTAAACCTTGATCCCTAAACGGTAAACCCCGAGGACTAAACCCTAAAATCTAAACCCCGATCCCTAATCATTAAACCATTAATCGAAACCGTAAACCTTAAACCCTAAACCCACTAAAACATAAACCCTAAACCATTAGCCCTAAACCATAAACCCTAAACCCAAATACCTTAACCATAAACCCTAAACCATAACCCCTAAACGCAAAACGTTAAACCCTGAACCATATAACCCTAAACCCTAACCCCTAAATGAGAAACCCTAATCCATGAGAACTCCATGCTAAATCCTAAACACTAATCCCTAAATTATAAACCTTAATCCCTAAACCCTCAGCCCTAAACCCTAAACCCTAAACACTTTGAGCTATAAACGCTAAACTCTATACCATATACCCTTATCCCTAAATCATAAACACTAAAACCTAGAACATAAACCATAAACATTAAACCCTTAATGATAAACTATAAACAATTGGCCATAATCCATAAAACCTAAACTTTAAACCCTAAGCATTTATGCCTAAACCCTAAACTCTAAACTCGAGCCCTAAACCCCTAACCATAAACCCACGGCCCTAAACCATAAATGCTCAACCCTCGACACTTAGACCTAAACCATATACCCTAATACCTCAACATTCGACCCTAAACCCTAAACCCTTAACCTTTAAGCCTTAGCCGTAAGCCCTAAAACCTTATCCATAAACCCTATACCGTGATCCCTTAACACTAAAACCTAAACCCTAAACCAAAAACATTAAATCTTGATCTCTAAACGGTAAACCCGTAGCCATAAACCATAAATCTTGAATATCTAACCCTAAACCGTAAACCTTGAGCATGGAGACCTAAAACCTAATACCTAAACCCTAAACCATAAACTCTTATCCCTAAACCCTAAATCCCTAACCCCGATCCGTAAACTCTAAACCTTGATCCCTACACCCTAAACCTTGAGCCATAAATAATAAAATCTAAACCCTTTGCCTAAAACCCTAAACAATAAACCCCTTAACCTAAACTCTAAATTGTAAATTGTAAATTTTAAATCGTAAACCATAAAGTCTTAGCCCTAAAACCTAATCCGTAAAGATTGAGCCCTAAACCTAAGCCCTAAAAAAAACCCAAAACCCTAAGCCTTAAATCCTAAACCCTAAACCATGAGTGTAATCCCTAAAGCTTAAACCCTAGACATAAACCATAAACCCTTAAACCTAAACCCTAAACCTTGAGCCCTAAACCATAAACCCTAGATCTTAAACCCTAAACCCTAAAACACAAAGTGTAAAATCCATAAAGTGTAAACCCTAAAACCTAAACCTCAAGCCCTAGATCCTAAACCCTAAACCATAAAACCCTAAACTATTACCCCAAAACCGAAAACCGAAAACCCTAAACCTTAAACCCTAAAACTAAAGCCCTAAAACTTAAACCCTAAACCCACTAAATCATAAACCCTAAACCCTTAGGCCTAAATCCTAAACCCTAAACCCTAAGGTCTAGACCCTAATAACTCAACCCTAAACCCTAAAAGCTAGACCCTAAACCCTAAAACCTACACACTAAACCCAAAACCCAAAACCCAAAATCATAAACCATAAACAATAAACCATAAACATGTAGCCCTAAACACTAAAACCCTAGCCCTAAGCCCTACACCCTAAACCATCAACCCTAAACCCTAATCCCTAAGTCCTTAGACCTAGACCCTAAACATAAACCATAAACCATGAGCCTTAAACCCTACACCCGAACCCTAACACATAAGCCCTAAATCCTAAATCTTAAGCCCTTAAGCATAACCCTTAAACCCTAAATAAAAAAATAAATCCTAAACCTTAAACCCTAAATACTAAACCCTAAACCATAAACCATAAACATGAAATCCTAAGGCCTAAACCCTAAACCCTAAACCTTGATACCTTAATCACTTAATTCTAAAATGTAAACCGTAAACCGTAAACCCCTAAACCCTAAACCATAAACCCTTAGCCCTAAACCATAAACCATAAACCCTAAACAAAAACCCTAAACCCTAAAACCATATACCCCGATCCCTAAACCATAAACAATGATCCCTAAACACTAAACCCTAAATGTTGATTCCTAATTCTTAACCCTAAACCCGAAACCTTAAACCGTAAACCATAAACCATAAACCCTTAACGCTTAACCCTAACCCCTAAACGTGAAACCCTAAACCTTTAACACTCAATTCTAAACCTTAAACACTAATCCCTAAAATCTAAACATCAATCACTAAATCTTCATACCTAAACCCCAAACCCTAAACCATATACCCTTATCCAAAACCCTTAACACTAAAACCTAGACCTTAAACCATAAACATTAAAGCCTTAACAATAAACTCTAAACCCTTGGCAATAATCCATAAGAACTAAATCCTAATCCCTAAGCATTTACGTTTAAACCATAAACCCTAAACCCCTAACAATAAACCCCGGCCCTTAACCCTAAACCCTCAACCCTCGAACCTCCGACCTAAACCATAAACCCTAAAACCTTAACATTCAACCCCAAAACCTAAACCCTAAACCACCTAAACCCTAAATCCTAAACCTTGAACCCGAAAACCTAAACCCTAAGACCTAAACCATTAACCCTTTGCCATAAACCCTAAGCCTTTACATTAAACCCTAAACCCTAAACATTAAGACCTAAACACTAAACCCTAAACCCTAAACCCTTAGCTTTACACCTAAAACCCCGAGACCTAAATCCTAAACCTAAACCGTAATCTCTAAGCCTTAAATCCTAAACCATAAATACTAAACCCTAAACCCTTAAACCTTAACCATAAACCCAATAAACCCTAAACCAAAAACATTAATCCCGAACACTAAACCTTGAACCCTAAAACCTATACCGTAATTAATATACACTAAACACTAAACCTTAAACCTTAAATCGTAAACCCCTTAAACCCTAAACCCTTAACCCTTAAGGCTAAGCCCTAAACCCTAAAACCTTAACACTAATACCTAAACCCTAAACCCAAAACATTAAACCTTGATCCCTAAATGGTAAATCCATAGCCCTAAACCCTAAATCCTAAACCCCTAACCCTAAACCCTAAACCTTGAGCCCTAAACCCTAAACCCTAATACTTAAACCCTAAACCCTAAACTATAAACCCTAAACCCTAAAATCTTATCCCTAAATCCTAAATCCTAAACCCTAATACCTAAAACCTAAATCTTGTTCCCTACACCCTAAACCTTGAGACATAAAAAGTAAAATCTAAACCCTTAGCCCTAAAACCTTAAACCCTAAACCCCTAAACCTAAACCGTAAAATGTAAATTGTAAACTCAAATCCTATCTGTGATTGCTAAACCATAAAATGTAAAACATAAACCCTAAAAATCCAAACACTTATCCCTAAAGCCTATAACCTGAATTTCAAACCCTAAACCCTAAACCTTAAAACATAAACCCTAAATCCTAAATATCCTAAACCCTTAACCCTAAATCGTAAAACCTAAACCATAAACCATAAACCCTAATCCCTTAATCTGAAACATTAAACCCCATAAACCCTAAACCTTTACCAATTTTACCTAATCCCTTAACCCTAAAACAGAACACCTAAATCCTAAATCCTAAACCATATACCCTGATACCTAAACCTTAAACCCTAAACCCTAAACACTAAACCCTAAAGTGTAACCACATAAGTATAAACCATAAACCCTAAACCCTCAACCCCAAAAAAACTAAATGTAAACCCAAACCCAAACCCTAAACCCTAAACCCTAAACCATAATCTATAAAGCATAAAACCTAAACTTGAAATCCTAAAAACTCAATCATTAACCATAAACCATAAACCATAAACATGTAGCCCTAAACACTAAACCCCTAGCCCTAAACCCTAAACCTTAAACCATCAACTCTAAACCCTAATCCCTAAGATCTAATCCCTAGACCCTAAACCTAAACCATTAACCTAAACTTAAACCCTCAAGCCTAAACCCCTAGCCTTAAACCCTAACACATAAGCCCTCAAGCCTAAATCCTAAACCTTAAAACATGAGCCTTAAACCCTAAAGCATAAAAATAAAACCTAAATCTTAAACCCTAAATCCTAAACACTAAACCATAAACCATAAACATAAAATATTTAGGCCTAAACCCTAAACCCTAAACCCCGAGCCCTAAACCTTAAACCCTAAACCCTAAACCCCTAAACCCTAAACCCTAAACCCTTAGCCCTAAACCATAAAACCTAAACCCTAAATCCTAAACCATAAACCCTAAACCCTAAAACCAGATACCTTGATCCCTAAACCCTAAAAAATATCCCTAAAAACTAAACCCTAAACCTTGATTCCCAAACCCTCATTCTTAACCCCTAAACCCTAAACCATTAACACTAAACCCTAACCCCTAAACCTTGATCACTCAAAAATAACCCCTAAGTACTAATCCATAAAATCTAAATCTTAATCCCTTAACCCTTAGCCCTAAACCCTAAATGCTAAACACCGAGCTCTAAACCCTAAACTCTATACCATATACCCTTATCCCTAAACTCTAAACAAGTAAAACCTAGAACATAAACCATAAACATTAAACCCTTAACACTAAACTTTAAACCCTTGTCAATAATCAATAAAACCTAAACCATAAACCCTAAACTCTAAGCCCTAAACCCTTAACCATAAATCCTTGGCCCTTAACCCTAAACCCTCGACCTCAACCCTCGGACCTTAACCATAAACCCTAAAACCTAAACCTTTGACCATAAACACTAAACCCTAAACCCCCTAAACCCTAAATCCTAAACCCTCAAGCCTAAAACCTAAACCCTAAAACCTAGACCATTAACCCTTTGCCCTAAACTCTAAACCTTTACATTAAACACTAAACCCCTAGCTCTAAAGCTGTAAACACTAAGACATAAATACTAAACCATAAACCCTAAACCCTTAGCCCTATACCCAAAACCCCGAGACCTAAATCCTAAACCTAAATTGTAATCTCTAAGCCTTAAATCGTAAACCCTAAACACTAAACACTAAACCCTTAAACCTAAACCGTAAACCCAATAAACGCTAAACCCTAAAACATTAATCCTAAAAACTAAATCTTGAACCCTAAAACCTATACCCTAAATAATAAACCCTAAACACTAAACCCTAAACCTTAAATCGTAAACCCCTTAAACCCTAAACCCTTAACCCTTAACCCCGAGCCCTAAGCCCCGAAACCCGAGCTTAAAACCCTATACCGTGATCCTCAAACCTGAAAACGTAAACCCTAAACCCAAAACATTAAACCTTGATCCCTAAATGGTAAACCAATAGCCCTAAACGCTAAATCCTAAACCTCTAACCCTAAACCCTAAATAATTAGCCTTAAACCCTAAACCATAACACCTAAATCCTAACCACTAAAACCTAAAACCTAAACCCTAAACACTAAACCATGAGGCCTCAGACACCGAACCCTAAACCATGAGCCCTAAACCTTAAACCCTAAACCCTAAATCCTAAATCCTAAACCCTAAACCATAAATCGTAAACATGAAATCTTAAGACCTAAACACTAACCCATATACCCCGAGCCCTAAACCTTAAACCCTTAATCGTAAATCAGTAAACCCTTAATCGTAAACACCCTAAACCATAAACCCTTAGCCCTAAACCATAAACCCTAAACCCAAAATGATAAACCCTAAACCCTAAAACCATATACCCTAATCCCTAAACCCTAAAAGAGGATCCCTCAACACTAAACCCTAAACCCCGATTCCTAAATCTTCATTGTTAACCCCTAAACCCTAAACCTTAAACCGTAAATCATAAACCCTAAACCCTATCCCCTAAATGTGAAACCCTAAACCTTGAGAATTCAACACTAAACCATAAACACTAATCCCTTAAATCAAAACGTTAATCCCTAAACCCTCAGCCCTAAACACTAAAACCTAAACATTGAGTCAAACCCTAAACTCTAAACCCTAAAATCTATACCATATACCCTTATCCAAAACCCTTAACACTAAAACCTAGACCTTAAACCATAAACATTAAAGCCTTAACAATAAACTCTAAACCCTGGCAATAATCCATAAGAACTAAATCCTAATCCCTAAGCATTTACGCCTAAACCATAAACCCTAAACCCTAACAATAAACCCCGGCCCTTAACCCTAAACCCTCAACCCTGAACCTCTAACCTAAACCATAAACCCTAAAACCTTAACATTCAACCCTAAAACATAAACCCTAAACCACCTAAACCCTAAATCCTAAACCTTGAACCCAAAAACCTAAACCCTAAGACCTAAACCATTAACCCTTTGCCATAAACCCTAAACCTTTACATTAAACCCAAAACCTCTAGCTCTAAACCCTAAACATTAAGACCTAAACACTAAACCCTAAACACTAAACCCTTAGCTCTACACCTAAAACCCTGAGACCTAAATCCTAAACCTAAACAGTAATCTCTAAGCCTTAAATCCTAAACCATAAATACTAAACCCTAAACCCTTAAACCTTAACCTTAAACCCAATAAACCCTAAACCGAAAAACATTAATCCCGAACACTAAACCTTGAACACCGTAATTAATATACACTAAACACTAAACCTTAAACCTTAAATCGTAAACCCCTTAAACCCTAAACCCTAAACCCTTAAGCCTAAGGCCTAAGCCCTAAAACCTTAACACTAAAACCTAAACCCTAAACCCAAAACAATAAACCTTGATCCCTAAATGGTAAACCCATAACCCTAAACCCTAAATCCTAAACATCTACCCCTAAACCCTAAACCTTGAGCCCTAAACCCTAAAACCTAATACCTAAACCCTAAATCCTAAACTATAAACCCTAAACCCTAAAATCTTATCCCTAAACCCTAAATCCTAAACCCTAATACATAAAACCTAAATCTTGTTCCCTACACCCTAAACCTTGAGACATAAAAAGTAAAATCTAAACCCTTAGCCCTAAAACCTTAAACCCTAAATATTAAACCCCGAACCCTAAATCTCAAACTATAAAATCCCTAAATTGTAAATCCTAAACCGTAAATCCTAAAACGTAAACCTCATAAAACATAAACCCTAAAGTATTAGCAAAAAGCAAAACCCAAAAACCTAAACCTTAAACCCTCAAACTTAAGCCCTAAAACCTAAACCCTAAACCCAATAATCATGAACGCTAATCCCTTAGGCCTAAATCCTAAACCTTAAACCCTAAACCATAAACAATAAACCGTAAAACCTAAACAATAAACCATAAAACCTAATCCCTTAATCTAGTACCATAAACCCCGTAAACCCTATACCTTTAACAATTTTCCCTAAACCCTTAACCCTAAAACATATCATGATCCCTTAACCATAAGCCATAAATCCTAAACCCCTAAGCCCTAAACCCAAAAACTAAACCCTAAAGTGTAACCCCAAAGCATAAACCATAAACTCTAAACCCTAAACCCAAAAACTAAACCCAAACCAAAACCCTAAACCCTAAACCCTAAACCCTAAAGCATAAAACCTAAACGCTAAACCTTAAACCTAACCCTAAAACCTAGGCCATTAACCCAAAATCCTAAACACTAAACCATAAACCATAAATCATAAACCCATAGCCCTAAACACTAAACCCCGGCCCTAAACCCTAATTGTTAAACCATCAACCCTAAACCTTAATCCCTAACTCCTAAGCCCTAGACCCTAAACCTAAAACATAAACCATGAGCCTTAAACCCTACACCCTAAACCCTAACACATAAGCCCTAAAGCTTAAATCCTAAACCTTAAACCATGAGCCTTAAACCCTAAAGAATAAAAATAAACCCTAAATGTTAAACCCTAAACCCTAAACCCTAAACCATAAACCGTAAACATGAAATCTAGAGGCCCAAACCCTAAACACTAAACCTTGAGCCCTAAACCTTAATCCCTTAATTGTAAACTATAAACTCTAAACCGTAAACCTCCTAAACCCTAAACCCTAAACCCTAAACCCTTAGCCCTAAACCATAAACCCTAAACCCTAAATGATAAACCCTAAACCCTAAAACCATATATCCTTATCCCTAAACCCTAAACAATGAGCCCTAAACACTAAACCCTAAACCCTAATTCATAAACCCTCATTCTTAACCCTAAACCATAAACCCTTAACCCTAACCCCTAAATTTGAAACCCTAAACCTTGAGCACTCAACGCTAAATCCTAAACACTAATCGTTGAAATCTAAACCTTAATCCCTAAACCCTCACCCTAAACTCTAAACACTAAACACCGAGCTCTAAACCCTAAACTCTATACCCAAAAATCTATAACATGTACCCTTATCCATAAACACTAAACCCTAAACCCTTAAACCTAAACCGTAAACCCAATAAACCCTAAACCATAAAACATTAGTCCTAAACACTAAAACTTGAATCATAAAACCTATACCCTAAACACTAAACCTTAAAACTTAAATCATAAACCATTAAACCCTTAACCCTTAACCCTTAAGCCTAAGCCCTAAGCCCTAAAACCTATACCGTGATCCCTCAACACTAAAACCTAAACCCTAAACCAAAAACATTAAACCTTGATCCCTAAACGGTAAACCCATATCCGTAAACGTAAATCCTAAACTTCTAAACCTAAAACCTAAACCTTGAGCCCTAAACCCTAACACCTAATACCTAAACCCTAAACCCTAAACTATAAACCTTAAACCATAAAGTCTTATCCCTAAACCCTAAATCCCGAACCCCGATCCCTAAACCCTAAACCCGTATCCCTATACGCTAAACCTTGAGCCATAAAAATATACCGTAAACCCTTAACCCTAAACCATAAACCCGTAAACCTATACCCTAAACTTTAAATTTTAAATATTAAATCGTAAATCGTAAACTTATACCTTAAACCCTAAACCCACTAAAACATAAACCCTAAACGCTTAGCCCTAAACCATAAACCCTAAATGCAAATCCCTAAACTATAAACCTTAAAACCAAAACCGTAAACCATAAAGCATAAACCATAAACCCAAAATGCTAAAACCATATATCCCGATCCCTAAACCCTAAATAATGATCTCAGTAAAACCTAAACCCCAAACCTTGATCCATAAACCCTAAACCTTCAACTCTAAACCTTAAAACATAAATCCTAAACCCTTAGTCATAAACCCTAAACCATAAACCATGGTACTTAAACCATAAACCGTAAGGCCTAAATCCCCTAAATCCTAAATCCCCCGAGCCCTAAACCTTAAAACCTTAATCATGAGCCCTAGACCATGAGCCCTAAACCCCATTAATCATAAACCCTATACCCTAAACCCTAAAACCATATACCTTGACCCATAAACCGTAAAAAATGATTCCTAAACCCTAAACCCTAAACCCTAAACCATTATTCCTAAACCATCATTCCTAACCCCTAACCCCTAGACCTTAAACCCTAAAGCATAAAGCAAAAACCCAAACCCATAAACCCTAATCCCTAAAAATGAAACCCTAAACCATGTGCACTCAAGGCTAAACCCTAAACACTAAAACCTAAAGTCTAAACCTTCATCCATAAATCCTTTCAACCCTAAATAATAAAACCTAAACCATAAAGTCTATACCCTATACTCTTATCCCTAAACTCTAAAACCCAAGCCCTAAACCATAAACCCTAAATGCTAAACCCTAAACCCTTAGCGCTAATCCCTAAAATCTAAACCCCGAGGTAAAACCTAAACCATAAACCCTTAGCCCTAAACCCCTAACCATAAACTTTAAAAACCCTAAACCCTAAACCCTAAACCCTAAACCCTAAATCCCGTAATAATTAACAATAACCCTATGCCCTAAATTCTAAACCTTTGAATTAATCCATAAACCCCTAGCTCTAAACCTTAAACACTAAGACCTAAATACTAAACCATAAACCCGAAACAGCTTAGTCCTACACCTAAATGACCGAGTCTTAAACCGTAAACCCATAGCCCTAAATGCTAAACCTAAACCATAATCTCTAAATCCAAAACCATAAACCCACTAAACCCCAAAACTTTAACCCTTTTCTCTAAACCCTTAATCCCGAAACTTGACACCTAGATCCCGAACCCTATACCCGGATACCTAAATGCTAAACCCTAAACAAGTAAATGCTAAACAATAAACTAAACCATAAAAACTAAACCATAAACCCTAAACCCTTAGTCCTAAACCCCAAACGCTAAACCCAAAACCCTTAAACCTTGATCCCTAAATGGTAAATCCATAGCCCTAAACCCTAAATCATAAACCCCTAACCCTAAAACCTAAACCTTGACCCCTAAAGCCTAAACCCTAATACTTAAACACTAGACCATACACCCTAAAGCCTAAAATATAAACCCACTAAACCCTAAACCCTAAGCTCTTCTCCCTAAACCCTAAATTCTAAACCCCGATCCCTAAAACTTTAAACCTAAACAATGATATGTAAACTCTAAACCTTGAACCATCAACATTGAAACCTAAACCCTTACCCCTAAACCCTAAACACCTAAACCTAAACCCTAAACTATAAATCATCAATAATAAAATGTAAAGCCTAAACCTTAAACCCTAAACCTTGAGCTAAAAACCTAAATCATAAACCCTGAGCCCTAAACCCTAAACACTAAACCCTAACACATAAGCCTAACCCCTAAACCATGAGCCTTAAACCCTAAACCATAAAACATAAACCCTAAACCCTAAACACTAAACCATAAAATGTAAACCCTAAAAACTAAATAATGAGGCCTAAACCTTAAACCTAAAACCATAAGCCCTAAGATGTTAGCCCAAACCCAAAACCCTAAAACCTAAACCCTAAATTATTAGACCAAAACCCTAAACCTTAAACCCTCAAACTTAAGCCCTAAAACTTAAACCCTAAACCCACCAAAGAATAAACCTTATACCGTAACCCCTAATACCTAAACCCTAAACAAACACTAAAATGTAAGCTCTAAACCCTAAACCTTAAACCCTAAACCCTAAACCATGTACCCTAAAATCTTATCCCTAAACTATAAATCATAAACCATAAACCCCGAGCCCTAAACCCTTTCCCTAAACACTAAACCTGAAACCCTAGCTCTAAACCCTAAAGAATAAGCCCTAAACCTGAAACCACAAACCCTAAACCCTCAACACCCAAAAATAAACCATAAACCCGAAACCCTTAGTCCTAAACCCTAAACCCTAAACCCTAAACCTTAAATGCTAAATCAAAAACCCTTAAACCTTGATCCCTTAATGGTAAATCCATAGCCCTAAACCCTAAATCTTAAACGCCTAACCCTAAATCCTAAACCTTGAGCCCACAACCCTAAACCCTAAACCCTAACACTTCAAACCTAAACCATACACCCTAAAGTCAAAACTATAAACACACTAAATCCTAAACCCTAATATCTTATCCCTAAACCCTAAATCCTAAACACTAAAATCTAAACAATGATATATAAACCCTAAACCTAAACTATTAACATTAAAAACTAAACCCTTAGCCCTAAACCCTAAACCCTAAACACGTAAACCTAAGCCCTATAACCTAAACCCTAAACTCTAAGCCTTAAACCCTAAACCCTAAACCATGAGCCATAATCCCTAAATTTAAACCCTAGACCTAAACCATAAACCCTTAAATCTAAACCCTAAACCCCGATCCCTAAACCATAAAACCTATATCTTAAACCCTGATCCCTAAACCCTAAACCATAATCCCTAAACCTCGAACCCTAAAGGCTAAACAATGAAACCTAAACCCTGAGCCCTAAACCCTAAACCCCTAGTCCTAAACCCTAAACCGTAAACCCTAAAGACTAAACCCTAAACCCTAAACCCTTAGCCCTAAATCCTAAACCCTAAACCCTAAACCATAAACCATGATACCTAAACCCTAAACCATAAACCGAGCCCTAAACCCTAAACCATAAATCCTAAGACCTAAACTCTAAAATGGTAACTCTAAGTCCTATACCCTAAACCCTAAACCCTAAACCATACACCCTAAATATTTATCCCTAAACCCTAAACCCTAAACATCGAGCCCTAAACCCTAAACTATAAACCCTATACCGTGATTGCTAAACCCTAAAATGTAAACCATAAACCCTAAAACTCTAAACCCTTATCCCTAAACCCTAAAACCTAAACTCTAAACCCTAAACCCTAAACCTTAACACATAAACCCTAAATCCTAAATATCCTCAACCCTTAACCCCAAACATTTTAGCCCTAATTTATAAACTCTAAACTATGAGCCCCTAACCGTAAACCCTAAACCCCAAACAAAAATTCCCAAACTAAAAATCCAAAACCCCAAATCCCAAAACGTCAAACCTAAATCATAAATCCCCTAAATCCCGAACCCTAAACTCTTATACGTAAACCCTAAACTCTAAACCCTAATACTTAAACCGTAACCATTGAGCCCTAAACCCTAAACTTTTGACCTTAAATGCTATACCTTGATACCTAAGGCCTATAACCTAAACCCTAAACCCTAAACCGTAAGTTGTTAGCCCAAAACCCAAAACCCAAAAATCTAAACCCTAAACTATTAGCCCAAAACCCAAAACCTTAAACCCTCAAACTTAAGCCCTAAAACTTAAACCCTAAACCCACCAAAGCATAAACCCTAAACCCTTAGTCCTATATCCTAAACCCTAAAACATAACATCTAGACCCTAATAACTAAACCCTAAACCATAAACCGTAAACCCTAATCCCTAAATTTGAAACCATAAACCCCTAAATCCTAAACCTTTAACAAGTTTCCCTAAACCCTAAACACTAAACCCCGACACATAAGCCCTAACCCATAACCCATGAGCCTTAAACCCTAAACCATAAAATATAAACCGTAAACCCTAAACACTAAATCATAAAACGTAAACCCTAAAAACTAAACAATGAGGCCTAAACCTTAAACCTAAAACCATAAACCCTAAACCCTCGTGCCTAAACCTTAAGTCCTAAATCCCTAACCCTAAACCCTAAACCCTAAACCCTTAGACCTAAACCATAAAGCTTAAACCCAAACACCTAAACCATAAACCCTAAAGCCTAAAACTGTATACCTTGATCCCTAAACCCTAAACAATGAGCCGTAAAACCTAAACCCTAAACTGTGATAGCCAAACCCTAAACCTTAAAACCTAAACCCTTAGTCATAAGCCCTTAACATTAAACCATGGAACTTAAACCCTAAACCCTAAACCCTAAACACTAAACCCTAAAACCTAAACCCTAAACCCTAAACTCTAATTCCTAAAGCATAAAACCTGAAACCATAAACCCTAAACCCCTAGCCATAAACCCTAAATCCTGAACCGTAATCCATATACCCTAAATCTAAACCCTCAACCTTGAGCCATAAACCCTAAACACTAAACCCTAGCCTATAAACCCTAAAGCCTAAAGCCTAAAACCTAAACACTTTGCTTTAAACACTTAACCCAAAATTTAAAACCGTAAACCCTAAAACTAAACACCGATCCCTAAACCCTAAACCCTAAACCCTAAACCCTAAACCTGTAAGCCCTAAAACCTAAACCCAAAATCCTAAACTAAAAACCTTGAGCCCTAAATTCTAAACTCGAAACCCTAAACCCTAAACTTCCCGAACCCTATACCCTAAACCCTTAGCCCTAACCCTAGACACTAAATCCTAAACCATAAACCCTAAACCATAAACTATAAGTCCTAAAACCTTAACCCAAAATCCTAAACTCCAAAGCTTGAGTGCTAGATTCTAAATCCTAAACCATAAACCCTATACCCTTCCCTAAACCTTAAACCTCAGCCCTAAAACCTAAACCCTAAATCATAAAGTCTTATCCCTAAACCCTAAACCCTAAACCATAAATCACAAAACATAAACCATAACCCCTAAGCCGTAACCCCTAAACTATTAGCCCAAAATCCTAAACACTTATCCCTAAACCCTAATCCCTAAGCCTAAACCCTAAAATTTAAAATATAAATTGTAGAACATAAACTCTAAAACCTAAAACCTAAACTATAAACCTAGTCAACCCTAAACCCTAAAAACTAAACATTAAACCCTAAACCTTAAATTATAAACCCATTAAAACCTAAACCCTTAACTTAAGCCCTAAAACATAAAACCTTAGCCCTTAATCCTAAAGCCTAAACCCTATACCCTAATCCATAAAATGAAACCCTAAGCCCTAAAACCATATACCTTGACCCCTAAACCCTAAAAATGATCCCTAAACCCTAAACCCTTAACCATGATCCCTAAAACCATGTCCATAAATCCTAATCCCTAAATCATGAAATGTAAATGCTAAATCCTAAAAATTAAACCATGAGCACTAAACCCTAAACCCTTAGCCTTAAACCCTAAACATTAAACTATAAAATGTAACCCCTTAGCCCTAAATGCTAATACTAACACACGATCCTTAAAACCTTAGACCTAAACCCTTATTCGTAAACCCTAAACCCTAAACCCGGAGCCCTAAAACCTAAACCCTAAACCCTTAAACACTTATCCCTAAACGCTAAAATCTAAACCCTAAACCCTAAACCATTAACCATAAACCATAAACCATAAACCATAAAATATAAAACATAAAACCTAAACCCTAAAGATCCTAAACCGTAAACCCTAAACATTTAGTCTTGAACCATAAACCATAAAGTATGGGCCCTTACCCCTAAACTCTAAACCATTAGCCATAAAACCTAAACCCAAAAACTAAAACCCTAAACCCTAAACCCTAAACCTTAAATCCTAAATCCTTATCCTCGAACTCAAAACACTAAATCCTAAACCCTAAACTATGAACACCCTAAAGCCAAAATGTGTATTCCTAAATCCAGGAACCCTAAATACTAAAACATAAAACCTAAAACCTGATCCCTAAACCCTAAACCATAATACATGAACCTCAAACCCTAAATGTTAAACCATAAAACCTAAACCCTAAATACCTAGTCCTAAATCCCCAAACCGTAAACCATAAAAACTTTACTAAACCCTAAACCCTAAACTATAAACCCTTAGATTTAAATCCTAAACCCCAAACCCTAAGCCCTAAACCATGATCCCTAAAACCTAAAATTTAAACCTATAGCCCTAAACCCTAAACCATAAATCCTAGGACCTAAACTCGAAGCTGAACTCTAAGCCAAAACACTAAACCATAAAGCGTAAACACTAAACATTTACCCCTAGCCATAAACTCTAAATCCTAAACCCTAATCCCTTGACCCTAAACCTAAACCCTAAAGCTTGAGTCATAAACCCTAAAAACTAAAGCCTTACCCATAAGCCCTAAATCTTGAAGCCTAAACCCTAAACATTCTCCTTTAAACACTAGACCCAAAATTTGAAACCCTAGACCCTAAACACTAAACGGTGATCCCTAAACTCAAAACCCAAAATACTAAATGCTAAAACCTGTAAGCCCTAAAACCTAAACCCAAAATCCTAAACGCTAAATCCTCAACACTAAACTTATAAAACCCTAAAATCTAAACCCTTAGCCCTAACCCTAAAAACTAAATCCTAAACCTTCAATCCTAAACCGTAAACCATAAACCCCATAAATCCTAAAGCACAAAACCTAAACCCTTAGCCCTAAATACTAAACCCAATACACAAAACCGTTAGCCATAAACCCTATACCATTAACTAAACCTTAAACCCTAAGCCCTAATGTCTAAAGTCTAAATCGTAAACCCCGAACTCTAAATCGTTAGCCCTAAAATCTAAACCTTATACCGTAACCCCGATACCTAAACCCTAAACAAACACTAAAACCTAAGCTCTAAACCCTAAACCCTATACCATGTACCCTAAAATCTTATCCCTAAACCATAAACCCCGAACCCTAAACCCTTTCCCCTAAACCCTAAATAATAAGCCCTAAACCCTAAACCCTCAACACGGAAATAACTAAACCATAAACCCTAATTCCTTAGTCCTAAACCCTAAACCCTAAACCCTAAACCTTAAATGCTAAATCCAAAACCCTTAAACATTGATCCCTTAATGCTAAATCTATAACCCTAAACCCTAAATCTTAAACCCCTAACCCTAAATCCTAAACCCTATCCTAAACCCTAAAACCTACACCCTAACCCATAATCCCCGAATTCTAAACCCTAAACCATTAGCCCTAATCCCTAAATCCTAAACCCCGAAGCAAAACTCTAAACCCTAAACCCCTAACCCTAAACCCTAAACCCTAAGCCCTATAGTAATTAACCATAACACTTTTCCCTAAATTCTAAACCTTTGAATTAAACCATAAACCCCTATTTCTAAACCTTAAACACTAGGACCTAAATACTAAACCATAAACCCAAAACCCTTAGTCCTACACCCAAAATGCTAATCCTTAAACCCTAAACCTTGAGCCCTAAATCCTAAACCTAAACCGTAATGTGTAAATCTGGAAACCATAAAAACGCTAAACCGTAAACCTTTAACCCTTTTCCCTAAAACCTTAACCCTAAAACTTGACACCTGAATCCCGAACCCTATACCCCGATCCCTAAACCCTAAACCCTAAAAACTAAACCCTAAACCCTAAATCTTAAACTCTAAACACTAAATCCTAAACCATAAACCTAAACGTAAAACACTAAACCCTAAAGTTTAAACCCGAAGCATAAACCATAAGCCTTAAACCCTCAACCCGAAAAACTAAACCATAAACCCTAAATCCTTAGTCCTAAACCCTAAACCCTAAACCCTAAACCCTAAATGCTAAACCCAAAACCCTTAAACCTTTATCCGTAAATGGTAAATCCATAGCCCTAAACCCTAAACCCTAATACTAAAACCCTAAACCATACACCCTAAAGCCTAAACTATAAACCCACTAAACTCTAAACCCTAATCCCTTATCCCTAAACCCTAAACTGAAACCCGATCCCTAAACAATAAAACCTAAACCCTAATATATAAACCCTAAGCCTTGAACCATCAACACTAAAACCTAAACCCTTAGCCCTAAACCATTAACCCTAAACATCTTAACCTAAACCCTAAACTATAAATCGTAAATCATAAAATGTAAAGCCTAAACACTACACCTTAAACCCCGATCCCTAAACCCAAATAATAAACTCTAAAACCTCGTGACCTAAAACCTAAAAATCCCTAAAAACCAAGCTCTAAACCCTAAACACTTAGCCTTAAACCCTAAACATTAAACTATAAAATGTAACCCCTTAGCCTTAAACGCTAATCCCTACATGCTAATCCTTAAAACCTTAGACCTAAACCCTTACGCCTAAACCCTAAACCTTGATCCCTAAAACGTAAACCCTAAACCCTTAAACACTTATCCCTAAACCCTAAACTCTAAACCCTAAACCCTCAACCATTAAGCATAAACCATAAACCATGAAACCTAAACCCTAAAGATCTTAAACCCTAAACATTTAGTCTTGAACCATAAACCCTAAAGTATTAGCCCTTACCTCTAAATCCTAAACCATGAGCCATATACCCTAAACCAAATAACTAAAACCCTAATCCCTAAACCCTAATTCTTAAACCCTAAACCTTGATCCCTAAACTCAAAACGGTAAATCCTAAACCCTAAACCATGAACACCCTAAACCCTAAACACTTAACCCTAGATTCAAACCCTAAATAGTAAAACATAAACCCTAAACCCCGATCCCTAAACCCTAAAACATAAATCCTAAACCCCGATCCCTAAACCTTAAAGCATAATCCCTGAACCTCAAACCATAAATGTTAAACAATAAAACCTAAATCCTAAATCCTAGTCCTAAATCCCCAAACCATAAACCCTAAAGATTTTATTAAACCCTTAACCCTAAACCATAAACCCTTAGACCTAAATCCTAAACCCTAAACCCTAAACGTTAAGCCCTAAACCATGATCCCTAAAACCTAAACTATAAATCCTGGAGCCCTAAACCCTAAAATATAAATCCTAAGACCTAAAATATAAGCCATAAACACTAAACCGTAAACACTAAACATTTACCCTTAGCCATAAACCCTAAATCCTAAACCCTAACACCTAGACCCTTAACCTAAAAGCTAAACCTTGAGTTATAAACCCTAAAAACTAAACCCTTGCCCATAAGCCCTAAATCCTAAAGCCTAAACCCTAAACATTGTGCTTGAAACATTAAACCCAAAATTTAAAACCCAAAACACCAAACACTAATCCCTAAACCCAAAAACCTAAACCCTAAATGCTAAAGGCGTAAGCCCTAAAACCTAAACCCAAAATCCTAAACTCTAAACCTTGAGCCCTAAATTCTAAACCCTAAACCCTAAACACTAAAAACTAAACTTATAAAACCCTAAAATCTAAACCCTTAGCTTTGACCCTAAACACTAAATCATAAACCTTCAATCCTAAACCCTAAACCATAAACCATAAACCATAAACCCCACAAATCCTAATGCATAAAATCTAAACCCTTAGCCCTAAATACTAAACCCAATACCCAAAACCCTAAACCATAAACCCTATACCCTTTACTAAAAGTTAAACCCTGAGCCCTAAAACATAAACCCTAAATCCTAGACCCCGAACTCTAAATCGTTAGCCCTAAAATCTAAACCTTATACCATAAACCCCGATCCATAAACCCTAAACAAACACTAAAACTTAAGCTCAAAACCCTAAACCTTAAACCTTAAACCATAAACCATAAACCCTAAATAATAATCCCTAAACCATAACCCATAAACCCTAAATCCTCAACACCCAAAAACTAAACCATAAACCCTAAACACTTAGTCCTAAACCCTAAACCATAAACCCTAAACGCTAAACCCAAAACCCTCAAACCTTGATCCCTAAACGGTAAATCAGAGTCCCTAAACCCTAAATCCTAAACCCCTAACCTAAAATCCTAAAACTTAAACCATGAGCACTAAATCCTAAACCATAAACCCTAACCCCTAAATGTGAAACCCTTAACCTTGAGCACTCAATGCTAAACCCTAAACACTAATCCCTAAAATCTTAACCTTAAACCCTAAACCCTCAACCCTAAAACCTAACCCCTAATTCTTGAGCTATAAAATCCTAAAATCTATACCATATACCCTTATCCTAAACCCTAAACATTAAATCCTAGACCATAAACCATAAACACTAAACGCTTAATGATAAACTCTAAACCCATGGCCATAATCCATAAACCGTAAACGCTAAGCATTTACTCTTAAACCGTATAACCTAAAATCTGATCCCTAAATCCCGGCCCTTAACCCTAAAAGCTCAAACCTCGACCCTCGGACCTAAACCATAAACCCTAAAACCTCAACCTTGGCCCTAAACCCTAAACCCCAAACCCCTAAATCTTGAAGACTAAACACTAAACCCTACGACCTGAACCATTAACCCTTTTCCTAAACTCTAAACCTTTACATTAAACCCTAAACCCCTAGCTCTAAGCCCTAAACACTAAGACCTAAATAATAAATCATAAACCCTAAACCCTTAGCCCTACTCCCAAAACCCCGAGACCCAAATCCTAAACCCTAAAATCTAACCCCTAAACCTTAAACCCTAAACCCTGAACCCTAAACCCCGAACCTAAACCCTAAACCCTAAACCCTAAACCCACAAAAACATAAACCCTAAAACCAAACCCTAAACCCTAAATGCTAAACCCTAAATAATGAGTGTCAAAATCTAAACCCTAAACCCTTGTCCATAAACCCTAAATCTTAAACCCTAAACCCTAAAACATAAATCCTAGACCCTTAGTCATAAACCCTAAAAAATAAACCATGGGACTTAAACCCTAAACCATAAACCATAAACCCTAAACCCTAAATCGTAAACCCCTGAGCCCTAAACCTTAAACCCTTAATCATAAACCCTAAACCGTAAACTATAAACCCTCTAAACCCTAAACCTTAAAACCATATACCTTGACCCCTAAACCCTAAAAATGATCGCTAAACCCTAAACCCTAAACCATGAGCCCTAAAACTTAAACTATAAACCCTAACCCCTAAACATTAAACCATTAATCATAAACCATAAACCATAAACCATAAACTCTAAAAATCGTATACCTTGATCCCTAAACCCTAAATAATGAGTCGTAAAACCTAAATCCTAATCCATAAACCTTAAACCTTAAACCCTAGAACATAAATCCTAAACCCTTAGTCATAAACACTAAACCATAAATCATGGGACTTAAACCCTAAACCATAAACCCTAAACCCTGTGGCCTAAACCCTAAATCCTAAACCTTGATCCCTAAACCTTAAACCCATAATCGTAAACCCTAAACCCCCTAAACCCTAAATCCTAAACCCTAAACCCTAAAACCATATACCTTTACCCCTAAACTCAAACAATGATCTCTAAACTCTAAACCCTAAACCATGATCCGTAAACCCTCATTCCTAACCCCTAACCCCTAAACCTTAAACCCTAAAGCATAAAGCATAAACCCTAACCCCTAAACCCTAACCCCTAAACATGAAACCATAAATTATGAGCACTTAATGCTAAACCATAAACACTAAATCATGAGCCCTAAACATTAAAACATTAATCATATATAGTAAACCCTAAATACTAAACCCACTAAAACATAAACCCTAAACCCTAAACCCTTAACCCAAAACCCGAAACCATAAACCCTAAACCCTAACAAAGCATATACCCCGATCCCTAATCCCTAAATAATGAGCCGTAAAACCCAAACCCTAAAACCTAATCCATAAACACTAAACTCTAAACCCTAAACCCTAAAACATAAATCCCAAACCCTTAGTCATACACACTAAACCATAAACCATGGGACTTAAACCCTAAACCCTAAACCTTAAACCCTATGGCCTAAACCCTAAATCCTAAACACTAATCCCTAAACCTTAAACCCTTAATCATAAACGCTAAACTATAAATCCTAAACCCCCTACATACGAAACCCTAAACCCTAAAACCATAAACCTTGACCCCTAAACCCTAAACAATGACCCTAAACCCTAAACCCTAAACGCTAAACCATGATCCCTAAACCCACATTCCTAATCCCCGACTCCTAAACCTTAAACCTAAAGTATAAACCATAAACCCTAACCCCTAAACCCTAACCCTGAAAAATGAAAACCTAAACCATGAGCACTCAATGCTAAACCATAATCACTAAACCCTAAAATGTAAACCTTAATCCCTAAATGCTTTAAACCCTAACCCCTAAAATCTATACCCTATACTCCTATCCCTAAACCCTAAAAACTAAACCCCAACCCATAATCCCTAAATTCTAAACCCTAACCATTGGCCCTAATCCCTAAAACCTAAACCACGAAGCAAAACCCTAAACCCTAAGCCCTATAGTAATTAACCATAACACTTTTCCCTAAATTCTAAACCTTTGAATTAAACCATAAACCCCTAGTTCTAAACCTTAAACACTAGGACCTAAATACTAAACCATAAACCCAAAACCCTTAGTCCTACACCCAAAATGCTAAGCCTTAAAGCCTAAACCTTGATCCCTAAATTCTAAACCTAAACCGTAACGTCTAAATCTGAAACCATAAAAACCCTAAAACTGTAAACCTTTAACCCTTTTCCCTAAACCCTTAACCCTAAAACCACGACACCTAAATCCTAAACCCTATACCCCGATCCCTAAACCCTAAACCCTAAAAACTAAACCCTAAACCCTAAATATTAAACTCTAAACACTAAACCCTAAACCATAAACCACAAACCCAAAACACTAAACCTTAAAGTGTAAATCTCGAAGCATAAACCATAAGCCTTAAACCCTCAACCCCCAAAAAAACTAAACCATAAACCCTAAACTCTTAGTCCTAAATGCTAAACCCAAAACCCTTAAACATTGATCCCTAAATGATAAATCCATAGCCTTAAACCCTAAACCCTAATACTTAAACCCTAAACCAAATACCCTAAAGCCTAAACTATAAACCCACTAAACTCTAAACCCTAATCTCTTATCCATAAACCTTAAACCTGAAACCTTGATCCCTAAACCCTAAAACCTAAAAACCTAAACTATAAATCGTAAATCATAACCATCAACCCTAAACATCTTAACCTAAAACCTAAACTATAAATCGTAAATCATAAAATGTAAAGCCTAAACACTAAACCCTAATCCCTGATCCCTAAACCTAAATCATAAATTCTAAAACCTATGACCTAAAACCTTAAAAACCCTAAAACTAATCAGTAAACCGTAAACCCTAAACACTAATATCTTATCTCTAAACCATAAACCCTTTGCCCTAAACACTAAATCCTAAAACCCTAGCTCTAAACCCTAAACAATAAGACCTAAGCCCTAAATAGTAAACCGTAAACCCTTAGCCCTAAAGCCTAAATACTTAGCCCTAAACCCAAAACCGTAAACCCTAAACCATAATCCTAAACCCTAAATCTTAATCCCTAAATGCTAAACCCTAAACCCCAAACCCGAAACCCAAAACACTAAATCAAAGTGTAAAACCGAAGCATAAACCATAAGCCTTAAACCCTCAAACCCCAAAAACTAAACCATAAACCCTAAACCCTAAACCCTTAGTCTAACCCTAAACCCTAAACCCTAAACCCTAAACCCTAAACCCTAAACGCTAAACCCAAAACCCTTAAAGGTTGATCCCTAAATAGTAAATCCATAGCCGTAAACCCTAAATCCTAAACACTTAACCCTAAACCCTAAACCTTAATACTTAAACCCTAAACCATACTCCATAAAGCCTAAACTATAAACCCACTAAACTCTAATCCCTAATCTCTTATCCTTAAACCCTAAACCCTAATCCTTGATCCCTAAACCCTAAAACCTGAACCCTAATCTATAAACTCTAAACTTTAAACCATCAACACTAAAACCTAAACCCTTAGTTATAAACCGTAAACCTTAAACATCTAAACCTAAACCCTAAACTATAAATCATAAATCGTAAAATGTAAAGCATAAACCCTAAACCCTAAACCGCGAGCCCTAAACCTAAATCATAAACTCCAAAACACGTGACCTAAAACTTAAAAAAACACTAAAAACTAAGCTCGAACCCTAAAACTTAAACCCTAAAATCTTATCCCTAAACCATAAACCATAAACCATAAACCCTAAGCCCTAAACACTAAACCCTAAACCCCTAGCTCTAAACCATAAACAATAAGCCCTTAACCCTAAAACATAAACCCTAAACCCTTAGCCCTAAAGCCTAAACACTTAGCCCTAAACCCAAAACCCAAAACCCTAAACCCTAAACCCTAAGCATAAACCCTAAACTTTAAACTATAAATCATAAAACATAAACCGTAAATTCTAAAACCTAAATTGTAAACCTAGTCAATCCTAAACGCTAAAAACTAAACGTTAAACACTAAACCATAAATTATAAACACATTAAACCCTAAACCCTTAACCTTAAACCATAAACCATAAAAACCGAGCCCTTAATCCTTAAAACTAAACCCTTTTACCCGATCCGTAAACCGTAAACCCTAAATGCTAAACCTTAAACCCTAAACCCTAAACCCTAATCCCTAAACCCTAATCCCTAAACCATAAACCCCGAGAAATAAACCCTAAATTATAAACCATTAAGCTTATACCCTTGCCTCAATCCCTAAACCCTAAACGCTAAAACCTAAACCCTAAACGCTAAACACCAAACCCAAAACCATAAGCCCTAAAACCTAAATCCTAAACCGCAAACCCCATAAACCATAATATCTTAGCCCTAAACCTTAAACCTTGAATATAACACCCTAAATTCATAACCCTAAACCCATATCCATAAATCCTATTCCTTAAATCGTGATCCCTAAATGCTAAATCCTAAAAATTAAACCATGAGTGCTAAACCCTAAACCCTAAACCCTTAGCCCTAAACCGTAAACATTAGATTTTATGTTGTAACCTCTTAGCCCTAAATGCTAAACCCTAAACATTGATCCCTAAAACCTTATCCCTAAATCATAAACCCTAACCTTGAGCCCTAAACCCTAAACCCTAAACACTTATCCTTAAAAATAAACTCTAAAACCTAAACACTAAACCATAAACAATAAAACATAAAACATAAGACATAAAACCTAAAACCTAAAGATCCAAAAATATTAACCGTAAAAATTTAGTCTTGAAACATAAATCCGAAAGTATGAGCCCTAAACCCTAAACAAAGTGAGCCATAAACCCTAAACCCAAAAACTAAAACGCTAAACCCCGATCCCTAAACCCAAAATGCTATATCCTAAACCCTAAACCATGAACACCATAAACCTTAAGCCCTAAACCCTAAATGCTTAGCCCTAAATTTGAAACCCTAAAAAGTAAAACATAAACCCTAAACCATGATCACTAAACTCTAAAACCTAAATCCTAAACCCTGATCCATAAACCCTAAACCATAATCAATGAACCTAAAACCCTAAATATTAAACCATAAAACCTTAACCATGAGACCTAAATCTTAAATTCCTAGTCCTAAATCTCCAAACCATAAACCTGTAAACCCTAAACCATCAACCCTTAGCTCTAAATCCTAAACCCTAAACCCTAAACACTAAGCCCTAAACCATGATCCCTAAACCCTCAACTGTAAACCATGAGCCCTAAACCCTAAACCATAAATCCTAAGACCTAAACTCTAATTCCCGAACACTAATCCCTAAACCCTAAACAAGTAAACCATAAACAATAAACATTTACCCCTAGCCATAAACCCTAAATCCTAAACCCTAATCCCTAGACCCTAAACCTCAACCCTAAACATTGAGCTGTAAACCCTAAACACTAAACCCTAGCCCATAAGCCCTAAAGCCTAAATACTAAACCCTAAGCCCTAAACATTGTGCTTTAAATACTAAACCAAAAATATGAAACCCTAAGCCCTAAACCCTAAACACTCATCACTAAACCCAAAAACTAAACCCTAAATTGTAAGCCCTAAAACATAAACCCAAAATCCTAAACTCTATACCTTGAGCCCTATATTCTAAACCCTAAATCCTAAACCCTAAACCCTAAACTTCCTAAACCCTAAACCCTTAGCCCTAACCCTAAACACTAAACCCTAAACCTTCAATCCTAAACCCTAAACCATAAACCCTATAACCTAATCCATAAATCCTATAACCTAATCCATAAATCCTATAATCTAATCCATAAACTATAAACCCTAAACCCTAAACCCTAAACCCTAAGCCCTAAACCCTAAACCCTAAACCCCAAACCTTAAACTCTAAACCATAAACCATAAACCCCGAGCACTAAACCCTTTTCCCTAAACACTAAACCCTAAACCCTAGACCCTAGACCCTAAACCTAAACCCTAAAATTTGAGCCGTAAACCCTAAACACTAAACCCTAGCCCATAAGCCCTAAAGCCTTAAACCTAAACCCTAAACATTTTTCTTTAAACACTAAACCCAAAATTTGAAACCCAAAACCCTAAAACCAAAAACAGATCCCTAAATCAAAACCCTAAACACTAAACCCTAATCTGTAAGCCCTAAAACCTAAACCCAAAATCCTAAACTCTAAACCTTGAGCCCTATATTCTAAACCCTAACCACCCTTTAAACCCTAAACCTAAATTTTCTAAACCCTAAACCCTAAACCCTTAGCCCTCAACCCTAAACAATAAACCCTAAACCCCATGCTCTAAACCTTAAACACTAAGACCTAAATAAAAACCATAAACCAACAACCCTTAGTCCTACACCCAAAACGATGACCCTTAAACCCTAAACCATGAGCCCTACATCCTAAACCTAAACCGTAATCTCTAAGTATGAAACCATAAACCCCTAAACCGTAAACCTTCAACCCTTTTAACTAAACCCTTAACTCTGAAAATTGACACCTAAATCGTCAACCCTATACCCTATACCCCGATCCCTAAACCGTAAACCCTAAAAACTAAACCTCAACCCTAAACCCTAAACGATAAACCACAAACCCCGAGCCCTAAAGCCTTTGCCTAAAAACTAAACCCTAAGCCCTTAGCTCTAAACCCTTAACAATAAGCCCTAAACCCTAAACGGTAAACCCTAAACACTTAGCCCTAAACCTAAACCCTAAACCCTAAACCTCGGGATCTAAGCCTAAACCCTAAACTTTAAAATATAAATTGTAAATTATAAACCCTAAAATCTAAATCCTAAATAGTCAAACAAGTCAATCCTAAACCCTAAACAACAAACCTTAAATCAGTAAACCCTAAATTGTAAACCCAATAAAACCTAAACCCTTAACCTTAAGCCCTAAAACATAAAAACCAACCCCTTAATCCTAAAGCATAAACCCTATACCCTTATACATAAACCATACATCCTAAACACTAAACCATAAACCTTGATTCATAAACCGTAAACCCTAAACTCTAAACAACAAATGTTAAACGCTAAACCCTAAATTGTAAACCCTAAACCCTAACCCCTAAACCCAAAAATCTAAACCCTTAACCTTAAACCCCGAGCCCATGAAACCTAAAACCTAAACCCTAATCCCTAATCCCTAAACCATAAACCCTAAACACCAAACCCTAAACCATAAGCCCTAAAACCTAAATCCTTAATCGTAAACCCCTAAACCTAAATCTCTTAGCCCTAAACACTAAATCTTGAATAAAAACCTAAATCCATAACCCTAAACCAATATCCATAAATCTTAATCCCTAAACCGTGAGCCCTAAACGTTAAATCCTAAAACTTAAACCATGAGCACTTAGCCGAAAACCCTAAACATTAAATTGTAAACTATAACCCTTATCCCTAAACGCTAATCCCTAAACACCGATTTCTAAACCCTTATCCCTAAACCCTAAACCTTGAGCCTTAAATCCTAAACCCTAAACACTTATACCTAAACCCTAAACTCTAAACCCTAAACCCTAAACCATAAAAAATAAAAAATAGTCTTGAAGCATAAACCCTAAAGTATAAGCCCTTAATCCTAAACCCTAAACCCTAAACAATCATCACTAAACCACAAACCCTAAACCCAAAAATAAAACCCAAAACCCTAAACCCTAAGCCCTAAACCCTAAACACGAAACCCTATACAATAAAACATAAACCCCTAAACCCCGATCATTGAACCCTAAAACCTAAATCATAAACCCTAATCCCTATACCCTAAACCATAATCCTCGAACCTCGAACCCTAAAGGGTAAACAATAAAACCTAAACCATGAGCGCTAAACCCTAAATCCCTAGTCCTAAATTCCCAAACCGTAAACCGTAATCCCTAAACCCTAAACCATAAACCTTGAGCCATAAACCCTAAACCATAAATCCTAAGACCTAAATTCTAAAACCTAAAATCTAAGCCCCAAATCCGAGACCGTAAACACTAAACATTTATCCCTAGCCCTAAACTCTAAACCATAAACCCCAAACCATAAACACTAAACTTCTTAAACCCTAAACCCTAAACCTTAAACCGTAAAACTATAAACCCCATAAATCTTTAAGGCTAAAACCTAAACCCTTAGCCCTAAATACCGAACTAGATAACCTAAACCATAAACCATAAACCATAAACCCTATACCCTTCCCTAAACCTTAAACCCTAATGTCTAAATTGTTAGCCCTAAACTCTAAACCTTATACCATAAACCGTGAGCCTTAAACCCTAAAAAAACACTAAAACACTCGAGTGTAAACCGTAAGCCCTAAATCATAAACCCTAAGATCTTATCGTTAAACCCTAAACCCTAAACCTTAAACCATAAACCTTGATCCCTAATCCCTTTGCCATAAACACTAAACCCTAAACCTTAAACCCTAGACTCTAAACATGAACCCTAAACCTTGGGCAATAAACCCTAAACACTAAATCCTAGCCCATAAGCCCTAAAGCCTAAACCATAAACCCTAAAAATCATCCCTAAACCAAAAACAAGAAACCCTAAACCCTAAACTATAAGCCCTAAAAACTAAATCCAATATCATAAACTCTATACCTTGAGCCTTATATTCTAAACCCTAAACCCTAAACCTTAAACTTCCTAAATCCTAAACCCAACAGCAGTTAGACCTAACCCTAAACACGAAATTATAAACCTTCAATCCTAAACCTAAACCATAAACCCTAAACCGTAAACCCCATAAATCCTAAAGCCTAAAACCTAAATCCTTAGCCCTAAATGCTAAACCCAAAACACTAAACATTGATCCCTAAACCCAAAACCCAAAACCCTAAACCCTAAATTCTAGGCCCTAAAAACTAAACCCAAAATCCTAAACTCTAAACCTTGATCCCTAAAATCTAAATCCTAAACTGTAAACACTAAACCCTAAACTTCCTAAACCCTAAACCCTAAATCCTTAGCCCAAACCCTAAACAATAAACTTCTTAACCTTCAATCATAAACCCTAATCTATAAAACCTAAATCATAAACCCCATAAATCGTAAAGCCTAAAACCTAAACACATAGCCCTAAATACTAAACAATAAACCGTATACCCTTCCCTACACCTTAAACCCTCAGCCCTAAAACCTAAAACCTAAATCCAAAACACTAAACACTAAATCATTATCCTTAAAATGTAAACCTTATACCGTAAATGCTGAGCACTAAACCCTAAACAACCACTAAAATCTAAGCTCTAAACCATAAACCCTAAATCCTAAACCCTAAAATCTCCTCCCTAAACCCGGAGCCCTAAACTCTTTTCCTAAACACTAAACCATAAACCCTAGCTCTAAATCCTAAATAATAAGTGCTAAACGCTAAACCCTTAGCCCTAAAGCCTAAACATCTTAAAGCCTAAAGCCTAAACCCTTAGCCCTAACCCTAAACACTAAACCCTAAACCTCTAGCCAAAAACCTTAAACATTAAGACCTAAATACTAAACCATAAACTCGAAACCCCTAGTCGTACATCCAAAATACTAAGCCTTAAACCCTAAACCTTGAGCATAAAATTCTAAACCTAAACCATAATCTCTAAACCTGAAACCATAAACCTATAACCCTTTTCCGTAAACCCTTAAACCTAAAAACCTAACACCTAAATCCTACACCCTATACCTAGATCCTTGAACCCTAAACCCTAAACCCTAAATCCTAAAATCTTATCCCTAAACTCTAAACACTAAACCCTAAACCCTAAACCCTAAACCCTGAGCCCTAAACCCTTTGCCCTAAACCCTAAACACTTACCCCTAAACCCTAAACCTTAAAACCTAAGCATAAACCCTAAACTTTAAACTATAAATCATAAAACATAAACCCTAAACTCTAAAACATAAAATATAAACCCAATCGGTCCTAAACCCTAAATCCTAAATTATAAACCCATTAAAACCTAAACCCTTAATCCTAAAGCCTAAACCCTATACCTTGATCCATAAACCGTAAACCCTTAACGTTAAACCCTAAAACAAAAACCATAAAACCTAAACCCTAAACCTTGAGCCTAAAAATAAACTCTAAACCCTTAACCTTAAACCCTGAGCCCTAAACCCTAAAACCTAAACCCTAAACACTAAACCCTAAATAATAAACCCTAAACACCAAACCCTAAACCATAAGCCCTAAAACCTAAATCCTTAATCGTAAACCCCTAAACCTTAATCTCTTAGAGAACTAAAAACAAAACGTTAAATAGAAAGCCCTAAATCCGTAACCCTAAACCCATATCCGTAAATCCTAATCCCTAAACCATGAGCCCTAAACAATAAATCCTAAAACTTAAACCATGAGCACTAAACCCTAAACCCTAAACCCTTAGCCCTAAACCCTAAACATTAAATCAGTAAACTATAACCCTTAGCCCTAAACGCTAATCAGTAAACACTACTCCCTAAACTCGTAGACCTAAATCCTTATCCCTAAACCCTAAACCGTAAACTCTAAACCCTCAACCCTAAACCATAAACTATAAACCATAAAACATAAAACATAAAATATAAAACATAAAACATAAAACATAAAACATAAAACCTAAACCCTTAACCCTAAAAATTTATTCTTGAAACATAAACCCTAAATTATGAGCCCTTAGCCCTAAACCCTAAACCCCGAACCATGAGCCATAAACCCTAATCCTAAAAACTAAAACCATAAACCCTAAAACTTGATCCCCGATCCCCGAACCCAAAAATGCTAAATCCTAAACCCTAAACCGTGAACACCCTAAACCCTAATCCCTAAACCCTAAATGCTTAGCCCTAAACCCGAAACCCTAAACACTAAAACATAAACCCTAAACCCTAATCACTAAACGCTAAAACCTAAATCCTAAAATCTGATCCCTAAACCCTAAAACATAATCCATGAACCTCAAACGCTAAAGGTTAAACCATAAAACCTAAACCCGAGCCCTAAATCCTATATCCCTATTACTCGAAATCCCAAACAAACAAACCCTAAACCCTAAACCCTAAACCATAAACCCTTAGCCCTAAATCCTAAACCTTAAACCCTAAACCCTAAGTCCTAAACCATGATCCCTAAACCCTAAACCATAAACCCCGAGCCCTAAATCGTAAAACCATAAATCCTAAGACCTAAAATATAAAACCTAAACTCTAATACCCAAACCGTAAACCGTAAACCGTAAACACTAAACATTTATCCTAGCCATAAACCATAAATCCTAAACCCTAATCCCTACACCCTAAACCTAAACCGTAAACCTTAAACCATAAACCCTAAACACTAAACCCTAGCTCATAAGACTTAAAGCCTAAAGCCTAAACCCTAGGAAATTTTGCTTTAAACACTAAATTAAAAATATGAAACCAGTAAACCCTAAACGCTAAACAATCATCGCTAAACCCCAAACCCTAAACCCAAAAAAAATAAAACCCTAAACCCTAAACCCTAAACCTTAATCCCTAAACCCCGATCCCTAAACCTAAAATGCTAAATCCTAAACCCTAAACCATGAACAACCTAAACCCTAAGCCCTAAACCCTAAACACTTAGCCCTAAACACGAAACCCTAAACAAGAAAACATAAACCCTAAACGCTGATCACTAAACCCTAAAACCTAAATCATAAACCCTAATCCCTATACCCTAAACCATAATCCCTGAACCTTGAACCCTAAAGGGTAAACCATAAAACCTAAACCAATGAGCCCTAAACCCTAAATCCCTAGTCCTAAATCCCCAAACCGTAAACACTAAAGACTAAACCATAAACCCTTAGAGCTAAATCATAAACAATAAACCGTAAGCCCTAAACCATGATCCCTAAGCCCTAAACCATAAACCTTGAACCATAAACCCTAAACCATAAATCCTATGACCTAAATTCTAAAACCTAAACTCTAAGCGCTAAATCCTAAACCGTAAACACTAAACATTTATCCCTAGCCATAAACCCTAAATCCTAAACCCTAAATCTTGAGCCATACACCCTAAACACTAAACCCTAGTCCATAATCCCTAAAGCCTAAAACCTAAACTCTAAACATTGTGTTTTAAACACTAAACAAAAAATATGAAACCCTAAACACTAATCCCTAAACATAAAACACTAAACTCTAAACGGTGAAGCCCTAAAACCTAAACCCAAAATGCTAAACTATAAACCTTGATCACTATACTCTAAACCATAAACCCTAAACCATAAATACTAAACTTCTAAACCCTAAACCCTAAACCTAAACCATAAACCATAAACCCCATAACTCCTAAAGCCTAAAACCTAAACCCTTAGCCCTAAATACTGAACTAGATAACCTAAAGCATAAAGCATAAACCATAAACCCTATACCCTTCCCTAGACCTTAAACCCTAAACTCTAAATAGTTAGCCCTAAACTCTAAACCTTATACCATAAACCATGAGCATTAAACCCTAAAAAAACACTAAAATATGAGTTGTAAACCCTAAGCCCTAGATCATAAACCCTTATATCTTATCCCTAACCCCTAAACCCTAAACCTTAAACCATAAACCCCGATCCCTAAACCCTTTGCCCTAAACACTAAACCGTATACCTTAAACCCTATACTCTAAACTTGAACCCTAAACCTTGAGCCATAAACCCTAAACACTAAACCCTAGCCCATAAGCCCTAAAGCCTAAACCATAAACCCTAAAAATCATCCCTAACTGAAAACACTAAACCCTAAACCCTACACTATAAGCCCTAAAACCTAAACCCAATATCCTAAACTCTATACATTGAGCCCTATATTAGAAACCCTAAACCCTAAACCCTAAACCATAAATCTTAAACTTTCTAAACCCTAAACCCTAAACCCTTAGCCCTAACCCTAAACAATAAATCCTAAACCTTCAATCCTAAACCCTAAACCATAAACCCTAAACCGTAAACCCCATAAATCCTAAAGCCTAAAACCTAAATCCTTAGCCCTAAATACTAAACCCAATACCTAAACCCTAAACACCGATCCCTAAACCCTAAACCCTAGATTGTAGGCCCTAAAACCTAAACCTAAAATGCTAAACTCTAAACCTTGATCCCTAAAATCTAAACCCTAAACCCTAAACTTCCTAAACCCTAAACACTAAATCCTTAGCCCAAACCCTAAACACTAAATCCTAAACCTTCAATCATAAATCCTAAATCATAAACCCCATAAATCGTAAAGCCTAAAACCTAAACACATAGCTTTAAATAGTAAACCATAAACCGTATACCCTTCCCTACACCTTAAACCTCAGCCCTAAAACCTAAACCCTAAATCCAAAACCCCGAACACTAAATCATTATCCCTAAAATCTAAACCTTATACCGTAAACAATGAGCACTAAACCCTAAACAACCACTAAAAGCTCGAGCTCTAAACCATAAAGCCTAAATCCTAAACCCTAAAATCTTCTCCCTAAACCCCGAGCCCTAAACTCTTTTCCCTAAACACTAAACCCTAAACCCCTAGCTCTAAACCCTAAATAATAAGCCCTAAACCCTAAACCCTTAGCCCTAAAGCCTAAAAATCCTAAAGCCTAAACCCTAAACCCTTATCCTTAACCCTAAAGACTAAACCCTAAACCCCTAGCTCTAAACCTTAGACATTAAGACCAAAAACTAAACCATAAACCCAAAATCCCCTAGTCCTACAACCAAAATACCTGAGCCTTAAACCCTAAAACTTGAGCCTAAAATTCTAAACCTAAACCTTAATATCTAAACCTGAAAACATAAACACCATAAAACCGTAAACCTATAACACTTTTCCCTAAACCCTTAACCATAAAAACCTAACACATAAATCCTCCACCCTATACCCGGATCCCTAAAACCTAAACCCTAAACCCTAAACCCTAAAATCTTATCCCTAAACCCTAAACCCTAACCCCTAAACCCTAAGCCCTAAACTCTTTGCCCTAAACAATAAACCCTAAATCCTAGCTCTAAACCATAAAAATAACACTTAAACCCTAAACCATAAACCCTAAACCCTTAGCCCTAAACACTAAACACTACGCCCTAAACCCTAAACATTAAAACCTAAGCATAAACCCTAAACTTTAAACTATAAATCATAAAACATAAACCCTAAACTCTAAAACCTAATATATAAACCCAGCCAGTCCTAAACCCTAAATCCTAAATTATAAACCCATTAAAACCTAAACCCTTAATCCTAAAGCCTAAACCCTATACCTTGATCCATAAACCGTAAACCCTTAACGTTAAACCGTAAACCCTAAACCAAAAACCCTAAAAATCATCCCTAAACCAAAAACAGTAAACCCTAAACTCTAAACTATAAGCCATAAAACCTAAACACAATATCCTAAACTCTATACCTTGAGCCCTATATTATACGCCCTAAATCCTAAACCCGAAACCCTAAACCTTAAACTTCCTAAACCCTAAACCTTAAACCTTTAGCCCTAACCCTAAACACTAAATCCTAAACCTTCAATCCTAAACCCTAAACCATAAACCCTAAACCGTAAACCCCATAAATCTTAAAGCCTAAAAACTAAATCCTTAGCCCTAAATACTAAACCCAATACCCAAAACCCTAAACACCGATCCCTAAACCCAAAACCCAAATCCCTAAATTGTAGGCCCTAAAACCTAAACCCAAAATCCTAAACTCTAAACCTTGATCCCTAAAATCTAAACCCTAAACCCTAAACTTCCTAAACCCTAAACACTAAATCCTTAGCCCAAACCCTAAACACTAAATCCTAAACCTTCAATCATAAACCCTAAACTATAAAACCTAAATCATAAACCCCATAAATCATATATCCTAAAACCTAAACACATAGCCCTAAATACTAAACCATAAACTGTATACCCTTCCCTACACCTTAAACCATCAGCCCTAAAACCTAAAACCTAAATCCAAAACCCGAACACTAAATCATTATCCCTAAAATATAAACCTTATACCATAAACATTGAGAAATAAACCCTAAACAACCACTAAAAGCTAAGCTCTAAACCATAAACCCTAAATCCTAAACCCTAAAATCTTCTCCCTAAACCCCGAGCCCTAAACTCTTTTCCCTAAACACTAAACCCTAAACCCCTAGCTCTAAACCCTAATTAATAAGCCCTAAACCCTAAACCCTTAGCCCTAAAGCCTAAACATCCTAAAGCCTAAACCCTAAACCCTTAGCCCTAACCCTAAACACTAAACCATAAACCCAAAACCCCTAGTCCTACACCCAAAATACTTAGCCTTAAACCCTAAAACTTGAGCCCAAAATTCAAAACCTAAACCGTAATCTATAAACCTAAAACCATTAACACCCTAAACCATAAACCTATAAACCTTTTCCCTAAACCCTTAACCCTAAAAACCTAATACCTAAATCCTCCACCCTATACCCGATCCGTAAATCCTAAACCCTAAAATCTTATCCCTAAACCCTAGACCCTAAACCCTAAACCTTAAAACCTAAACCCCGAGCCCTAAACCCTTTTCCCTAGTCACTAAACCCTAAAACCTAAATCCTAAACTCGATCCCTAAACCCTAAAACATAATCCATGAACCTCAAACTCTAAAGGTTAAACCATAAAACCTAAACCCCGAGCCCTAAACCCTAAATCCCTATTACTAAAACCCCAAACCCCTAAAAACCATAAACCCTAAACCCTAAACCATAAACCATAAACCCTTATCCCTAAATCCTAAAACTTAAACCCTAAACCCTATGTCCTAAACCATGATCTTTAAACCCTAAACTATAAACCTAGAGCCCGAAACTATAAACCATAAATCCTATGACCTAAAATATAATACCTAAACTCTAAGCCCCAAACCCTAAACCATAAACCGTAAACACTAAACATTTACCCCTAGCCATAAACCATAAATCCTAATCCCTAATCCCTAGACGCTAAACCTAAACCCTAAACCTTAAACTATAAACCCTAAACACTAAACCCTAGCTCATAAGCCTTAAAGCCTAAAGCATAAACCCTAAGAAATTGTGCTCTAAACACTAAGTTAAAAATGTGAAACCCTAAACCCTAAATCCTAAACAATCATCGCTAAACCCAAAACCCTAAAACCCAAAAAATAAAACCCTAAACCCTAAACCTTAATCCCTAAAAACTCGATCCCTAAACCTAAAATGTTAAATCCTAAACCTAAACCTAAACCCTTACCCCTAAACCCTAAACCTTAAAACCTTAAAGCATAAACCCTAAACTTTAAACTATAAACCATAAAACATAAACCCTAAACTCTAAAACCTAAAATATAAACCCAATCACCCTAAACCCTAAATCCTAAATTATAAACCCATTAAAACCTAAACCCTTAATCCTAAAGCCTAAACCCTATACCTTGATCCATAAACCGTAAACCCTTAGAGTTAAACCCTAAACCATAAACCATAAAACCTAAACCCTAAAACTTGAGCCCTAAAAATTAAACTCTAAACCCTTAACCTTAAACCCCGAGCCCTAAACCCTAAAACCTAAACCCTAAACAATAAACCCTAAACACCAAACCCTAAACCATAAGCCCTAAACCCTAAATCCTTAATCGTAAACCCCTAAATCTTAATCTCTTAGAACTAAACACAAAACCTTGAATAGAAAGCCCTAAATCCGTAACCCTAAACCCATATCCGTAAATCCTAATCCCTAAACCATGAGCCCTAAACAATAAATCCTAAAACTTAAACCATGAGCACTAAACGCTAAACCCTAAACCCTTAGCCCTAAACCCTAAACATTAAACTTTAAACTATAACCCTTACCCCTAAACGCTAATCAGAACACTACTCCCTAAACCCGTAGACCTAAATCCTTATCCCTAAACCCTAAACCGTAAACTCTAAACCCTCTACCTTAAACCATAAACTATAAACCATAAAATATAAAACATAAAATATAAAACATAAAACATAAAAATAAAACATTAAACATAAAACCTAAACATTTAAGATCCTATACCCTTAACCCTAAAAATTTAGTCTTGAAACATAAACCCTAAATTATGAGCCCTTATCCCTAAACCCTAAACCCCGAACCATGAGCCATAAACCCGAATGCTAAAAATGAAAACCAGAAACCCTAAACCTTGATCCCCGATCCCCGAACCCAAAATGCTAAATCCTAAACCCTAAACCGTGAACACCATAAACCCTAATCCCTAAACCCTAAATGCTTAGCCCTAAACCCGAAACCCTAAACAAGTAAAATATAAACCCTAAACCCTAATCACTAAACCCTAAAACCTAAATCATAAACTCGATCCCTAAACCCTAAAACATAATCCATGAACCTCAAACTCTAAAGGTTAAACCATAAAACCTAAACCCCGAGCCATAAACCCTATATCCCTACTACTAAATTACCAAACCAGAAAACCTAAACCCTAAACCATAAACCCTTAGCCCTAAATCCTAAACCTTAAACCCTAAACCCTAAGTCCTAAACCATGATCCCTAAACCCTAAACCGTAAACGCTGAGCCCTAAACCGTAAACCATAAATCCTAAGACCTAAAATATAAAACCTAATCTCTAATCCCCAAACCCTAAACCGTAAACCGTAAACACTAAACATTTATCCCTAGCCATAAACCATAAATCCTAAACCCTAATCCCTAGACCTTAAACCTAAACCGTAAACACTAAACCATAAACCCTAAATAGTAAACCCTAGCTCATAAGCCTTAAATCCTAAAGCCTAAACCCTAAGAAATTGTGCTTTAAACACTAAATTAAAAATATGAAACCCTAAACCCTAAACGCTAAACAATCATCGCTTAACCCCAAACCCTAAACCCAAAAAATAAAACCCTAAACCCTAAACCCTAAATCTTAATCCCTAAACCCCGATCCCGAAACCTAAAATGCTAAATCCTAAACCCTAAACCATGAAAAACCTAAACCCTAAGCCCTAAACCCTAAACACTTAGCCCTAAACAAGTAAAACATAAACGCTAAACCCCGATCACTAAACCCTAAAACCAAAATCATAAACCCTAATCCCTATACCCTAAACCATAATCCTCAACCTCGAACCCTAAAGGGTAAACCATAAAACCTAAACCATGAGCCCTAAACGCTAAATCCCTAGTCCTAAATCCCCAAACCGTAAACCCTAAAGACTAAACCCTAAACCGTAAACCCTAAACCATAAACCCTTAGAGCTAAATCATAAACAATAAACCGTAAGCCCTAAACCATGATCCCTAAGCCCTAAACCATAAACCTTGAACCATAAACCCTAAACCATAAATCCTATGACCTAAATTCTAAAACCTAAACTCTAAGCGCTAAATCCTAAACCGTAAACACTAAACATTTATCCCTAGCCATAAACCCCGAATCCTAAACCCTAATCCCTGACACTAAGCCTAAACCGTAAAGCTTGAGCCATACACCCTAAACACTAAACCCTAGTCCATAATCCATAAAGCCTAAAACCTAAACCCTAAACATTGTGCTTTAAACACTAAACCAAAAATATGAAACCCTAAACACTATCCCTAAACATAAAACACTAAACCCTAAACGGTAAGCCCTAAAACCTAAACCCAAAATGCTAAACTATAAACCTTGATCCCTATACTCTAAACCATAAATCCTAAACCATAAATACTAAACTTCTTAAACCCTAAACCTTAAACCTTAAACCATAAACCATAAACCATAAACCCCATAACTCCTAAAGCCTAAAACCTAAACCATTAGCCCTAAATATCGAACTAGATAACCTAAACCATAAACCCTATACCCTTCCCTAAACCTTAAACCCTAAAATCTAAATAGTTAGCCCTAAACTCTAAACCTTATACCATAAACCATGAGCATTAAACCCTAAAAAAACACTAAAACCCGAGTAAACCCTAAGCCCTAGATCAAAACCATTAGATCTTATCCCTAAGCCCCGAACCCTAAACCTTAAACCATAAACCCCGATCCCTAAACCCTTTGCCCTAAACCCTAAACCCTATACCTTAAACCCTAGACTCTAAACTTGAACCCTAAACCTTGAGCAATAAACCCTAAACACTAAACCCTAAACTTCCTAAACCCTAAACCCAAATCCTTAGCCCAAACCCTAAACACTAAATCCTAAACCTTCAATCATAAACCCTAAATCGTAAACCCCATAAATCGTAAATCCTAAAACCTAAACACATAGCTTTAAATAGTAAACCATAAACCGTATACCCTTCCCTACACCTTAAACCTCAACCCTAAAACCTAAACACTAAATCCAAAACCCCGAACACTAAATCATTATCCCTAAAACTTAAACCTTATACCGTAAACACCGAGCACTAAACCCTAAACAACCACTAAAAGCTAAGCTCTAAACCATAATCCCTAAATCCTAAACCCTAAAATCTTCTCCCTAAACCCCGAGCCCTAAACTCTTTTCCCTAAACACTAAACCCTAAACCCCTAGATCTAAACCCTAAATAATGAGCCCTAAACTCTAAACCCTTAGCCCTAAAGCCTAAACACTAAACCCTTATCCCTAACCCTAAACACTAAACCCTAAACCACTAGCTCTAAACCTTAGACATTAAGACCTAAATACTAAACCATAAACCCAAAATCCCCTAGTCCTACAACCAAAATACTCGAGCCTTAAACCCTAAAACTTTAGCCCAAAATTCTAAACCTAAACCATAATCTCTAAACCTGAAAACATAAACACCCTAAACCGTAAACCTATAACACTTTTCCCTAAACCCTTAACCCTAAAAAGCTAACACATAAATCCTCCACCCTATACCCAGATCCCTAAAACCTAAACCCTAAACTCTAAAATCTTATCCCTAAACCCTAAACCCTAAAACCTAAACCCTAAACCCTAACCCCTAAACCCTGAACCCTAAACTCTTTGCCATAAACAATAAACCCTAAACGATAGCTCTAAACCATAAAAATAACACTTAAACACTGAACCGTAAACCCTAAACCCTTAGCCCTAAACACTAAACACTTAGCCCTAAACCCTAAACATTAAAACCTAAGCATAACCCTAAACTTTAAACTATAAATCATAAAACATAAACCCTCAACTCTAAAACCTAAAATATAAACCCTTAATCCTAAAGCCTAAACCCTATACCTTGATCCATAAACCGTAAACCCTTAACGTTAAACCCTAAACCATAAACCATAAACCCTAAAATATCATCCCTAAACCAAAAACAAGTAAACCCTAAACCCTAAACTATAAGCCATAAAACCTAAACACAATATCCTAAACTCTATACCTTGAGCCCTATATTATAAGCCATAAACCCTAAACCTTAAACCCTTAGCCCTAACCCTAAACACTAAATCCTAAACCTTCAATCCTAAACCCTAAACCATATACCCTAAATCTGTAAACCCCATAAATCATAAAGCCTAAAACCTAAATCCATAGCCCTAAATACTAAACCAAATACCCAAAACCCTAAACACTGATCCCTAAACCCAAAACCCAAATCCCTAAATTGTAGGCCCTAAAACTTAAACCCAAAATCCTAAACTCATAAGCTTGATCCCTAAAATCTAAACCCTAAACCCTAAACTTCCTAAACCCTAAACACTAAAATCTTAGCCCAAACCCTAAACACTAATTCTTAAACCTTCAATCATAATCCCTAAACCATAAAACCTAAATCGTAAATCCCATAAATATTAAATCCTAAAACCTAAACACGTAGCCCTAAATACTAAACCATAAACCATATACCCTTCCCTACACCTTAAACCTCAGCCCTAAAACCTAAACCCTAAATCCAAAACCCCGAACACTAAATCATTATCACTAAAATCTAAACTATATACCATAAATGCTGAGCACTAAACCCTAAACAACAACTAAAAGCTAATCTCTAAACCATAAACCCTAAATCCTAAACCCTAAAATCTTCTCTCCTAAACCCCGAGCCCTAAACACTTTTCCCTAAACACTAAACCCTAAACCCCTAGCTCTAAACCCTAAACAATAAGCCCTAAACCCTAAACCCTTAGCCCTAAAGCCTAAACATCCTAAAACCTAAACCCTAAACCCTTAGCCCTAACCCTAAACACTAAACCCTAAACCCCTAGCTCTAAACCTTAAACATTAAGACCTAAATACTAAACCATAAACCCAAAACCCCTAGTCCTACACCCAAAATACCTGAGCCTTAAACCCTAAACCTCGATCCCAACATTCTAAATCTAAACCGTAATCTCTAAACCCGAAACCATCAACACCCTAAACCGTAAACCTATAACCCTTTTCCCTAAACCTTAACCCTAAAAACCTAACACCTAAATCCTCCACCCTATGCCGAGATCTCAGAATCCTAAACCCTAAAATCTTATCCCTAAACCCTTTTCCCTAAACAATAAACCCTAAACCCCTAGCTCTAAACCTGTAAAAAATAACACTTAAACCGTAAACCCTAAACCCTAAACCCTAAACGTTAAAACCTAAGCATAAACCCTAAACTTTAAACTATAAATAAGAAAACATAAACCCAAAACTCTAAAATCTAAAATATAAACCCAATACAGTCCTAAACCCTAAATCCTAAATTATAAATCCATTAAAACCTAAACCCTTAATCCTAAAGCCTAAACCCTATACCTTGATCCATAAACCGTAAACCCTTGACGTTAAACCCTAAACCATAAACCATAAAACCTAAACCCTAAACCTTAAACCTTGAGCCCTAAAAATAAACTCTAAACCCTTAACCTTAAACCCCGAGCCCTAAACCCTAAAACGTAAACCCTAAACCCTAAACCCTAAACAATAAACCCTAAACACCAAACACTAAACCATAAGCCCCAAAACCTAAATCCTTAATAGTAAACCCCTAAACCTTAATTTCTTAGAACTAAACACAAAACCTTGAATAGAAAGCCCTAAATCAGTAACCCTAAACCCATATCCGTCAATCCTAATCCCTAAACCTATAGCCCTAAACAATAAATCCTAAACCTTAAACAATGAGCAATAAACCCTAAACCCTAAACCCTAAAAATTAAATCAGAACTATAAACCCTTAGCCCTAAATGCTAATCTCTAAACACTAATCCCTAAACTCGTAGACCTAAATCCTTATCCCTAATCCCTAAACCCTAAACTCTAAACCCTAAACCCTAAACCATAAACTATAAACCATAAAACATAAAACATAAAATATAAAACATGAAATATAAAACATAAAACATTAAACATAAACCTAAACCCTTAAGATCCTAAACCCTTAACCCTAAAAATTTAGTCTTGAAACATAAACCCTAAATTATGAGCTCTTAACCCTAAAACCTAAACTCGTAATCATGAGCCATAAACCCTAATCCTAAAAACTAAAACCATAAACCCTAAACCTTGATCCCCGATCCCCGAACCCAAAATGCTAAATCCTAAACCCTAAACCGTGAACACCCTAAACCCTAATCCCTAAACCCTAAATGCTTAGCCCTAAACCCGAAACCCTAAACAAGAAAAGTTAAACCCTAAACCCTAATCACTAAACCCTAAAACGTAAATCCTAAACTTTGATCCCTAAACCCTAAAACATAATCCATGAACCTCAAACTCTAAAGGTTAAACCATAAAACCTAAACCCCGAGCCCTAAATCCTAAATCCCTATTACTAAAACCCCAAACCATAAACCCTAAAGACTAAAACATAAACCCTAAACCCTAAACCATAAACCATAAACCCTTAGCCCTAAATCCTAAAACTTAAACCCTAAACCCTAAGTCCTAAACCATGATCCTTAAACCCTAAATTGTAAACCCCGAGCCCTAAATTGTAAACCATAAATCCTAAACTCTAAGCCCCAAACCCTAAACCGTAAACCGTAAACACTAAACATTTACCCTTAGCCATAAACCATAAATCCTAATCCCTAATCCCTAGACCCTAAACCTAAACCCTAAACCTTAAACTATAAAACCTAAACATTAAACCATAGCTCATAAGCCTTAAAGCCTAAACCATAAACCCTAAGAAATTGTGGTTTAAACACTAAATTAAAAATATGAAACCCTAAACCCTAAATCCTAAACAATCATCGCTAAACCCCAAACTCTAAACCCAAAAATAAAACCCTAAAGCCTAAACCCTAAACCTTAATCCCTAAACCCCGATCCCTAAACCTGAAATGTTAAATCCTAAACCCTAAACCATGAAAAACCTAAATCCTAAGTCCTAAACCCTAAACACTTAGCCCTAAACATGAAACAAGAAAAACAAGAAAACATAAACACCGATCACTCGAACCCTAAAACCTAAAGCATAAACCCTATTCCCTATACCCTAAACCATAATCCTGAACCTCGAACCCTAAAGGGTAAACCATAAAACCTAAACCATGAGCCCTTGACCCTAAATCCCTAGTCCTAAATCCCCAAACCGTAAACCCTAAAGACTAAACCCTAAACCAAAAACCCTTAGACCTAAATCATAAACCCTAAACCGTAAGCCCTAAACCATGATGCCTAACCCTAAACCATAAACCTAGAGCCATAAACCCTAAACCATAAATCCTAAGACCTTAATTCTAAAACCTATACTCTAAGCCCTAAATCCTAAATCGTAAACACTAAACATTTATTCCTAGCCATAAACCCTAAATCATAAACCCTAATCCCTAGACACTAAACCTAAACCCTAAACCTCGAGCCATACACCCTAAACACTAAACCCTAGTCCATAATCCCTAAAGCCTAAAGCCTAAACCCTAAACATTGTGCTTTAAACACTAAACCAAAAATATGAAACCCTAAACACAAAACACTAAACCCTAAATGGTAAGCCCTAAAACCTAAACCCAAAATGCTAAACTATAAACCTTGAGCCCTATACTCTAAACCATAAACCCTAAACCGTAAACCTTAAACCATAAACCATAAACCCCATAACTCCTAAAGCCTAAAACCTAAACCCTTAGCCTTAAATACTAAACTAGATAACCTAAACCATAAACCATAAACCCTATACCCTTACCTAAACCTTAAACCCTAAACTCTAAATCGTCACCCTAAACTCTAAACCTTATACCATAAACCATGAGCCTTAAACCCTAAAAAAACAATAAAACCTGAGCTATAAACCCTAAGCCCTAAATCATAAACCCTAAGATCTTATCCCTAAACCCTAAACCCTAAACCTTAAACCATAAACCATGATCCCTAAACCCTTTGCCCTAAACACTAAACCATAAAACTTAAACCCTAGACTCTAAACTTGAACCCTAAACCTTGAGCCATAAACCCTAAACCCTAAACCCTAGCCCATAAGCCCTAAAGCCTAAACCATAAACCCTAAAAATTATCCCTAAACCAAAAATACTAAACCCCGAACCCTAAACTATAAGCCCTAAAACCTAAACCCAATATCCTAAACTCTATACCTTGAACCCTATATTCTAAATCCTTAACCCTAAACCTTAAACTTCCTAAACCCTAAACCCTAAACCCTTAGCCCTATCCCTAAAAACTAAATCCTAAACCTTCAATCCTAAACCCTAAAATATAAACCCTAAACTGTAAACCCAATAAATCCTAAAGCCTAAAACCTAAATCCTTATCCCTAAATACTAAACCCAATACCCAAAACCCTAAACATTGATCCCTAAACCCAAAACCAAAACCCTAAACCCTAAATTGTAGGCCCTAAAACCTAAACCCAAAATCCTAAACTCTAAACCTTGATCCCTAAAATCTAAACCCTAAACCCTAAACACTAAACCCTAAACTTCCTAAACCCTAAACCCTAAATACTTAGCCCTAAAGCCTAAACCCCGTACCTTGATTCATAAACCGTAAAGCCTTAACGTTAAACCCTAAACCATAAACCTTAAAACCTAAACCCTAAACCTTGAGCCCTAAAAAATAAACTCTAAACCCTTAACCTTAAACCCGAGCCCTAAACCTTAAAACCTAAACCCTAAACCCTAAACCCTAAACCCTAAATAATAAACCCTAAACACCAAACCCTAAACCATAAGACCTAAAACCTAAATCCTTAATTGTAAACCCCCTAAACCTTAATCTCTTAGAACTAAACACAAAACCTTGAATAGAAAGCCCTAAATCAGTAACCCTAAACCCATATCCGTAAATCCTAATCCCTAAACCATGAGCCCTAAACAATAAATCCTAAAACTTAAACAATGAGCACTAAACCCTAAACCCTAAACCCTTAGCCCTAAACCCTAAACATTAAAATGTAAACCATAAACCCTTAGCCCTAAACGCTAATCTCTAAACACTACTCCCTAAACCCGTAGACCTAAAACCTTATCCCTAAACCCTAAACCCTAAACTCTAAACCCTAAACCCTAAACCATAAACTATAAACCATAAAACATAAAACATAAAATATAAAACATAAAACATTAAACATTAAACATTAAACATAAAACCTAAAACCTTAAGATCCTAAACCCTTAACCCTAAAAATTTAGTCTTGAAACATAAACCTAAATTACGAGCCCTTAACCCTAAAACCTAAACCTTAATCATGAGCCATAAACCCTAATCCTAAAAATAAAACCATAAACCCTAAACCTTGATCCCCGATCCCTGAACCCAAAATGCTATATCCTAACCCCTAAACCGTGAACACCCTAAACCCTAATCCCTAAACCCTAAATGCTTAGCCCTAAACCTAAAACCCCTAACAAGAAAAACATAAACCCTAAACCCTATCACTAAACAATAAAACCTAAATCCTAAACTCGATCCCTAAACACTAAAACATAATCCATGAACCTCAAACTCTAAAGGTTAAACCATAAAACCTAAACCCCGAGCCCTAACCCCTAAATCCCTATTACTAAAACCCCAAACCATAAACCCTAAACCTAGATCCCTAAAATCTAAACCCTAAACCCTAAACACTAAACCCTAAACTTCCTAAACCCTAAACCCTAAATCCTTAGCCCAAACCTAAACACTAAATCCTAAACCTTCAATCATAAACCCTAAACTATAAAACCTAAATCGTAAACCCCATAAATCGTAAAGCCTAAAACCTAAACACATAGCCCTAAATACTAAACCATAAACCGTATACCCCTTCCCTACACTTTAAACCCTCAGCCCTAAAACCTAAACCCCGAACACTAAATCATTATCCCTAAAATCTAAACCTTATACCGTTTATGCTGAGCACTAAACCCTAAACAACCACTAAAATATAAGCTCTAAACCATAAACCCTAAATCCTAAACCCTAAAATCTTCTCCCTAAACCCCGAGCCCTAAACTCTTTTCCCTAAACACTAAACCCTAAACCCCTAGCTCTAAACCCTAAATAATAAGCCCTAAACCCTAAACCCTTAGCCCTAAAGCCTAAACATCCTAAAGCCTAAAGCCTAAACCCTTAGCCCTAACCCTAAACACTAAACCCTAAACCCCTAGCTCTAAACCTTAAACATTAAGACCTAAATACAAAACCATAAACCCGAAACCCCTATTCCTACACCAAAATACTAAGCCTTAAACCCTAAACCTTGAGCCCAAAATTCTAAACCTAAACCGTATTCTCTATACCTGAAACCATAAACACCCTAAACCATAAACCTATAACCCTTTTCCCTAAACCCTTAACCCTAAAAACCTAACACCTAAATCCTCCACCCTATACCTAGATCCCTAAACCCTAAACCCCGAGCCCTAAAACCTTTGCCCTAAACAATAAACCCTAAACCCCTATCTCTAAACCGTAAAAATAACACTTAAACCATAAACCCTAAACCCCAAACCATTAGCCCTAAACCCAAAATTTTTCCCCTAAACCCTAAACCTTAAAACCTAAGCATAAACCCTAAACTTTAAACTATAAATCCTAAAACATAAACCCAAAACTCTAAAACCTAAAATATAAACCAAGTGGGTCCTAAACCCTAAACCCTAAACCTTAAACTTCCTAAACCCTAAACCCTAAACCCTTAGCCCTATCCCTAAACACTAAATCCTAAACCTTCAATCCTAAACCCTAAAACATAAACCCTAAACCGTAAACCCCATAAATCCTAAAGCCTAAAACCTAAATCCTTACCCCTAAACACTAAACCCAATACCCAAAGACCTAAACACCGATCCCAAAACCCAAAACCCAAAACCCTAAACCCTAAATTCTAGGCCCTAAAACCTAAACCCAAAATCCTAAACTCTAAACCTCGATACCTAAAATCTAAACCCTAAACCCTAAATCCTTAGCCCAAACCATAAACACTAAATCCTAAACCTTCAATCATAAACCCTAATCTATAAAACCTAAATCGTAAACCCCATAAATCGTAAAGCCTAAAACCTAAACACATAGCCCTAAATACTAAACCATAAACCGTATACCCTTCCCTACACCTTAAACCCTCAGCCCTAAAACCTAAACCCTAAATCCAAAACCCTTAACACTAAATCATTATCCCTAAAATTTAAACCTTATACCGTAAACACCGAGCACTAAACCCTAAACAACCACTAAAAGCTAAGCTCTAAACCATAAACCCTAAGTCCTAAACCCTAAAATCTTCTCCCTAGACCCCGAGCCCTAAACTCTTTTCCCTAAACACTAAACCCTAAACCCCTAGCTCTAAACCCTAAATAATAAGCCCTCAACCCTAAACCCTTAGCCGTAGAAGCCTAAACCCTAAACCCTTAGCCCTAACCCTAAACACTAAACCCTAAACCCCTAGCTCTAAACCTTAAACATTAAGACCTAAATACTAAACCATAAACCCGAAACCCCTAGTCCTACACCCAAAATACTAAGCCTTAAACCCTAAACCTTGAGCCCAAAATTCTAAACGTAAACTATAATCTCTAAACCTAAAACCATAACCTATACCTAGATCCCTAAAATCTAAACCCTAAAATCTTATCCCTAAACCCTAAACCCTAAACCCTAAACCCTAAACCCTAAACACTAAGCCCTAAAACCTTTGCCCTAAACAATAAACCCTAAACCCCTAGCTCTAAACCGTATAAAATAACACTTAAACCCTAAACCCTTAGCCCTAAATCCTAAACACTTAGCCCTAAACCCTAAACCTTAAAACCTAAGCATAAACCCTAAAATTTAAACTATAAATCATAAAACATAAACCCGAAACTCTAAAACCTAAAATATAAACCCAATCAGGTCCTAAACCCTAAATCCTAAATTATAAACCCATTAAAACCTAAACCCTTAATCCTAAATCCTAAACCCTATACCTTGATCGATAAACCGTAAACTCTTAACGTTAAACCCTAAACCATAAACCATAATACCTAAACCCTAAACCTTGAGCCCTAAAAATAAACTCTAAACCCTTAACCTTAAACCCTGAGCCCTAAATCCTAAAACCTAAACCCTAAACCCTAAACACCAAACCCTAAACCATAAGCCCTAAAACCTAAATCCTTAATCGTAAACCACCTAAACCTTAATCTCTTAAAACTAAACACAAAACTCTTGAATAGAAAGCCCTAAATCCGTATCCCTAAACCCATATCTGTCAATCCTAATCCCTAAACCTAGAGCCCTAAACAATATATCATAAACCTTAAACCATGAGCACTAAACCCTAAACCCTAAACCCTTAGCCCTAAACCCTAAAAATTTAAATCAAACTATAACCCCTTAGCCCTAAACGTTAATCTCTAAACACTACTCCCTAAACCTCGTAGACCTAAATCCTTATCCCTAAACCCTAAACCCTAAACACTAAACCCTAAACCCTAAACGATAAACTATAAACCATAAAACATAAAACATAAAACATAAAACATTAAAAATTAAACCTAAACCCTTAAGATCCTAAACCCTTAACCCTAAAAATTTAGTCTTGAAACATAAACTCTAAATTATGATCGCTTAAACCTAAACCCTAAACCCGGAACCATGAGCCATAAACCCTAATCCTAAAAACTAAAACCATAAACCCTAAACCCTTATCCCCGATCCCGAACCCAAAATGCTAAATCTTGAACCCTAAACTCGTGAACACCCTAAACCCTAATCCCTAAACCCAAAATGCTTCACCCTAAACTCCGAAACCCTAAACAAGAAAACATAAACCCTAAACCCTAATCACTAAACCCTAAAACCTAAATCCTAAACTATGATCCCTAAACCCTAAAACATAATCCATGAACCTCAAACTCTAAAGGTTAAACCATAAAACCTAAACCCTAAGCCCTAAACCCTAAAGCCCTATTACTAAATACCCAAACGATAAACCCTAAAGACTAAAACATAAACCCTAAACCCTAAACCATAAACCATAAACCCTTAGCCCTAAATCCTAAACCTTAAACCCTAAACCATAAGTCCTAAACCATGATCCCTAAACCCTAAACCATAAACCCTGAGCCCTAAACCCTAAACAATAAATCCTAAGACCTAAAATATAAAACCTAAACTCTAAGCCCCAAACCCTAAACCATAAACCGTAAACACTAAACATTTACCCCTAGCCATAAACCATAAATCCTAAACCCTAATCCCTAGACCCTAAACCTAAATCTAAATCTTGAACCATAAGCCCTAAACACTAAACCCTAGCTTATAACCCTTAAAGCCTAAAGCCTAAACCCTAAGAAATTGTGCTTTAAACACTAAATTAAAAATATGAAACCCTAAACCCTAAACCCTAAACAATCATCGCTAAACCCCAAACCCTAAACCCAAAAAATAAAACCCTAAACCCTAAACCCTAAACCTTAATCCCTAAACCCCGATCCCTAAACCTAAAATGCTAAATCCTAAACCCTAAACCATGAACAACCTAAACCCTAAGCCCTAAACCCTAAACACTTAGCCCTAAACACGAAACCCTAAACAAGAAACATAAACCCTAAACCCTTATCACTGAACCCTAAAACCTAAATCATAAACCCTAATCCCTATACCCTAAACCATAATCCCCGATTTCGAACCCTAAAGGGCATACAATAAAACCTAAACCATGAGCGCTAAACCCTAAATCCCTAGTCCTAAATCCCCAAACCGTAAACCCTAAATACTAATCCCTAAACCCTAAACTATAAACCCTTAGAGCTAAATCATAAACCCTAAACCGTAAGCCCTAAGCCATGATGCCTAAGCCCTAAACCATAAACCTTGAGCCATAAACCCTAAACCATAAATCCTAAGACCTAAATTCTAAACCCTAAACTCTAAGCCCTAAATCCTAAACCATAAACACTAAACATTTATCCCTAGCCATAAATCCTAAATCCTAAACCCTAATCCCTAGACACTAAACCTAAACCCTAAACCTTGATCCATACACCCTAAACACTAAACCCTAGTCCATAATTCCTAAATCCTAAACCCTAGTCCATACTAAACCAAAAATATGAAATCGTAAACACTCATCCCTAAACACAAAACACTAAACCCTAAATGGTAAGCCCTAAAACCTAAACCCAAAATGCTAAACTATAAACCTTGAGCCCTATACTCTAAACCATAAACCCTAAACCCTAAACCTTAAACCGTAAACGATAAACCCGATAACTCCTAAAATCTAAAACCTAAACCATTAGCCCTAAATACTAAACTAGATAACCTAAACCATAAACCATAAACCCTATACCCTTCCCTAAACCTTAAACCCTAAACTCTAAATCGTTAGCCCTAAATTCTAAACCTTATACCATAAAACATGAGCCTTAAACCCTAAAAACACTAAAACCCGAGCCGTAAACCCTAAGCCCTAAATACTAAACCCTAAGATCTTATCCCTAAACCCTAAACCCTAAACCTTAAACCATAAACCCCTATCCCTAAACCCCGATCCCTAAACACTTTTCCCTAAACACTAAACCCTAAACCTTAAACCCTAGACTCTAAACTTAAACCCTAAACCTTGAGCCATAAACCCTAAACACTAAACCCTAGCCCATAAGCCCTAAAGCCTAAACCATAAACCCTAAAAATAATTCCTAAACCAAAAACACTAAACCCGAACCCTAAACCATAAGCCCTAAAACCTAAACCCAATATCCTAAACTTTATACCTTGAGCCCTATATTCTAAACCCTAAACACTAAACCCTAAACCGTAAACCTTAAAATTCCTAAACCCTAAACTCTAAATCCTTAGCCCTAACCCTAAAAACTAAATCCTAAACCTTCAATCCTAAACCCTAAACCATAAACCCTAAACCGTAAATCCCATAAATCCTAAATCCTTAAACCTAAATCCTTAGCCCTAAATACTAAACCCAATACCCAAAACCCTAAACACTGATCCCTAAAATGTAAACCCTAAATTGAAGGCCCTAAAACCTAAACCCAAAATCCTAAACTCTAAACCTTGATTCCTAAAATATAAACCCTAAGCCCTAAACACTAAAACCTAAACTTCCTAAAACTAAACCCTAAATCCTTAGCCCAAACCCTAAACACTAAATTCTAAACCTTCAATCATAAACCCTAAACTATAAAACCTAAATCGTAAACTCCATAAATCGTAAAGCCTAAAACCTAAACACATAGCCCTAAATACTAAACCATGAACCGTATACCCTTCCATACACCTTAAAGCCTCATCCCTAAAACCTAAACCCTAAATCCAAAACCCCGAACACTAAATCATTATCCTTAAAATATAAACCTTATATCATAAACGTTGAGCACTAAACCCTAAACAACCACTAAAAGCTAAGCTCTAAACCATAAACCCTAAATCCTAAACCCTAAAATCTTCTCCCTAAACCCCGAGCCCTAAACTCTTTTCCCTAAACACTAAACCCTAAACCCCTAGCTCTAAACCCTAAATAATAAGTCCTATACCCTAAACCCTTAGCCCTAAAGCCTAAACATCATAAAGCCTAAACCCTAAACCCTTAGCCCTAACCCTAAACAATTAGCTCTAAACCTTAAACATTAAGACCAAAATACTAAACCGTAAACCCGAAACCCCTAGTCCTACATCCAAAGTACTAAGCCTTAAACCGTAAACCTTGAGCCCAAAATTCTAAACCTAAACCGTAATCTCTAAACTTGAAACCATAAACACCCTAAACCATAAACCTATAAACCTTTTTCCTAAACCCTTAACCCTAAAAACCTAACACCTAAATCCTTCACCCTATACCCGGATCCCTAAACCCTAAACCCTAAACCCTAAAATCTTATCCCTAAACCCTAAACCCTAAACCCCGAGCCCTAAACCCTTTGCCCTAAACAATAAACCCTAAACCCGTAGCTCTAAACCGTAAAAATTACACTTAAACCGTAAACCGTAAACCCTAAACCCTTAGCCCTAAACCCTAAACACTTAGCTCTAAACCCTAAAACTTAAAACCTAAGCATAAACCCTAAACTTTAAACTATAAATCATAAAACATAAACCCTAAACTCTAAAACCTAAAATATAAAACCAATCAGGTCTAAACCATAAATCCTAAATTATAAACCCATTAAAACCTAAACCCTTAATCCTAAAGCCTAAAACCTATACCTTGATTCATAAACCGTAAACCCTTAACGTTAAACGCTAAACCATAAACCATAAAACCTAAACCCTAAACCTTGAGCCCTAAAAATAAACTCTAAACCCTTAACCTTAAACCCCGAGCCCTAAAGCCTAAAACCTAAACCCTAAACACTAAACCCTAAACAATAAACCCTAAACACCAAACCGTAAACCATAAGCCCTAAAACCTAAATCCTTAATTGTAAACCCCTAAACCTTAATCTCTTAGAACTAAACACAAAACCTTGAATAGAAAGCCCTAAATCCGTAACCCTAAACCCATATCCATCAATCCTAATCCCTAAACCATGAGCTCTAAACAATAAATCCTAAAACTTAAACCATGAGCACTAAACCCTAAACCCTAAACCCTTAGCCCTAAACCCTAAACATTAAACTATAAACTATAACCCTTAGCCCTAAACGCTAATCTCTAAACACTACTCCCTAAACCCGTAAACCTAAATCCTTATGCCTAAACCCTAAACCCTAAACTCTAAACCCTAAACCATAAACCATAAACTATAAACCATAAAACATAAAACATAAAACATTAAACATAAAACCTAAACCCTTAAGATCCTAAACCCTTAACCCGAAAAAAAAATTTAGTCTTGAAACATAAACCCTAAATTATGAGCCCTTAACCCTAAACCCTAAATCCTAAACTCGAACCATGAGCCATAAACCCTAATCCTAAAAACTAAAACCATAAACCCTAAACCTTGATCTTTGATCCCCGAACCTAAAATGCTAAATCCTAAACCCTAAACCGTGAACACCCTAAACACTAATCCCTAAACCCTAAATGCTTAGCCCTTAACCCGAAACCCTAAACAAAAGTAAAACATAAACCCTAAACCCTAATCACTAAACCCTAAAACCTAAATCCTAAACTCGATCCCTAAACCCTAAAACATAATCCATGAACCTCAAACTCTAAAGGTTATACCATAAAATCTAAACCCCGAGCCCTAAACCCTAAATCCCTATTACTAAAACCCCAAACCATAAACCCTAAACACTAAAACATAAACCCTAAACCCTAAACCCTAAACCATAAACCATTAGCCCTAAATCCTAAACCTTAAACCCTAAACCCTAAGCCCTAAACCATGATCCCTAAACCCTAAACCGTAAAACCTAAGCCCTAAACCAGTAAACCATAAATCCTAAGACCTAAAATATAGAACCTAAACTCTAAGCCCCAAACCCTAAAACGTAAACCATAAACACTAAATATTTACCCCTAGCCATAAACCATAAATCCTAAACCCTAATTCCTAGACCCTAAACCTAAACCCTAAACCTTCAACCATAAACCCTAAACACTAAACCCTAGCTCATAAGCCTTAAAGCCTAAAGCCTAAACCATAAGAAATTATGCTTTAAACACTAAATTAAAAATATGAAATCCTAAACCCTAAACCCTAAAAAATGATCACTAAACCCAAACCACTAAACCCTAAACCCTAAACTATAAGCCCTAAAACCTTAACCCAAAATCCTAAACTTTAAACCGAATGATATTCTAAACCCTAAACCCTAAACCCTAAACCCTTTACTTCCTAAACCCTAAACCCTAAATCCTAAACCTTCAATCCTAAACTCTAAACCGTAAACCCCATAAGTCCTAAAGCTGAAACCGAACCCTTAGCCCTAAATACTAAACCCAATACCCTAAACCCTAAACTATAAACCCTATACCATTCCCTAAACCTTAAACCCCTAGCCCTGAAACAAAAACCCTAAACTATAAATTTTTAGCCCTAAAATCTAAACTTTATACCATAAACCATGAGCCCTAAACCCTAAACAAACACTAAAACCTAAGCTCTAAACCCTAAATCCTAAACCCTAAAGTCTTATCGCTAAACCATAAACCCCAAGCCCTAAACCCTTTGCCATAAACACTAAACACTAAACCCTAAACCCTAGACCCTAAAATAAAACCCTAAACCTTAAGCCATAAACCCTAAACACTAAATCAGAGCCCATAAGCTCTAAAGCCTAAATCCCGAACCCTAAACATTATGCTTTGAACAAGAAACCCAAAATTTGAAACCCTAAAACTAAACATTAATCCCTTAACCCTAAACCCTAAACCCTAAACCGTAAGCCCTAAAACCTAAACCTAAAATCCTAAACTCTTAACCTTAAGTCCTAAACCCAAATCCCTAAACCCTAAACTTCCTAAACCCTAAACCCTAAACCCTTAAACCTAACCCTAAAAACTAAATCCTAAACCCGCAATCATAAACCTCAACCATAAAACCTAAACCATAAACCTTACAAATCGTAAAGCCTAAAACCTAAAACCTTATCCATAAATACTAACCCAACACCCAAAATCATAAACCATAATTGTATACCCTTCCCTATACCTTAAACACTCATTCTAAAACCTAAACCCTAAATCCCAAACCCCAAACACTAAATTGTTAGCCCTTAAATATAAACCTTATACCGTAAACCTTGAGCCGTAAACCCTAAACAAACACAAAAACCTAAGCTCTAAACCATAAATCCTAAATCCTAAACCCAAAAATCATATCCATAAACCCTAAACCATAATCCGTAAACCATAAACCATAAACCATAAACCATAAACCATAAACCCTAAACCCTAAACCCTTTACCCTAAACACTAAACCCTTAACCCCTAGCTCTAAACCCTAAACAATAAGCCCTAAACCATAAACCGTAAACCGTAAACCCTTAGCCCTAAAGCCTAAACACTTATCCCTAAAACCTAAACCCTAAATGTTAAGCACTAATCCTAAACCCTAAATTTTAAACTATAAATCATAAAACATAAACCCTAAACTCTAAAACCTAAATCTGTAAACCCAGCCAACCCTAAACCCTAAATACTAAACCTTAAGCCTTAAAAGCTAAATTGTAAACCCATTAAAACTTAAACCATTAACCTTAAGCCCTAAACCATAAAAACCGATCCCTTTATCCTAAAGCCTAAACCCTATACCCTCATCCATAAACCGTAAACCCTAAACGCTAAACCATAAACCCTAAACCCTAAACCCCGAGACCTAAAGCCTAAAATCTAAACCCTTAACCTTAAGCCCCTAGCCTTAAACCCTAAACCTTAATCAACGAGCCCTAAACCCTAAAACATAAACCCTAAACCCTAAACTCTAAAACTTAAACCAAAAACCCTAAACACCAAACCTTAAACCAAAAACCCTAAACACCAAACCCTAAACCATAAATACTAAACCTTAATCCCTAAACCCTAAATTGTAAACCCATTAAAACTTAAACCTTTATCCTTAAGCCCTAAACCATAAAAACTTATATCTTTATCCTAAAGCCTAAACCCTATACCCCGATCCATAAACCGTAAACCGTAAAAGCTAAACCTTAAACCCTAAACCATAAACCCTAAACCCTAAACTCTAAACCTCAACCTTAAACCCTAGCTTTAAACTGTAAACCTTAAACCCTAAGCCTTAAACCCTAAAACCTAAACCCACTAAACCCTAAAACCTAAACACCAAACCCTAAACAATAAACCCTAAAACCTAAATCCTAGATTGAAAACCCCTAAACCATAATCTCTTAGCCCTAAACCATAAAATTTCAATAGAAAACCCTAAATTCATAACCCTAAACCCATATCTATAAATCCTAATCCCTAAACCGTGAGGCCTAAATACTAAATCATAAAACTTAAACTATGAGCACTAAACCCTAAACCCTACACCCTTAGCCCTAAACCCTAAAAATTAAACTTTAAACTATAAACCCTTAGCCCTAAATGCTAATCCCTAAACCATGATCCCTAAACCCTTATCCCTAAACCCTAAACCCTAAACTTTGAACCGTGAACCCTAAACCCTAAACACTTATCCCTAAACCCTAAACTCTAAAGACGAAAACCTAAACCCTAAACCATAAACCATAAAACATAAAATCGAAACCCTAAAGATCCTAAACCCTTAACCCTAAACATTTAGTCTTGAACCATAAACCATCTAGTATGAGCCCTTAACCCTAGATCCTAAACCTTAAGTCATGAGCCATAAAGTCTAAACCATAAAAATAAAACCCTAAACCATGAACCCTAAACTTTAAATCCTAAACCCTAATCCCCGAACCCAAAATGTTATATCCTAAACCCTAAACCATGAACACCCTAAACTCGAAACCATAAACAAGTAAAACATAAACCCTAAGCCATAATCCATAAACCCTAAAAACTAAATCCTAAACCCCGATCCCTAAACCCTAAACCATAATCCCTTAACCTCGAAACCTAAAAACCTAAACCCAAAATCCTAAACCTTGAGCCCTAAACCTTAAAACCTTAATCGTAAACCCTAAACCATAAACCGTAAACCCCTAAACCCTAAACCCATATACTGACCCCTAAACCCTAAACAAAGATCCCTAAACCCTAAACCCTCATTCCTAACCCCTAAACCTTAAACCCTAAAGTATAAACCATAAACCCTAACACCTAAACATGAAACCCTAAACCATGAGCACTTAATGCTAAACCATAAACACTAAACCCTAAAATCTAAATCTTCATCCATAAATCCTTTAAACCCTAAATACTTTACCCTAAACCCTAAACCCTAAACTCTATATCCTATACTCTTATCCCTAAACCCTAAATATTAAAACCTAAATCCTAAACCATAAACCCTAAATGCTAAACCCTAAAACCTTGGCCATAATCCCTAAAACCTAAACCCTAAGGCCAAACCCTAAACCTTGAGCCCTAAACCCTAAACCGAAAACCCTAAACCCTAAACCCTATAATAATTAACCATAACACTTTTCCCTAAATTCTAAACCTTTGAATTAAACCCTAAACCCCTAGCTCTAAACCTTAAACACTAAGACCTAAATACTAAACCATAAACACGAAACCCTTAGTCCTACACCCAAAATGCCTAGCCTTACACCCTATCCCCGAGCCCTAAATCCTAAACCTAAACCGTAATCTCTAAATCCGAAACCATAAACCCTAAATAACCCCTAAACCATTAACCTTGAAACTTGACACCTAAATCCTCAACCCTATACCCTAAACCCTAAAAACTAAACCCTAAACCCTAAATCCTAAAACCTAAATGCTAAACCCAAAACCCAAAACACTAAACCCTAAAGTTTAAACGATGAAGCATAAACCATAAACCCTAAACCTTCAACCCCTAAAAAGCTAAACCCTAAACCCTAAACCCTTAGTGCTAAACCCAAAATCGAAAACCCTAAACACTAAACCCAAAACCTTTAAAACTTGATCCCTAAATGGTAAATCCATATCCCTAAACCCTAAACCCTAAACCCTAAACCCTTAGCCCTAATCCCTAAACATTAAACAATAAAGTATAACCCCTTTGCTCTAAATGCTAATCTCTAAACACTGCTTTCTAAACCCTTAGACCTAAATCCTTATCCCTAAACCCTAATCCCTAAATTCTAAACCCTAAACCATAAACCATAAACTATAAGCCATAAAAGATAAAACATAAAACATAAAATATAAATATAAGACATAAAACATAAAACCTAAACCCTTAAGATCCTAAACCCTTAACCATAAACATTTAGTCATAAACCCTAATCCTAAACCATGAGCCATAAACCCTAATCCTAAAAATTAAAACCATAAACCCTAAATCCTAAACCCTAAACCTTGATCCCCGATCCCCGAACTCGAAACACTAAATCCTAAACCCTAAACCATAAACACCCTAAACACTAAGCCCTAAACCCTAAATGCTTAGCCCTTAACCCAAAACCCTAAATAGTAAAATATAAACCCTAAACCTTAATCACTAAATCCTAAGCCCTAATCCCTAAACCTTAAAACATAATCGCTCAACCTCAAACTCTAAAGGTTAATGTTTTCCATAATGTATCCCTTGCTCATTTTGTGGCTAACTCCTTTCATTCTTCCCTCTCTTGTGCCTCAGTCATAATTTTTTTATTTTTAGGCACTCAAAACTTTTGGAAATGGCACCATTGGATAGAGCTCTTTCTCATCTTTCCAGAAGGTAAATTTTTCCTCGTAACTCCATGTATTTTTGAAGTTATCCGCTGTAGATTTTTTTGGGAATTTTCCCCTGAAATGCCCATGCAGCCTAATGAAATGGTGCCATGTGTCCTGGAAGTGGCGGGGTCGAGGAAAACTTTGTTTTTTACCAAGTAGTTGGCAAAGTTTGCAAAGGGATATTTCACCCTACGGGCCCGTCGGCAAATCATATTATGCCACATGTCCAAGGGGAGAAAATTGAAAAATCAACTAAGTGTTGTTGTAGGGAGAAATTTCTGAGGAAGGACCCACGCCCAATCACATTTTTCCATGTGTCCTTGTGGCACTCGGAATGGCAGAGCGCGGGGGAAGATTGGGATTTTTTCCCAAAGGGATTACGCAAAAGGAAAAACGTTTACCCAGGCCTCACATCCAAGAAGACTCTCGCCAGTGTCCTAGACTAGTAGAAGGTGGGGAGAATTTGGGAAATTTTCCCAAAGCAAAAATAAGGAAATTTCAAAGGAAAAAATCACCCTCAAACGCGAACTAATCACATCTTGCCACATGTCTAGTGGCGGCAAAAACTCAAGACAAGCTCGCATGGAAAATTCAAAGGGAAAGGCCTACAATGAATGAGGTTTTACCACATGTCTGAGTCAAGAAATAGGATCAAACAAGTGACGAGAAAATTTAAGAGGATAGGCCTTCACGCAATCACTACGTGCCACGTGTCCTTAGATCATCGGCTCGGTGGCGATTTTTTAGAAAATTTTCCAAAGGGCAAAACAATGGAAAATGAAGCATTAAAGGCTCACGCCCAATCAAAACATACCACATGGCACTGAAAATGGCGAAGCATGGGGAATTTTTGGAAAATTTTCCAAATGACCAAAAAGTGGAAAATTTAAAAAATTTTGCTTGCCAATCCGATTTGGCCCTGTTTTGCCCTAAAATTTCAAACGGCCATATCTTTCGATCCAGAGCTCGGTTTTTCACATTCTTTATATCAATGTAAATTTGGTGAAATTCTATACAAGTTTACGGGGTCATTTTTGCATTTTGATGAAGTTTGAGAGAGAAAATTGAAAACACCTCTCGCTCGCATTGTCTCCCAAAGCATGGCGAAGAATGGCTCGCATTGTCTCCTAGCATGGCGAAAAATGTTAGGTGATGGGCCTTTAAGGATGCCCATGCTGTTTTAATGTGTTTTGGGTCCGTGGTTGAAGATCTCCCACGCTTGCCCACATTTCTCTTTCCAGGGGGTCGTGGCTTACAATGTAAAAGCCAAATTTGGCTCATTTTCAAAGGGTTGAACATATTTATGTATTGCAGGGCCCTCTTTCACCAAAAAAAAGTGATTTTGTGGAAAAATTAGACCTGTTCTAGGATTGTAACATGTTTTTACCTCCCGGATGTTGTAATGCAAGTGGTTTTGACGTTAAAATGACAATACAGCTCGTGGAATTAGTTTTAATCCTCTGTTTGTGTTGTTTGATTCATTTCGACCCTCCATTATAGTTTTCAGTTTGTGCATGAAGTTTTGTTGCATTTTTATTAACTGTGTCAATCTATAGAAGTAAGAAATGCTCACCACTCCTTTGGTGCATCAACTTATTAGCACTAGTTTTCAGCTTTTTTACATTCTCTATCTCTGTCCACTTTGGACTTTAGAGTAGGATTTTGAGTTTAAAGCCTCTGTATAACTTGTAAGTGGTATATCTGATCGAAGAGTTGAGGAACCAGCCTCAAAACTAGGTATTCTTTTCCCATTTTATAAGTCCCATACTTGGGGAAAAGATTCAATGTTGTGCAATCACACTGGATGTCCAAGATGTCAAACTAGAATTCGATCAAAGCATCCGTAAGTGCTTTGCTTGATTTGTAAAAATAGTTAAACCATAAAACCTAAACTCTAAATCCCTAGTTCTAAAGACTAAAACATAAACCCTAAACCCTAAACCATAAACCCTTAGCCCTAAATCCTAAACCTTAAACCCTAAACCCTAAGTCCTAAACCATGATCCCTAAACCCTAAACCGTAAACCCTAAGCCCTAAACCTTAAACCATAAATCCTAAGACCTAAAATCCAAAACCTAAACTCTAAGCCCCAAACCCTAAAGCGTAAACCGTAAACACTAAACATTTACCCCTAGCCATAAACCCTAAATCCTAAACCCTAAGCCCTAGACCCTAAACCTAAACCCTAAACCTTGAGCCGTAAACCCTAAACACTAAACCCTAGCTCATAAGCACTAAAGGATAAAGTCTAAACCCTAAACATTGTGCTTTAAACACTAAACCCAAAATATGAAACCCTAAACCCTAAACCTTAAACAATCATCCCTAAACCTAAAACACTAAACCCTAAACCCTAAACCGGAAGCCCTAAAACCTAAACCCAAAATCCTAAACTCTAAACATTGAGCCCTATATTCTAAACCCTAAACCCTAAAATTCCTAAACCATAAACCCTATACCTTTAGCCCTAAGCCTAAACCTTAAGAATCCTCAACCTTCAATTCTAAACTCTAAACCGTAAACCCTAAACCGTAAACTCCATAAGTCCTAAAGCTAGAAACGTAAACCCTTAGCCCTAAATACTAAACACAATACCTTAAACCCTAACCATAAACCATATTCCATTCCCTAAACCTTAAACCCTCAGCCCTAAAACATAAACCCTAAAATATAAATCGTTAGCACTAAAATGTAAACCTTATACCGTAAACCATGAGCCCTAAACCCTAAACAAACATTAAAACCTAAGCTATAACCCTAAATCCTAAACCCTAAATTCTTATCCCTAAACCATAAACCATAAACCATAAACCTCGAGCCCTAAACCCTTTGCTATAAACACTAAACCATAAACCCTAAACCCTAGACCCTAAACCTTAATCCGTAAACCCTAAATGCTAAACCCTAGCCTATAAGCCCCAAAGTCTAAAGTATAAATCCTCAACATTATGCTTTAAACACTAAACCAAAAATTTGAAACCCTAAAACTAAACATTGATCCCTTAACCAAAAAATCCTAAACCCTAAACCCTAAACCGTAAGACCTAAAACCTAAATGTAAAATCCTAAACTCTCAACCTTGAGCCCTAAACCCAAAACCCTATACCCTAAACTTCCTAAACCCTAAACCCTAAACCCTTAGACATGACCCTAAACACTAAATCCTAAACCTTCAATCGTAAACCTTAAACCATAAAACCTAAACTGTAAACCCGACAAATCATAAAGCCTAAAACCTAAAACCTTATCCCTAAATACTAAACCCAATACCCAAAACCATAAACCATAAACCATATACCCTTCTCTATACCTTAAACCCTAATCCCTAAATCCTAAACCCTCAAAACTAAAAACTTAACACTTAAATCTAAACCTTATACCATAAACCCCGAGCCCTAAACCATAAAAAAACACTAAAACCTAAGCTCTAAACCCTAAACCCTAAATCCTAAACCCTAGAATCATATCCCTAAACCCTAAACCCTAAACCCTAATCCCTAAACCATAAACCATAAACCCTGAGCCCTAAACCCTAAACCGTAAACCTGTAAACCCGTTAACCCTAAACCCTAAACACTAAAGCTTAAGCCCTAAACACTAAATTATAAACCCATTAAAACCTAAACCATTAACCTTAAGCCCTAAACCATAAAAATTGATCCCTTTATCCTAAATCCTAAACCCTATACCTTGATCCATAAACCATAAACCCTAAATGCTAAACCTTAAACCCTAAACCATAAACTCTTAACCCTAAACCCTAAACCTTGAGACCCTAAAATATAAACTCTTAAACTTAAACCCCTAGCCTTAAACCCTATACCTTAAACCCCAAGCACTAAACCCTAAAACATAAACCCTAAACCCTAAAACCTAAACCAAAAACCCTAAACACGAAACCCTAAACTATAAACACTAAACCTTAATCCCTAAACCCTAAATTGTAAACCCATTAAAACCTAAACCCTTAACCTTAAGGCCTAAACCATAAAAATTGATCCCTTTATCCTAAAGCCTAAACCCTATACCCTGATCCATAAACCATAAACCTGTAAATGCTAAACCTTAAACCATAAACCCTAAACCCTAAACCCTAAACCCTATGACCTAAACCCTAAACTCTAAACCCTTGACCTTAAACCCCTAGCTTTAAACCCTAAACCTTAAACCCTAAGCCTTAAACCCTAAACTCTAAATCCTAACCCCCTAAACCATACTCTCTTAGCCCTAAACCCTAAACCTTGAATATAAAACCCTAAACTGTAACCCTAAACCGATATCCATAAATCCTAATCCCTAAATCTGTGACCCTAAATGATAAATCATAAAACTTAAACTTTGAGTACTAAACCCTAAACCCTAAACCCTAAACATTAAACTATAAACTATAATACCTTATCCCTAAACACTAATCCCTAAACTCTGATCCCTAAACCCTAAACCCTAAACCTTGAGCCATAAACCCTAAAACCTAAACACTTATCCCTAAACCCTAAACTCTAAACCCGAAACCCTAAACCATAAACCGTAAACCGTAAACCATAAAACATAAAACCTAAACCTTGAAGATCCTAAACCCTTAACCCTAAACATTTAGTCTTGAACCATAAACCCTAAAGTATGAGCCCTTAAATTTAAATCCTAAACCCTAAACCATGAGCCATAAACCCTAAACCTTAAACCCTAAACATTGATCCCTAAACCCAAAATGCTATATCCTAAACCCTAAACCATGAACACCCTAAACTTGAAACCATAAACAGTAAAACATAAATTCTAAGCCCTAATCCCTAAACCCTAAAACTTAAATCCTAAACCTTGATCCCTAAACCCCGAACCATAACCCCGAACCTCAAAACAAAAAAACCTAAACCCAAAATCCTAAACCTTGAGCCCTAAACCTTAAACCATTAATCGAATCCTAAACCGTAAACTGTAAACCCCGTAAACCCTAAACCCTAAACCCATATACCTTGACACCTAAACCCTAAACAAAGATCCCTAAACCCTAAACCCTCATTCCTAACCCCTAAGCCTTAAACCCTAAAGTATAAACCATAAACCCTAACCCCTAAACCCTAAACACTAAGAATGAAACCATAAACCATGAGCACTTAATGCTAAACCATAAACACTAAACCCTAAAATCTAAACCTTCATCCATAAATCCTTTAAACCCTAAACACTTTACCCTAAACCCCGAACCCTAAACTCTATATCCTATATTCTTATTCCTAAACCGTAAACATTAAAACCTAAACCATAAATCATAAACCATAAATGTTAAACCCTAAACCCTATAATAATTAACCATAAAACTTTAACCTAAATTCTAAACCTTTGAATTAAACCCTAAACCCCTAGCTCTAAACCTTAAACACTAAGACCTAAATACTAAACTATAAACCGTAATCTTTAAATCAAACCATAAACCCTAAATATATCCCCTAAACCCTTAACCCTAAAACCCGACACCTAAATCCTCAACCCTATACCCTAATCCGTAAACCCTAAACCCTAAAAAAATAAACCCTAAACCCTAAATCCTAAACCCTAAATGCTAAGCCCTAAACCCTAAACCCAAAACCCAAAACACTAAACCCTAAAGTGTAAACCCTGGAAGCATAAACTAAAAACCCTAAACCCTCAACCCCTAAAAAAGTAAACCATAAACCCTAAACCATTAGTGTTAAACCCAAAAACCAAAAACCTAAACTCTAAACCCAAATTCCTTAAACCTTAATCCCTAAACGGTAAATCCATAGCCCTAAACCCTAAATCCTAAACCCTAAAACCTAATACTTAAACCCTAAACCATACATTCTAAAGACTATTCTATAAACCCACTAAACCCTTAACCCTAAATCCTAAATCCTGATCCCTAAACCATAAACCCTAAACCCTTATCTATAAACCCTAAACGTTGAACCATCAACACTAAAACCTAAACCCTTAGCCCTAAACAATAAACCCTAAACAACAAAACCTAAACACTAAACTATAAATCGTAAGTTGTAAACTCTAAAACCTTAATCATAAACTCTAAAACATGAGACCTAAACCCTAAAATAACACTAAAATCTAAGCTCTAAATCTAAAACCCTAAACCCTAAACCATAAACCATAAACCATAAACTATAAACCATAAACCATAAACCCTAAGCCCTAAACCCTAAACCCTAAACCCTAAACCCCTAGCTCTAAACCCTAAATGTTAAGCCCTAATCCTAAACCCTACAATTTAAAATATAAATCGTAAAACATAAACCCTAAACTCTAAAGACCAAAATATAAACCCAATAATCCTAAACCCTAAACACTAAACCGTAAACCCTAAACCATAAATTGTAAACCCATTAAAAGATAAACCCTTAACCTTAAGCCGTAAACCATAAAAACTAAGCCCTTAATCCTAAATCCTAAACACTATACCCTATTCCATAAAACATGAACCCTAAACACTAAACCCTAAACCCTAAACGCTAAACCTTTAACCTTAAACACCAAACCCTAAACCATAAGGCCTAAAACCTAAATCCTAACTCGTAAAACCCCTAAACCATAATCTCTTAGTCGTAAATGCTAAACCTTGAATAGAAAACCATTAATCTGTAACCCTAAACCCATATCCATAAATCCTAATCCCTAAACCATGAGCCCTAAATGAAAAATCCTATAACTTAAACCACAAGCACTAAACCCTAAACCCTATACCCTTAGCCCTAAACCCTAAACATTAAAATATAAAATAAAACCCTTAGCCCTAAACGCTAATCCCTAAATAGTGATCCCTAAACCCTTAGACCTAAATCCTTATCCCTAAACCCTAAACCCTAAACCTTAAGCCCTAAACCCTAAACCCTAAATACTTATCCCTAAATCCTAAATTCTAAACCCTAAACCATAAACCATAAACCATGCACCATAAAAGATAAAACATAAAACCTAAACCCTAAAGATCCTAAACCCTTAACCCTAAACATTTAGTCTTGAACCATAAACCCTTAATTATGAGACCTAAACCCTAAAGATCCTAAATCCTTAACCCTAAACATTTAGTCTTGAACCATAAACCCTTAATTATGAGACCTTAACCCTAAACCCTAAACCCTAAACCATGAGCCATAAACTCTAAACCCAAAAACTAAAACCATAAAAACTAAACCCTAAACTCGTAAACCATAAACATTAAACATATAAACCTAGCCATAAACCCTAAATCATAAACCCTAATCCCTAGACCCTAAACCTAAACCCTAAACCTTGAGTCGTAAACCGTAAACATTAAACCGTAACCATAAGCCCTAAATCCTAAATCCTAAATCCTAAACATTGTGCTTTAAAAATTAAACAAAAATATGAAACCCTATACCATAAACCCTAAACACTCATCCCTAAACCCAAAACATTAAACCCTAAACCCTAAACTATAAGCCCTAAAACCTAAACCCAAAATCCTAAACTCTAAACCCGAGCCCTATATGCTAAACCCTAAACCATTAGCCCTAACCCTAAACCCTAAATCCTAAACCTTCAATCCTAAACTCTAAACCATAAACCCCATAAGTCCTAAAGCCAAAAACCTAAACCATGTTATCCAAAATGTTCCACTTGCACATTTAGTGGCTAACTCCCTTCATTACGCCCTCCCTTGTGCCTCAATCATAATTTTTTACTTTTTAGGAACTTAAAATTTTCTCGAAATGGTGCCATTGGATAGAGTTTTTTCTCAACTTTCCAGAAAGGTAAAGTTTTCCTCCTAACTCCATGTATTTTTGAAGTTATGGCTCGGCGGAGTTTTTATGGGAAATTTTCCCCTAGAAGGTCTGCTGAGCCAGTAATATGGTGCCACGTGTGAAAGGAAGTGGCGGGGGTCGGAGGAGAACTTGGAACTTTTACCAAGTGTTTGGAAAAGTTTTCAAAACAAATATTTTTCCCCAAAGGCCCACTGGTAAATCGGATTATGCCACATGTCCAAGGGGAAAAAATTGAAAAATTAACTAAGTGTTGGCGCCATGGAAAATTTCAAAAGGAAAGGCCCGTGCCCAATCATGTTATGCCATGTGTCCTATGGCATCGGACCGGTGGAGGGCGGAGGAAAGATTGGAATTTTGGAAAAGTGTTTTGGTAAAAAGAAATGGAGAAGTTTTTGGCCTGCTCCCTCGCCGACCCGGTCGGCCGAAGCAGGCACGTTTCCCGGGAGTCGGAGTTTTAGAGCATGGGGGAGATTGGGATTTTTTCCAAAAGCTAAAATGAAAAGAAAAATGTTTGCCCCAAGGGCCCGTGAAGAATGAAATGATGCCACATGTCCCGGATCGGTGGAAGGCAGGGAAAATTTGGGAAATTTTCCCAAAGAAAATGAAGGAAATTTCAGAAGGAAAAAATGCCCCCCCTAAACGCGAGCCAATGGAATCTTGCCACGTGTCCGGTGGCGGAAAAAAATACAGGAAAGGCCCGCAGGGAAAAGGAAAGGAAAATCCTGTAACCAATGGGGTTTCACCATGTGTCTGAGTCAGAAAATAGTCAAAAAGTGACAAAAATTTAGGAGGAAATGCCCGCAGTGAATCACCTACTGCCACGTGTCCTCATCTCATCACCCGGTAGGGATAAATGAATTTTTTTTCCAATGGCCAAAAGGTTGGAAAATGAAGCACGTAAGGTCTGCGTGTCCAATCGGAGCGTGCCACATGGTACCTAGAATGGCAGAGCATGGGGATTTTTGGGAAATTTTTCCAAATGAAAAAGTGGAAAATTTCAAAATTTTCGCCCGCCAATCCGTTTTGGCCCTGTTTTGCCCTAAAATTTCAAATGGCCATAACTTTCGATCCAGAGCTTAGTTTTTCACATTATTTATATCAATGGAAAGATGGTAAAATTATCTACAAGATTTCGGGGTCATTTTTGTATTTTGATGGATTTTGGAGAGAGAAAATTGGAAAACACCTATGACATGTGGTCATGAAAAGAAATGATGTTTCAACCACCGATTTTAATGAAGAATGACTCGCATTCTCTCCCAAAGATGGTGAAAAATGTCATGGGATGGACCTGTAAGGATTCCCATGCTAGTTTATTGCATTTTTGGTTGGTGGTTGAAGCTCTCCCATGTTTTCCTATGTTTCTCTCTCTTAGGGTCGTTGCAGATTTGTCATTTTTGTAAAAGCGATTTGGCTTTTTTTTTAAGGGTTGAACATTTTTCATGTATTGCAGGCTCCCTCTGTCAGTTTAAAAGTGATTTTGTGAAAAAACCAGACCTTCCATTATCCTCTGTTTGTGTTGTTTGATTCATTACTTACCTTCCATTACAGTTATCAGTTTGTGCATGAAGGTTTGTTGCATTTTTATGAAATATGTCAATCTACAAAAGTAAAAATGCTCACCACTCCTTTGGTGCATCACCTTATTAGCACTAGTTTTAGTTTTTGTGTTCCCTACCTCTGCCCCCTTTGGAATTTAGAGTAGGATTTTGAGTTTGAAACCTCTATATAACTTGCAAGTAATACACTTGATCAGAGGAGTTGAGGAACTAGCCTCTAAACTAGAGATTCTTTTCCCATTTTACAAGTCCCACACTTGGGGAAAAGATTCAATGTTGTGTAATCACACTGGATGTCCAAAATGTCAACTAGAATACTGATCAACATCCAAGGGTGCTGATGATTTTCACCAACAGTTTAGGCACGCACGGTGGGACCTTATAGGTCTTCATCTTCATTATAGCAGAATTGATGTGCATTTGTTGCAAGTTTCTTGCTTAAAAGAGCCCTAAATTACACATCTGGTGACTCCAAGGAAGAAGAATCAGCTGGTTTTAGCAGTGCAGACATGAAAAATCATGAGAAGAATCACCACAAGGTCAAGAGTTGGAGAAGAAGAGGTGTTGTTTGAGTATCTACAGATTATCCCTAAGAAGAAGGTAAAGAGGGAGGAGAATTCAAAGGTCTCCATCTCCACCAAATAGGACTCTATTGACTCCTCCACCGGTAGGCCTTTCATTCAATCAACAAGGGTTCTAAGGCCAATCGAATGGCACAAAACAACCCCTATGTCAACTTCACTAACAATAGCCAACTTGCCCTCAATGCACAAAATCCAATCCCGGTTGCAGCATTGAATAACATTCCATACTTTACTTGGAGAGAATCGGACCACTCCTGGTGATCATGTTAAGGATATTGCTAATATTTGTGTAATCCATGAGATCAATGAGATGCAAGTTGCTATAAAATTGCTGGAATCTTCGATCAAAGGGAAAGATTTGCAATGGTTCAGAGTCTTGCCTTAGATTCTATTCAAAATTGGAACCAGCTATGTATAGCCCTCCACGAGAACTTTAGAGAAAAGGGAGACAACTTGCACATTTTGGAACAGTGACAACCATCAAGAGAGCTCCCAATGAGTAGTGTCGACTTAAAATTTAGGTTTCAAATGAATTGGGAGAGAATTCCAATGGCAGTAAGGCCAGGTGGAATAACGTGCTTTTCTATATTACCTTAAAGCTTTAAATTTTGATATTTCTATGTTGATTCAATACATGGGAGGCACAATTATCCCTGTTGCTTATAACATTACCATTAGAGCTTAAAATTATTTGATTCAAGTGGCAAGCTAGCTCCTAGGCCTCTAATGCCATTGTTTCCAAGTTTAGAGAGCCCAAATATTAGTCAATTGCCTATTTTAACCCCTATTCCCACTCTAAGAAATCAGAATTCAAGTGGAGCTTCTACTTAATCTTCTAGTGCCTCAAATGAACTTCAAGAAGTCATGAAGCAATTGCAAGAATCTAGGCAATGAGCTGGTTACACTCAAGAGGTAGCAAGCCCAAGGTTTAAGACCTTTGTTCTAGCCTCAAGCTCACCGAACAGTAGCCATACTAGCCTCAAAGACCACCTAATCAAGTTGAAAATCAAAATCAAACAAGACCTCCTACCAATGTGACCATTTCAGCCCTATAATTTCAATGTTATATTTGCCTCTAAAGCCATAGTGCCAATGCAAAGCAACATGGCTCAAGAGTATGATTGGTTTTTTCCATGCAATGAACCTCACAACTAGTCTATGTGCTTCAACGGTGCCTTAAATCAAACATTAATGGTGACTACAACTAGTGTGGAGGGTGAAGGTAGTCAAGGAAAGAACTAACAATAAGACACATTCCAGCAGCAATCAGCTCCAAATGATACCACACTTTAAACTCGGCGCAGTGAAGATTTTTTTGGCATGAATCAAACAATTCCCCAAAATTTTGTAGCCAACAAAAGGTCAAAAAGGAGAAATTTGGGTGAAGAATAGCCATTGGCTGTAATTAATCCACAATCTTCTATTACCCCATAAATTATTGGCAAGCAAAATGCGTTCCAAACACGCAAGGACTGCCTAAAATAGTTCCTAGGCCAACTCAAATGCCATTTGATGCTACCCATGTATAAGAAATGAATGTGTAGGCCAAGGGATAAGCAGAGAGATGATTCATCTCCATTCAACATCATTGATCAGATGAAGAAGACAAATGTAAACATATCAATGTGGGAATCACTATCTATCCCAGGCAAAAGAGATTTCCTACAAGCTGCCATGAAGGACTGGTCAACTTCAAATTAGCAAGTCCAAATGCAAGAGAAGGTGCTCACAAATGATTCCCAGCCTGGGATGAATCATGGCGGACAGCAAGGTAAAATTTTGAAACCCCCTCCATTCTATGTTTCATTGATCATTGGAAACCAATTAGTACACAATTGCATGATTGATTCCGGGCAAGTAGTTCAAGAATGCCCAATTAAATAATTTTCAGCTAGGGATTAGATATGAATTCATATCCAAAGGGGTAGTGCAATTGGATGGGACAGTAGTAACAACAGTTGGAGTGAGAAAAAAGTTGAGTTTTACTTTGCATGCATGCCCCAATGTTGTTATTTTGAAAGATGTCTCGTAATAGATCTTCCACCACTCTTTTCCCTATGTTTGTCAAGGGATTTCACAACCAATATTGGATGGTACTTATCTACTGATTGGACACACATTTTGTTCACATTAAGCCTCACACTCTAAGCCAAATCAATAGCATTTGTTCAACGTTTGATTAAGAGGATTATCTAAGCACGAGATGAAGTCTGAAACCAAGGCTAGAAGCATTCCAGATCGACTCTTGATGAATGGGCAAACAAGGTGCATGATTTTGATCCTTATCAAGAAATAGAAGAATCTGAGCTAGGAGTCTATTGCATGCATGAAGAAAATCAGCCTATTCCTAGTATCACCAAGCTAAACCACAAGGATGGCAATGAGGTATGACAGCTTTTTTTTTTTTATGGATTAATGAGTAGACAAGGTGCAGGAGGGGAGATATGCTTGTTTCACATCAAGGAGTTAAGTATTATTCAGCTTTTAGATTTCAGGTTACATGCTCTAATAACACCGCTGAATATGAAACTTTGATACAAGGATTGCATTGGTCAATCAAGAGAGGAATAAAGAACTTGCAAGTCTTTGGTGATAGTGAGTTGATTGTCAACAAAGTTAAGGGGCAGCATGTTGTCTAGAATGATCCGCTCAAGTGCTACAAAAAAAGGGTGTGGGACCTAATTGAAGATTTTGAGGGCTTTAGCATCAAATCCATTCCTAGAAAAGAGAACCAAGTTGCTAGCAATGACTTGCAGTAGCAGTTGGAGAAGCCTTTGACGTTGTTGAAAGCATCCAAAAAGACAAGATACATCCAAACATCCATGTTATTGTAATGCCTTGTGCCATACAAAAAGTAAGTTGGCAAGTGTTTGAAAATGACCAACAAATCATCCATTTCTTGCAAGGAGAGGATGAGTTCTTAGCTAAAAATCAGAAAAGTTGGAACAATAGTATGGTGACCAAGTGGTACAGCTGAAAACCAACAAACTACCAAAGTGACTTATTACTTTGGAGTCCATTTTCAATCCTAATGATCAGTTTAGGAAGGAGAAAGAAAACATCCAAGTCAAGGGAGAAGATTCAGTGTCCATCTTGGTGGAAGAGGGAAAATCACTCCAAGTTGGTAAAGTGACAACCGAGTAAGAAAAGTACGAGTTCATATAACTTTTTCAAGAATTCCCTGATGTGTTTGCTTGGAGCTATGAATATTTGAAGGGTTTCAATCCCAAGTTAGCTCAACATACCATTGAATTGGATCCAAGTACTAAACCCATCAGGAAAAAACAAAGACTAGTCAATCCACACATGGTTCCTCTCATGAGAAAAAAAATTGAATAAGTTGATAGAGTTAAGAATCATATTCCCTATCAAGAATTCTAGTTGGGTGGCCAACTTAGTTCTAGTTAGAAATAAAAGTGGGGAAATCAGATTGTGTGTTGACTTCAGAGATTTGAATAGAGCATCTCTCAAGGATCATTATCCACTTCCTTCCATAGAGCAGATTTTACAAGTTGTTTGCAACTTTGAGAGGTTTTCATTACTTGATGGCTATTGAGGGTAGAATCAAATTATGGTGAAAGAAGAAGATCAGTTCAAGACAACCTTTACAATCAAATGGGAACTTATACATACAGGAAAATTCCATTTGGGCTATTCAACGTTGGAGCTACTTTCCAAAGGGTAATAGACATGGCATTCAAGGATTTGATTAACAACATGGTGCTGATATATCTTGATGATATCACTATTTTTTCAAAAATGAAGCGAGACCATCTCTTTCATTTGAGACAAGTGTTCCAAAGGTGTAAAAGATTTGGAGTATCCTTGAATCCTAAAAAGTGTATTTTTCTAACCCATGAGGGGAAGCTCCTTGGCCACATTGTCTCCAAAGAAGGATTAGCAATTGATCCAAAAAGAGTTGAAGCCATAAAAGAAATATTATTGCCAAGCCACAAGAAGGCCGTTCAAATTTTCTTGGGGAGAATAAATTTTGTTCGAGAGGTTTGTCCCAAATTTTGCAGCCCTAGTCAAGCCTATCACCAAGATGTTAAAGAAAAGAATAGATTTCAAATGGACAAAAGAAGGTAAAGAAAGTTTTGAAGCAATCAAATAAGCCATCTCTCAAGCCCCAACTCTCATTAACCTAGATTTCTCCAAGGATTTAATCCTCTATGCATTTGGGGGTGATGATACTATTTCTAAAATTTTGGTATAGTAGAACAAAGACAATGATGAACAGCCAATTACTTTCTTCAGCTAAAGCCTGGATGACTATGAGGTGATATATTATTTAATTGAGAAGCATGTTCTTGTAGTAATCGAAGCTTGAACAAATTCAAGCATCTAGTTTCAAACAACAAGGTTTAGTTGTTGGTTTCTCATGTGGGAGTTAAAGATTTCCACCTCAACAAAGACTTGAATGAAAAAAGGCCAGGTTGGATTACTTGTGTCATGGAGTATGACATAGAGATCAAAGTCACCAAGTTGGTCAGAGGAAAAGAATTGTGTGAGAATCTGATTTTGAGCAAACTAAAAGAAACATGCAATGAGAAGGAGGTTGTTTTGGCATTGCAAGACAACCATGAGCAAGGAAGTACTCAAGAGGAGAATGATGGTGTCCTCACTCCTTGCTACACCCAAGACATAATGCACTTCCTAAGCATAGGTCTATGCCCTCCAGAGATGAACAAGACCAAAATAAGACACTTAAGATTGCAAGTTGTCCCATATGCCCTTGTTGACGGTGTTGTGTTCAAAAAGGACGTGAATGGAGTGTTGTTGAGATGCATTGGTACAAATTAGATTCATAGGGTGTTGGAAGAGTTTCATGGTGGATCATTTGGTGGTTAGTTTGTACCAAGAGTGAAAAATCTAAATATCATGAAGGCTGGCTATTATTGGCCCAAGATTTTTAGTGATTCTATCCATGGATCAATAGGTGCAAGAATTGTGCATTCTTCATAGGTAAAGAGAGACTAGCTACCCTTCCATTGCATCCAATTTTAGTTGACCAGCCATTCATGCAATGGGGTTTAGACTTCATAGGAGTCATTAATCCTAATTTAGGTCAAGGGAACAAATGGATTCTAATAGTAATAGATTACTTCACCAAGTGGACTGAAGAAGTAGCACTCAAGGAAGTAAATGAATCTAGCATCCTAGATTTTTATGAGGGAATAACAACCAGATTTGGCATACCTATTACAATAATATCAGATATCATATTGGCATTCATTAGGTCCAAGGTGACTGAATGGGCTATCAAGAATGGAATCTACCTAATCACTTCATCAAATTATTACCCTCAGGGTAATGGCCCGGCTGAATCTACAAACAAGAACTTGTTGAGAATCATTAGGAGGACTCTTGATGAAAATCAAAGGTTTTGGCATACCAAATTGAAATCAGCCTTATGGGCTGATAGGATAACTCCCAAGAGATCTACAGGTAACTCTCCATTTAAGCTTGTTTATGGGAGAGAGGCAATTTTTCCCATGTCACTTGAGTTGCCAACATTGGAACTCATGAAACAGTTGAAGTTGTTGGAGTTTGAGCCCATGGAGGTTAGATATGTAGAATTGATGGAGCTATAAGAAATCATAAATCAAGCATCTCGAGCAATGGAGAAGGATCAAGATTTGATCAAGAATACCTTTGATAACAAGGCCAAGGATAGATCTTTCCAAGTTGGAGATATAGTGTTAAAATGGGATGTAGACAGAGAAAAACTTGGAAGGCATTCAAAATTTGATGCCATTTAGAGTGGCCCATACATGGTCACAAAGTGTAAGGACAACAATTCTTTCCAATTGTCTTCATTTGATGGCAAATAAATGTAGATTCCAGTCAATGGAATCCATCTAAAGCATTGCTACTGAAGGGAATTCTCCACCTTGTACATATTAGCTTAGGTTTTCATTCCTCCAAGTTCTTGTGCACATTTTCTTGTTGTAGATTAGTTTGCTTTCCATAAGTGCTTTGGCACAAGCTTGTTGTTCCTAGAATGTTCCACCCTCCATCTTCCTCTTTACAAGATGTTCTAATTAGTTAGGGTACCAAGAACCTAAACACTCGATCCCTAAACCCAAAATGCTATATCCTAAACCCTAAACCATGAACACCCTAAACCTGAAACCATAAATAGTAAAACATAAACCCTAAGCCCTAATCCCTAAACCCTAAAACCTAAATCCTAAACCCGATCCCTAAACCCCGAACCATAATCCCCGAACCTCAAAACAAAAAAACCTAAACCGAAATCCTAAACCTTGAGCCCTAAACCTTAAACCCTTAATCATAAACCCTAAAGCGTAAACTGTAAACCCCTTAAACCCTAAACCCTAAACTTTAAACCCATATACCTTGACCCTAAACCCTAAAAAAGATCCCTAAACCCTAAACCCTCATTCCTAACCCCTAAACCTTAAACCTTAAAATATAAACCATAAACCCTAACCCCTAAACCCTAACCCCTAAACATGAAACCATAAACCATGAGCACTTAATGCTAAACCATAAACACTAAACCCTAAAATCTAAACCTTCCTCCATATATCCTTTAAACCCTAAACACTTTACCCTAAACCCTAAACCCTAAACTCTATATCCTATATTCTTATTCCTAAACCGTAAACATTAAAACCTAAACCATAAACCATAAACCCTAAATGCTAAACCCTAAAACCTTGGCCATAATATCTAAAACTTAAACCCTGAGGAAAAACCCTAAACCCTAAACCTTGAGCCCTAAACCACTAACCATAAACCGTAAACTATAAACCCTAAATCCTAAATCCTATAATAATTAACCATAACACTTTCCCTAAATTCTAAACCTTTGAATTAAACCCTAAACCCCTAGATCTAAACCTTAAAAACAAAGACCTAAACACTAAACTATAAACCATAATCTCTAAATTTGAAACCATAAACCCTAAATAACCCCTAAACCCTTAACCCTATACCCCGATCCCTAAACCCTAAACCCTAAAAACTAAACCCTAAACCCTAAATGCTAAACCCTAAACCCTAAACCCCAAACCTAAAACACTAAACCCTAAAGTGTAAACCCTGAAGCATAAACCAAAACCCTAAACCTCAACCCCAAAAAAAAACTAAACCATAAACCCTAAACCCTTAGTGCTAAACCCAAAACCAAAAACCTAAACACTAAACCGAAATCCCTTAAACCTTAATACCTAAATGGTAAATCCATAGCCCTAAACCCTAAATCCAAAACCCTAAACCTCGAGCCCCGAACCCTAAACCCTAAACCCTAATACTTAAACCCTAAACCATACATTCTAAAGCCTATTCTATAAACCCACTAAACCCTAAACCCTAATCTCTTATCCCTAAACCCTAAATCCGAATCCCGATCCCTAAACCATAAAACCTAAACCCTAATTTGTAAACCGTAAACATTGAACCATCAACACTAAAACCTAAACCCTTAGCCCTAAACCCTAAACCCTAAACAACAAAACCTAAACACTAAACTATAAATCGTAAGTTGTAAACTCTAAAACCCCGATCATAAACTCAAACCCGAGACTTAAACCCTAAACAAACACTAAAACCTAAGCTCTAAATCTAAAACCCTAAACCCTAAACCCTAAAATCTTATCCTGAACCCTAAACCCTAAACCCTAAACCCTAAACCATAAACCCCGAGCCCTTAACCCTTTACCCTAAACACTAAACCCTAAACCCCTAGCTCTAAACCCTAAATGCTAAGCCCTAATCCTAAATCCTAAAATTTAAAATATAAATAAGTAAAACATAAACCCTAAACTCTAAAACCCAAACTATCCTTCCTCAGTAAATCTAGTCAATCCTAAACCCTAAACACTAAACCATAAACCCTAAGCGATAAATTGTAAACCCATTAAAAGCTAAACCCTTAACCTTAAGCCCTAAACCATAAAAACTAAGCCCTTAATCCTAAATCCTAAACACTATACCCCGATCCATAAACTGTAAACCCTAAACGCTAAACCCTAAACCCTAAACACTAAACCTTTAACCTTAAACGCCTTACCTTAAACCCTATACCTTAAACCCTAAGCCCTAAACCGAAAAGCCTAAACCCTAAACCATAAACCATAAACCCTAAACACAAAACCCTAAACCATAAGGCCTAAAACCAAAATCTTAACTCGTAAACTCCATAAACCATAATCTCTTAGCCCTAAACCCTAAACCTTGAATAGAAAACCATTAATGTAACCCTAAACCCATATCCATAAATCCCGATCCCTAAACCATGAGCCCTAAATGCAAAATCCTATAACTTAAACCATGAGCACTAAACCCTAAACCCTTAGCCATAAACCCTAAACATTAAACTATAAAATAAAAACCCTTAGCCCTAAACACTAATCCCTAAACCCTTAGACCTAAACCTTTATCCTTAAACCCTAAACCCTAAACCCTAAACCATAAACACTTATCCCAAAATCCTAAATTCTAAACCATAAACCATAAACCATGCACCATAAAAGATAAAACATAAAACCTAAACCATTAAGATCCTAAACAATTAACCCTAAACATTTAGTCTTGAACCATAAACCCTTAATTATGAGACCTTAACCCTAAACCCTAAACCCTAAACCATGAGCCATAAAATCTAAACCCAAAAAGTAAACCCTAAAGCGTAAACCATAAACACTAAACATATACCCCTAGCCATAAAACCTAAATCATAAACCCTAATCCTTACACCCTAAACCTTGATTCGTAAACCATAAACATTAAATCTGTAACCATAAGCCCTAAAGCCTAAATGCTAAATCCTAAACATTTTTCTTTAAACATTAAAAAAAGATGAAACCCTATACCATAAACCCTAAACACTTATCCCTAAACCCAAAACATTAAACCCTAAACCCTAAACCGTAAGCCCTAAAACCTAAACCCAAAATCTTAAACTCTAAACCTTGAGCCCTATATTCTAAACCCTAAACTTCCTAAAAACCCCTAAATCCTAAACCTTCAATCCTTAACTTTAAACCGTAAAGCCCATGAGTCCTAAAGCCAAAACCTCGAACCATGTTATCAAAAATGTTCCCCTTGCACATTTAGTGGCTAACTCACTTCATTATTCCCTCCCTTGTGCCTCAGTCATAATTTTTACTTTTCAGGCACTCAAAAATTTCTTGAAATGGCGCCATTGGATAGATATTTTCTCAACTTTCCAGAAAGGTAAAGTTTTCCTCCTAACTCCATGTATTTTTGAAGTTATGGCTCGGTGGAGTTTTTGTGGGAAATTTTCCTGGAAGGCCCGCAGCTAGTAATATGGTGCCACGTGTCAAAGGAAGTGGTGGGGGTCGGAGGAAAACTTGGAATTTTTACCAAGTGTTTGGAAAAGTTTTCAAAAGGAATATTTTTCCCTGCAGGCCCACCGATGAATCGGATTATGCCACGTGTCCAAGGGGAAAAAATTGAAAAATTGACTAAGTGTTGGTGCCATGGAAAATTTCAAAAGGAAAGGCCCATGCCCAATCATGTTATGCCACGTGTCCTATGGCATCGGACCAGCGGAGGGTGGAGGAAAGATTGGAATTTTGGCAAAGTGTTTTGGTAAAAAGCAATGGAGAAGTTTTGGCCTGCTCCTCGCCGACCGATTAAAGCAGCCACGTGTCCCTGGGGTCAAAGTTTTAGAGTGTGGGGGAGATTGGGATTTTTTCCAAAAGCTAAAATGAAAAGAAAATGTTTTCCCCAATGGCCCATGGAGAATGAAATGATGCCACGTGTCCCGGACTGGTGTAAGGCGGGGAAAATTTGGGAAATTTTCCCAAAGAAAAAAGAAGGAAATTTTAGAAGGAGAAAATGCCCCCCTCGAACGCGAGCCAATGGAAGCTTGCCACATGTCCTAGAGCGGAAAAAATACAAGAAAGGCCCGAAGGGGAAAAGGAAAGGAAAATCCCGCAACCAATGGGGTTTCACCACGTGTCCGAATAAGAAAATAGTTAAAAAGTGATGAAAAAATTCAGGAGGAAATGCCCGCGGAAAATCACCTGCTGCCACGTGTCCTCAACTCATCGGCTCGGTGGGGATAAATGAAATTTTTTTCCAATAGCCAAAATGTTGGAAAATGAAGCACAGAAGGTCTGCGTCTAATTAGAGTGTGCCACATGGCACCCAGAATGGTGGAGCGTAGGGATTTTTTGGGAAATTTTCCCAAATGCAGAAAGTGGAAAATTTCAAAATTTTCACCTACCAATCCGTTTTGGCTTTGTTTTGCCCTAAAATTTCAAATGGCCGTAACTTTCGATCTAGAGCTCGATTTTTCACGTTCTTTTTATCAATGTAAAGATGCTAAAATTATCTACAAGATTCTAAGGTCATTTTTGTATTTTGATGGATTTTTGAGAGAGAAAATTATAAAACACCTCTGGCACGTGGTCATGAACAGAAATGACGTTTCAACCACAATTTTTAATGAAGAATGGCTCGCATTCTCTCCCAGCATGGTGAAAAATGTCATAGGATGGACTTGTAAGGATGCCCATGCCATTTTATTGCATTTTGGTTAGTGGTTGAAGCTCTCCCATGTTTTCTTGCATTTCTCTCTCTTGGGGTCTCTTTTGCATTGTAAAAGCAAGATTTGGCTCATTTCTTGAAGTGTTGAACATTTTTCATGTATTATGTGCTCCTCTATCACTTTGAAAGTGATTTCATGAAAAAACTAGACCTTTTCAAGGATGCAACCTGTTTTTCCTCTCAAGTATTGTAATGTAAGTGTTTTTATGTTAAAAATGATAATGCGCAGCTCTGTGAATGAGTTTTAATCCTCTTTTTGTGTTGTTTGATTCATTTCGACCTTCCATTACAGCTTATCGGTTTGTGCATGAAGGTTTGTTGCATTTTTACAAACTATGTTAATCTACGAAGTAAAAATGTTCACCACTCCTTTGGTGCATCACCTTATTAGCACTAGTTTCAGTTTTTTGGATTCCCTACCTCTGTACCATTTGGAATTTAGAGTATGATTTTGAGATTAAAACCTCTGTATAACTTGCAAGTAATAAACTTGATCAGAGGAGTTGAGGAACCAACCTCTAAACTGGATATTCTTTTCCCATTTTACAAGTCCCACACTTGGGGAAAAGATTCAATATTGTGTAATCACAATGGATGTCCAAAATGCCAACTAGAAGTTTAATCAACATCCAGGGGTGCTACTGATTTGCACCAATAGTTTTGGCATGTGCGGTGGGACCTTATAGGTCTTCATCTTCATTACAAAGAGAATTGATGTGCATTTGTTGCAAGTTTCTTGTTTAAAAGAGCCCTAAATTACACATCCGCGACTCCAAGGAAGAAGAATCAGCTGGTTTTAGCAAGCAGACATGAAAAATCATGAGAAGAATCACCACAAGGTCAAGAATTGGAGAAGAAGAGGTGTTGTTTGAGTATCTACAGTTATCCCTAAGAAGAAGGTAAAGAGGGAGGAGAACTCAAAGGTCTCCATCTCCACCAAATAGGACTCTATTGACTCCTCCACCCGGTAGGCCTTTCATTCAATCAACAAGGGTTCTAAGGCCAATCGAATGGCACAAAACAACCCCTATGTGAACTTCAGCTGGCAGAGCCCACTTGCCCACAATGCACAAAATCCAATCCCGATTGCTGAGCATCGAATAACATTCCATACTTTACTTGGAGAGAATCGGACCATTCTGGTGATCATGTTAAGGATATTGCTAATATTTGTGCAATCCATGAGATCAATGAGATGTAAGTTGCGGTCAAATTGCTTTGACATCTTCATTTAAAGGGAAAGATTTGAAATGGTTCAAGATTCTTGCCTTAGGTTCTATTCAAAATTGGAACCAGCTATGTATAGCCCTCCATGAGTAGTTTGGAGAAAAGGGAGACAACTTATTCATTTTGGAACAATGACAACCATCAAGAGAGCTCCCAATGAGTAGTGATTGACTTCAACTTTAGGTTTCAAATGACTTGGGAGAGAATTCCGGTGGCAAGTAAGGCCGGTGGAATAAGGTTCTTTTCTATATTACCTTAAAGCTTTAAATTTTGATATTTTTATGTTGATTCAATCCATGGGAGGCACAACTATCCTGCTACTTATAACATTACCATTAGAGCTTAAAATTGTTTGATTCAATTTGGCAAGCTAGCTCCTAGGCCTCTAATGCCATTGTTTCCAAGTTTAGAGAGCCCCAATACTAGTCAAGTGCCTATTTTAGCCCCTATTCCCACTCCAAGAAATCAAAATTCAAGTGGAGATTCTACTTCATCTTCTTGTGCATCAAATGAACTTCAAGAAGTCATGAAGCAATTGCAGAATCTAGGCAATGAGCTGGTTACACTCAAGAGGTAGCAAGCCCAAGGTTTAAGACCTCCATTCCAGCCTCAAGCTCAGCCAAACAGTAGCCATACCAGCCTCAAAGACCACCTAATCAAGTTGAAAATCAAAATCAAACAAGACCTCCCGCCAATGACCATTTCAGCCCTATAATTTCAATGTTATATTTGCCTCTAAAGCCATAGTGCCAATGCAAAGCAACATGGCTCAAGAGTATGATTGGTTTTTTCCATGCAATGAACCTCACAACTAGTCTATGTGCTTCAACGGTGCCTTAAATCAAGCATTAATGGTGACTACAAATGGTGTGGAGGGTGAAGGTAGTCAAGGAAAGAACTAACAATAAGACACATTACAGAGTAATCAACTCCAAATGATACCACACTTTAAACTCGGGGCAGAAGATTTTTTTGGCATGAATCAAACAATTCCCTAGAATGTTATAGCCAACACAAGGTCAAAAAGGAGAAATTTGGGTGAAGAATAGCCATTGGCTCCAATTAATCCACAATCTTCTATAACTCCACAAATTATTGGCAAGCAAAATGCAGTTCCAAACACGCAAGGCGCCTAAAATAGTTCCTAGGCCAACTCGAAATGCCATTTGATGCTACCCATGTATAAGAAATGAATGTGCAAGCCAAGGGATATCAGAGAGATGATTCATCTCCATTCAATATCATTGATCAGATGAAGAAGACAAATGTAAACATATCAATGTGGGAATCACTATCTATCCCATTCCAAAGAGATTTGCTACAAGCTGCCATGAAGGACTGGTCAACTTCAAATTAGCAAGTCCAAATGCAAGAGAAGGTGCTCACAAATGATTCCCAGCCTGGGATGAATCATGGCGGACAGCAAGGTAAAATTTTGAAACCCCCTCCATTCTATGTTTCATTGATCATTGGAAACCAATTAGTACACAATTGCATGATTGATTCCGGGGCAAGTACTTCAGGAATGCCCAAGTAAATAATTGATCGGCTAGGGATTAGATATGAAGTCATATCCAAAGGGGTAGTGTAATTGGATGGGACAACAGTAACAACAGTTGGAGTGATAAAAAACTTGAGTCTTACTTTGCATGCATGCCCCAACGTTGTTGTTTTGCAAGATGTCTTAGTAATAGATCTTCCACCACTCTTTTCCCTATGTCCGTCAAGGGATTTCTGCCAAGATTGGAGGGTACTTATCTACCGATTGGACACACATTTTGTTTAGAACAAGATATGGAACTAAATCCACAATCAGATCTCGAGCCTATTGCAAACTTTCACATTGAGCCTCACACTCCAAGCCAAATCAATAGCATTTGTTTAGCATTTGATCAAGAGGATTATCCGACCATAGATGAAGCCGACACCAAGGTTGGAAGCATCCCAGATTTGACTCTTGATGAATGGGTAAACAAGGTGCATGCTTTTGATCCTTATCAAGAAATAGAAGAATCGAGCTAGGGTCTATTGCATGCATGAAGAAAATCAGCCTATTCCTAGCATCACCAAGCCAAACCACAAGGATGACAATGAGGTATGGTAGTTGTTTTTGATGGATCAAGGAGTAGACAAGGTGCAGGAGGGGGAGATATGCTTGTTTCACCTCAAGGATTTAAGTATTATTCAGCTTTTAGATTTCAGTTTGCATGCTCTAATAACACTGCTGAATATGAAACTTTGATACAAGGATTGCATTGGTCAATCAAGAGAGGAATAAAGAACTTGCAAGTCTTTAGTGACAGTGAGTTGATTGTTAACCAAGTTAAGGGGCAGCATGCTGTCAAGAATAATCTGCTCAAGTGCTACAAAAATAGGGTGTGGGACCTCATTGAATATTTTGAGGGCTTTAGCATCAAATCCATTCCTAGAAAATAGAACCAAGCTGTTGACAGGCTTGCAGCATTTGGAGCAGCCTTTGACGTTGTTGAAAGCATCCAAAAAGACAAGATACAGCCAAACATCCATGTGATTGTAAGGCCTTTAGTTCCATAAAAATTTAAGTTGGAAAGTGTTTGAAAATGACCAACAAATCATCCATTTTTTGCAAGAAAAGAATGATTTCTCGGCTAAAAATCAGAAAATTTGGAAAAGCGCAGTATGGTGACCGAAAGTGGTACAACTGAAAACCAACAAACTACCAAAGGGACTTATTACTTTGGAGTCCATTTTCAATCCTAATGATCAGTTTAGGAAGGATAAAGAAAACATCCAAGTCAAGGGAGAAGATTCGGTGTCCATCTTGGTGGAAGAGGGAAAATCCCTCCAAGTTGGTAAAGTGACAACTGAGCAAGAAAGCTACGAGTTCATACAACTTTGTCAAGAATTCCCTGATGTGTTTTCTTGGAGCTATGAATATTTGAAGGGTTTAAATCCCAAGTTAGCTCAACATACCATTGAATTGGATCCAAGTACTAAACCCATCAGGAAAAAACAAAGACCAGTCAATCCACACATGGAGCGTCTCATGAGAAAAAAATTGAATAAGTTGATAGAGTTAAGAATCATATTCCCTATCAAGCATTCTAGTTGGGTGGCCAACTTAGTTCTAATTAGAAATAAAAGTGGGGAAATCAAATTGTGTGTTGACTTCAGAGATTTGAATAGAGCATCTCTCAAGGATCATTATCTACTTCCTTCCATAGAGTAGATTTACAAGTTGTTTGCAACTTTGAGAGGTTTTCATTACTTGATGGCTATTGAGGGTAGAATCAAATTATGGTGAAAGAAGAAGATCAGTTCAAGACAACCTTTACAACCAAATGGGGAACTTATGCATACAGGAAAATGCCATTTGGGCTATCCAACGTTGGAGCTACTTTCCAAAGGGTAATGGACATGGCGTTCAAGGATTTGATTAACAACATGGTGCTGATATATCTTGATGATATCACTTGTTTTTTCAAAAATGCAAAGAAACCATCTCTTTCATTTGAGACAAGTGTTCCAAAGGTGCAAACGATTTGGAGTATCCTTGAATCCTAAAAAGTGTATTTTTCTAACCCATGAGGGGAAGCTCCTTGGCCACATTGTCTCCAAAGAAGGATTAACAATTGATCCAAAAAGAGTTGAAGCTATAAAAGAGCTACTATTGCCAAGCCACAAGAAGGCCGTTCAAAGTTTCTTGGGGAGAATAAATTTTTTTCAGAGGTTTGTCCCAAATTTTGCAGCCCTAGTCAAGCCTATCACCAAGATGTTAAAGAAAAGAATAGATTTCAAATGGACAAAAGAAGGCAAATAAAGTTTTGAAGCAATCAAATAAGCCATCTCTCAAGCCCCAACTCTCATTAACCTAGATTTCTCCAAGGATTTAATCCTCTATGCATTTGGGGGTGATGATACTATTTCTACAATTTTGGCCAAGGGCACAAATATATTCTAATGATAATAGATTACTTCACCAAGTGGACTGAAGTAGTAGCGCTCAAGGAAGCAAATGAATCTAGCATCCTAGATTTCTATGAGGGAATAGCAACTGATTTGGCATACCCGCTACAATAATATCGGATAATGCATTGGCATTCATTGGGTCTAAGGTGACTAAATGGGATATCAAGAATGGGATATACCTAAGCACTTCATCAAATTTTTACCCTCGGGGTAATGGCCAAGCTGAATCTACAAACAAGAACTTGTTGAGAATCATTAGGAGAACTCTTGATGACAATCGAGGTCTTGGCATACCAAATTGAAATCAGCCTTATGGGCTGATAGGATAACTCCCAAGAGATCTACGGGTAACTCTCCATTTAAGCTTGTTTATGGGATAGAGGCAATTTTTCCATATCACTTGAGTTGCCAACATTGGAACTCATGAAACAGTTGGAGTTGTTGGAGTTTGATCCCATGGAGGTTAGATATGCGAAATTGATGGAGCTCAAGAAATCAGAAATCAAGCATCCCGAGAAATAGAGAAGTATCAAGCTTTGATCAAGAAGACCTTTGATAAAAAAGGCCAAGGATAGATCTTTCCAAGTTGGAGATCTAGTGTTAAAATGGGATGCGAGATAGAGCAAAGCGGGAAGGCATTCAAAACTTGATGCCATTTGGAGTGGCCCATACATGGTCACAAAGTGTAAGGACAACAATGCTTTCCAATTGTCTTCATTTGATGGTGAAGAAATGCATATTCCAATCAATGGAATCCATCTAAAGCATTACTACCTGAAGGGAATTCTCCACTTTGTACATATTAGCTTAGGTTTTCATTCCTCCAAGTTCTTGTGCACATTGTTTCTTTGTAGATTAGTTTTCTTTCCCTAAGTGCTTTGGCACAAGATTTTGTTCTGGAATGTTCCACCCTCAATCTTCCTCCTTGTAGTGTTCTAATCGGTTGGGGTACTAAGAAGAGCTATTTATGACTCCATGCCCAATGGATTGCTTGAGCAACTGGTAATTTCATCCAGAGGTAGATGACCCCTCCGAGTCACCAAAATTGTTATCCAAAATGTTCCTCTTACACATTTAGTGGCTAACTCCCTTCATTCTTTCCTCCCTTGTGCTTCAGTCATAATTTTTGCTTTTCGGACACTCAAAAATTTCTAGAAATGATGCCATTGGATACAGGATTTTCTCAGCTTTCTAGAAAGGTAAAGTTTTCCTCCTAACTCCATGTATTTTTGAAGTTATGGCTCGACGGAGTTTTTGTGGGAAATTTTCCCCTGGAAGGCCTGTACGATGTGAATACTGATTGCCATGTGTCAAAGGAAGTGGCGGGGGTCGGAGGAGAACTTGGAATTTTTACCAAGTGTTTGGCAAAGTTTTCAAAAGGAATATTTTGCCCTGAAGGCACGTTGGCGAATGGATTACGCCACGTGTCCAAGGGGAAAATATTGAAAAATCGACTAAGTGTTGGCACCATGGAAATTTTCAAAAGGAAAGGCCCGCACACAATCATGTTATGCCACATGTCCGATGGCATCAAACCGGCTGAGGGTGGAGGAAATATTGGAATTTTGGCAAAGTGTTTTGGTAAAAAGTAATGGAGAAGTTTTTTCCCACTCCCCGCCCGACCGGTCGAGTAGGCCACGTGTCCCCGAGGAGTCGAAGTTTCGGAGCGCAGGGGTAGATTGGGATTTTTTCCAAAAGCTAAAATGAAAAGAAAATGTTTGCACCAAGGGACCTTGGAAAATTAAATGATGCCACATGTCTCGAGATAAGTGAAAGGCATGGAAAATTTGTGAAATTTTCCCAAAGAAAAATGAAGGAAATTTCAGAAGGAAAAATGCCCCTAAATGCAAGCCAATGGAAGCTTGCCACGTGTCCGGTGGCGGCAAAAATACAGGAAATGCCCACAAGGAAAAAGGAAAGGAAAATCCCACAACCATTGGGGTTTTGCAATGTGTTCGAGTTAGAAAATAGTAAAAAAGCAACGAATTTTTTTGAGGAAATGCCCATGGTGAATCACCTGCTGCCATGTGTCCTCAACTCATCGGCCTAGTGGGGATAAATGAAATTTTTTTCCAATGGCCAAAAGGTTGGAAAATGAAGCGCGAAGGTCCGTGTCCAATCACGGTGTGCAATGTTGCACCCTGAATCGTGGAGTGCTAGGATTTTTTGGGAAATTTTCCCAAATGCAAAAAGTGGAAAATTTTAAAATTTTCACCCGCTAATCCGTTTTGGCCCTGTTTTGCCCTAAAATTTCAAATGGCTATAACTTTTGATCCGAGCTCGCTTTTTCACGTTCTTTATATCAACATAAAGATGATAAAATTATCTACAATATTCTGAGGTCATTTTTATATTTTTATTTAGTTTAGATAGATAAAATTGGAAAACTCCTTTAGCACGTGGTCATGAACAGAAATGATGTTTCAACCACAATTTTTAATGAAGAATGGCTCACATTCTCTCCCAGCATGGTGAAAATTTTTAGGGGATGGACCTGTAAGTATGCCCATGCTATTTTATTGCATTTTTAGTTGGTGTTTAAAGCTCTCCCACATTTTCCCACATTTCTCTCTCCTGGGGTCACTTCTTGCACTGTAAAAGATAGATTTGGCTCATTTTTTGAAGGGTTGAACATATTTCATGTATTGCAGGCTCACTGTCACTTTGAAAGTGATTTTGTGAAAAAATTTAGACCTTTTCCAAGGCTGCAACCTGTTTTCCTCTATGGTATTGTAATGCAAGTGTTTTTGATGTTAAAAATGACAATGCGGTTATCGGTTTTTACATGAAGTTTTGTTGCATTTTTATGAACTGTGTAAATCCGCAGAATAAAAAAATGCTCACCACTCCTTTGGTGCATCACCTTATAAGAACTAGCTTCATTTTTTTACGTTCCCTACCTCTACCCCCTTTGAAATTTAGAGTAGGATTTTGAGTTTGAAACCTTTGTATAACTTGCAAGTAATACACCTGATCAGAGGAGTTGAGGAACCAACCTCTAAACTGGAGATTCTTTTCCCATTTTACAAGTCCCACACTTGGAGAAAAGATTTAATGTTGTGCAATCACTCTAGATTTCCAAAATGTCAACTAGAAGTCTGATCAACATCCGTGGGTGCTACCGATTTGCACCAAAGAAACCCTTAACCCTAAATACTAAACCCTATTAATACCCTAAACCCTATACCATTCCCTAAAACTTAAACACTTATCCCTAAAACATAAACCCTAAAATATAAATCATGAGCCCTAAAATCTAAACCTTATACCGTAAACCATCATCCCTAAACCCTAAACAAACACTAAAACCTAAGCTCTAAACCCTAAACCCTAAATTGTAAACCCTAAAGTCTTATCCCTAAACCATAAACCATAAACCCCGAGTGCTAAACCCTTTTCCATAAACACTAAACCCTAAACCCTAAACCCTAGACCCTAGACCAAAACCCTAAACCTTAAGTCATAAACCCTAAAACTAAACATTTCGCTTTAAACACTAAACCCAAAATTTGAAACCCTAAAACTAAACATTGATCCCTTAACCCTAAACCCTAAACTATAAGACCTAAAAGCTAAACCTAAAATACTAAACTCTCAAACTTGAGCCCTAAACCTGAAACCCTAAACCCTAAACTTCCTAAACCCTTAGACCTAACCCTAAACACTAAATCCTAAACCTTCAATCGTAAACCTTAAACAATAAAACATTAACCTTAAACCCCACAAATCGTAAAGCCTAAAACCTAAAACCTTATCCCTAAATACTAAACCCAATACCCAAAACCATAAACCATAAACCGTATACCCTTCCCTATACCTTAAACCTCATCCCTAAAACCTAAACCCTAAATCCTAAACCCCGAACACTAAATTGTTAGCCTTAAATCTAAGCCTTATACCATAAACCCGAGCCCTAATCCCTAAAGAAACACTAAAACCTAAGCTCTAAATCCTAAATCCTAGAATCATATCCCTAAACCCTAAACCCTAATCCCTAAACCATAAACCATAAACCCCGAGCCCTAAACCCTTTTCCTTAAACACTAAACCCTAAATCCCTAGCTCTAAACCCTAAACAATAAGCCCTAAACCCTAAACCATGAACCCTAAACCCTTAGCCCTAAAGCCTAAACACTTAGCCCTAAACCCTAAACCCTAAAATCTAAGCACTAATCCTAAACCCTAAACTTTAAACTATAAATCATAAAACATAAACCATAAACTCTAAAACCTAAACTATAAACCCAGTAAACCATAAACCTTGAACACTAAAGCTTAAGCCCTAAATGCTAAATTATAAGCCCATTAAAACCTAAACCATTAACCTTAAGCCCTAAAGCATAAAAACTTATCCCTTTATCCTAAATTTGAAACCCTATACCCCGATCCATAAACCGTAAACCCTAAACGTTAAACCTTAAACCCTAAACCCTAAACCCTAAGCCCCCGAGACCTAAACCCTAAACTCTAAACCCTTAACCTTAAACCCCTAGCCTTAAACCCTAAACCTTAAACCCTGAACCCTAAACCCTAAAACCTAAACCCTAAACCCTAGACCCTAAAAATTAAACCAATAACCCTAAACACCAAACTCTAAACCATAAAGACTAAACCTTAAACCCTAAACCCTAAATTATAAACCCATTAAAACCTAAACCCTTAACCTTAAGCCCTAAACCGTAAAAATGATCCCTTTATCCTAAAGCCTAAACCCTATACCCTAATCCATAAGCGTAAACCATAAATGCTAAACCCTAGTCCCTAAACCATAAACCCTAAACCCTAAACCCTAAACCCTGAGACCTAAACCCTAAACTCTAAACCCTTAACCTCAAACCCTAGCTTTAAACCCTAAACCTTAAACCCTAAGCCTTAAACCCTAAAACATAAACCCTAAACCCTAAACCATAAACCCTAAACACCAAACCCTAAACAATAAACCCTAAAATCTAAATCCTAAATCGTAAACCCCTAAACCATAATCTCTTAGCGCTAAACCCTAAACCTTGAATATAAAAGCCTAAATCCATAACCCTAAACCCATATCCATAAATTCTAATCCCTAAACCGTGAGCCCTAAATACTAAATCATAAAACTTAAAATATGAGCACTAAACCCTAAACCCTAAACCCTTAGCCCTAAACCCTAAACATTAAAGCGTAAACTATAACCCCTTAGCCCTAAGCGCTAATCCCTAAACCCCGATCCCTAAACCCTTAGACCTAAACCCTAAACCTTGAGCCATAAACCCTAAACACTAAACCCTAAACACTGATCCCTAAACCCTAAAATCTAAACATTAAACCCTAAACCCTAAACCCTAAACCATAAACCATAAACATTAAACCATAAAGCAAGTCTTGAACCATAAACCCTAAAGTATGAGCCCTTAACCCTAAATCCTAAACCCTAAACCATAATCCATAAACCATAAACCATAAAAATAAAACCCTAAACCATGAACTCTAAACCTTAAACCCTAAACCCCGATCCATGAACCCATAATGCTATATCCTAAACCCTAAACCATGAATACCCTAAACCTGAAACCATAAACAGTAAAACATAAACCCTAAGTCCTAAACCCTAAACCCTAAAACCTAAATCCTAAACCTTGATCCTTAAACCATAAACCATAATCCCTAAACATCAAAACCTAAAAACTAAACCTGAAATCCTAAACCTTGAGCCCTAAATGTTAAACCCTTAATCGTAAACCCTAAAATATAAACCGTAAAAACCCTAATCCCTAAACCAAGGTATACCTTGACCCCTAAACCCTAAACGAGAGATATCTAAACCCTAAACCCTCATTCCTAACCACTAAACCTTAAACCCTAAAGTATAAACCAAAAATCTAACCCTAAACACTAACCCTTAAACATGAAACCCTAAACCATGAGCACTTAATGCTAAACCATAAATAATAAACCCTAAAATATAAACCTTCATCCATAAATCCTTTAAATCCTAAACACTTTACCCTAAATCCTAAACCCTAAACCCTAAACTCTATATTCTATACTCTTATCCATAAACCCAAAGCATTAAAACCTAAATCCTAAGCCCTTAGCCCTAAACCACAAACCATAAACCCTAAACCCTAAACCCTATAATAATTAACCATAACACTTTGCCCTAAATTCTAGACCCTTGAATTAAACCCTAAACCCCTAGTTCTAAACCTTAAACACTAAGACCTAAATACTAAACCATAAACTAGAAACCCTTAGTCCTATACCCAAAATTCCAAGCCTTAAACCCTATACCCCGAGCCCTAAATCCTAAACCTAAACCGTAATCTCTAAATCTAAAACCATAAACCCTAAATAACCCCTAAACCCTTAACCTTGAAACCCGACACCTAAATCCTCAGCCCTATACCCGATCCCTAAATCCTAAACCCTAAAAACTAAACCCTAAACCCTAAATCATAAACCCTAAATGCTAAACCCTAAATCCTAAACACCAAACCCAAAACACTAAACCCTAAAGTGTAAACCCCGAAGCATAAACCATAAACCGTAAACCCTCAACCCCTAAAAACTAAACCATAAACCCTAAACCCTTAGTGTTAAACCAAAATCCCTAAACCCTAAACACTAAACCCAAAACCCTTAAACCTTGATCCCTAAATGGTAAATCCATAGCCCTAAACCCTAAATCCTAAACCACTAACCCTAAACCCTTAACTTTGAGCCCTAAACCCTAAACACTAAACCCTAAAACTTAAACCCTAAACCATACACTCTAAACCCTATTCTATAAACCCATTAAACCCTAATCCCTAATCTCTTATCCCTAAACCCTAAATGCTAAACCCCGATCCCTAAACCATAAAACCTAAACGCTGATCTATAAACCCTAAACCTTGAACCATCAACACTAATCATAAGTTGTAAACTCTAAAACCTTAATCATAAACTCTAAAACCCGAGACCTAAACCCTAAACAAACACTAAAACCTAAGCTCTAAATCTAAAACCCTAAACCCTAAACCCTAAAATCTTATCCCCGAACCCTAAACACTAAACCCTAAAACCTAAACCATAAACCATAAACCCCGAGCCCTAAACCCTTTACCCTAAACACTAAACCCTAAACCCCTAGCTCTAAACCTAAAACGCTAAGCCCTAATCCTACACCCTAAAATGTAAACTATAAATCATAAAACATAAACCCTACACTCTAAAACCTAAACTATAAACCCGGTAATCCTAAACCCTAAACCCTAAACCATAAATAGTAAACCCATTAAAACCTAAACCCTTAACCTTAAGCTCGCACCCAATCATGTTATGCCACATGTCCTATGGCATCGGACCAGCGGAGGGCGGAGGAAAGATTGGAATTTTGGTGAAGTGTTTTGGTAAAAAGCAATGGAGAAGTTTTTGGCCCGCTCCCCGCCGACCAGTCAGAGTAGGCCACGTGTCCCCGAGGGGTCGAGTTTCGGAGCGCGGGGGGAGATTGGGATTTTTTCCCAAAAGCTAAAATGAAAAGAAAAATGTTTTCCCCAAGGGCCCGCGGTGAATGAGATGATGCCACGTGTCCCAGAGGTGGCGGAAGGCGGGGAAAATTTGGGAAATTTTCCCAAGGAAAAATGAAGGAAATTTCAGAAGGAGAAAATGCCCCCATACATGAGCCAATGGAAGCTTGCCACGTGTCCGGTGGTGGCAAAAAATATAGGAAAGGCCCGTAGGGAAAAAGGAAAGGAAAAGCCCGTGTTTCACCACGTGTCCGAGCCATAAAATAGTCAAAAGCTCGATGAAACAATTTAGGAGGAAATGCCCACGGCAAATCACCTACTGCCACGTGTCCTCAACTCATCGCCCGGTGGGGATAAATGAATTTTTTTCCAATGGGCAAAAGGTTGGAAAATGAAGCACAGAAGGTCCGTGTCCAATCAGAGCATGCCACATGGCACCCAAAATGGCGGAGCGTGGGGATTTTTTGGGAAATTTTCCCAAATGCAAAAAGTGGAAAATTTCAAAATTTTCGCCCACCAATCCGTTTTGGCCCTGTTTTTTTGCCCTAAAATTTCAAATGGCCATAACTTTTGATCCGAGCTCGGCTTTTTTGCATTATTTATATCAACGGAAAATGGGTAAAATTATCTACAAGATTTCGTGGTCATTATTGTATTTTGATGGAGTTTGAGAGAAAATTGGAAAACACCTTTGCACGTGGTCATGAATAGAAATGACGTTTCAACTACGTTTCTCTCTCTTGGGGTCACTTCTTGCACTGTAAAACCTAGATTTGGCTCATTTTTTGAAGGGTTGAACATTTTTCATGTATTGCAGGCTCCCTCTATCACTTTGAAAGTGATTTTGTGAAAAAACCAGACCTTTTCAAGGTTGCAACCTATTTTTCCTCTTAGGTATTTTAATGCAAGTGTTTTTGATGTTAAAAATGACAATACAGGCTCTATGAATGAGTTTTAATCCTCTGTTTGTGTTGTTTGATTCATTTCTAACCTTCCATTACAATTATTAGTTTTTGCATGAAGTTTTGTTACATATTTATGAACTGTGTTAATCTGTAGAAGTAAAAAATGCTCACCACTCCTTTGGTGCATCACCTTATGAGTACTAGTTTCAATTTTTTACATTCCCTACCTTTGCCCCCTTTGGAATTTAGAGTAGGATTTTGAGTTTGAAACCTCTATATAAATTACAAGTATAAAACATAACCCTTAGCCCTAACCATAAACACTAAATCCTAAACCTTCAATCATAAACCCTAAACGATAAACCCTAAGCTCTAAACCTTAAACCCTAAAACTTAAGCTCTAAACCTTAAACCCTAAATCCTAAACTCCAAACCCTAAACCCTAAACCATAAACCATAAACCCCGAGCCGTAAACCCTTTTCCTAAAAACTAAAACCCGAACCTCTACCTCTAAACCCTAAACTATAAGCCATAAGCAATAAATCGTAAACCCTAAAGCCTAAACACTTAGCCCTAAAACCTAAACCCTAAATAGTAAGCCCTAAGCCTAAACCCTAAACTTTAAATTATAAATCTTAAAACATTAACCCTAAACTCTAAATCCTAAACTATAAACCAAGTCAACCATAAACCCTAAAAACTAAACCTTAAACCCTAAACCACAAATTGTAAACCCATTAAAACATAAAACCTTGACCTTAAGCCCTAAACCATAAAACCGAGCCGTTAATCCTAAAACCTAAACCCTATACCCTAATCCATAAACCAAATCCTAAACAATAAACCTTCAACCCTAAACCCTAAACCATGATCCCTAAACCCTAAGCTCTAAACCCTTAACCTTAAACATCTAGCCTTAAACCCTAAACCTTAAACCCCGAGCCCTAAATCCTAAAACCTTAACCCTAAACCCTAAACCCTAAACTATAAACCCTAAACATCAAACCCTAAAACCTAAATCCTAAATCATAAACCCCTTAAACAATAATCTCTTAGCCCTAAACCCTAAACATTGAATAGAAAAACCTAAATCAGAGACCTAAACCCATATCCATAAATCCTAATCCCTAAACTATGAGCCCTAAATGATAAATCCTAAAAATTAAACCATGAGAACTAAACCCTAAACCATAAACCCTTAGCCCTAAACCCTAAATATTAAATCAGTAAACGTGTAACTCCTTAGCCCTAAACGCTAATCCTTAAACACCGATCCCTAAAGCTTAGACCTAAACCCTTATCCCTAAACCTTAAACCCTAACCCCTAAACCCTAAACACTTATCGTTAAACCTAAACCCTAAACCCCCTAAACCATAAAACATAAAACATAAGACAAAAACCTAAACCCTAAAGATCCTAAAATATTAACACTAAACATTTAGTCTTAAAACATAAACCCTAAAGTATGAGCCCTTAACCCTAAACCCTAAACCCTAAACCATTAGCCATAAACCCTAAACCAAATAACTAAAACCCTAAACCCTATACCTTAAACACTAAACCCTTATCGCCGAACCCAAAATGCTAAATCCCGAACCCTAAACCGTGAACAACGTAAACCTTACACCCTAATCCCTAATTACTTAGCCCTAATCCTAAAACCCTAAACATTAAAACATAAACTATAAACCCTGATCATTAAACCCTAAAACCTAAATCCTAAATGTTGATCCGTGAACCCTAAACCATAATCCCCGAACCTTGACACGTAGAGGTTAAACCATAAAACCTAAAGCCTTGAGCCAGTAAATCCTAAACTACTAGTCCTAAATCCCCAAACCGTAAACCCTAAAGACTAAACCCTAAACGCTTATCCCTAAATCCTAAACCATAAACCCTAAACCCTAATCCCTAAACCATGATCCCTAAACCCTAAACCCTAAACCCTAAACACTAAACCATAAATCCTAAGACCTAAACTCTAAAACATGAACTCTAATCCTTAAACCCTAAATCGTAAACCGTAAACACTAAACATTTACCCCTAGCCATAAACCCCAAATCCTAAACCCTAATCCCTAGACCCTAAACCTAAATCCTTTACCTTGAGTCGTAAACCCTAAACACTAAACCCTAGCCCATAAGCCCTAAAGCCTAAAGCCTTGTGCTTTAAATACTAAACAAAAATTATGAAACCCTAAACCCTAAACCCTAAACCATCATCCCTAAACCAAAAACACTAAACCCTAAACCCTAAACTATAAGTCCCAAAACCTAAACCCAAAATCCTAAACTCTATACCTTGAGCCCTATATTCTAAACTCTAAACCCTAAACTCTAAACTTCCTAAACACTAAACCCTAAACCCTAAACCCTAAACACAAAATCCTAAACCTTCAATCATAGATACTAAACCCTAAACCGTAAACCCCATAAATCCTAAAGCATAAAACCTAAAACCTTAGCCATAAATACTAAACCAAAACCCAAAACCCTAAACCATAAACCCTATAACCTTCCCTAAACCTTAAACACCAACCCTAAAACCCAAACCCTAAATTATAAATCATTACCCCTAAAATCTAAGCCTTATACCATAAACCATGAGCCCTAAACCCTAAAAAATTAAAACCTAAGCTATAAACCATAAAACCTAAACCCTAAACCCTAAACTCTTAGTCCTAAACCCTAAACCCTAAACCCTAAATGCTAAGCCCAAAACCCTTAAATCTTTATCCCTAAATGATAAATCCATATCCCTAAACCCTAAATCCTAAACCGCTAACCCTAAACCCTAAACCTTGAGCACTTGAACCCTAAACCCTAAACCCTAATACTTAAACCCTAAACCATACACCCTAAAGCCTAAACTATAAACCCACTAAACCCTAAACCCTTAAACCTAAATCCTAAATCATAAACCCCTAAACAATAATCTCTTAGCCCTAAACCCTAAACCTTGAATAGAAAACCCTAAATCTGTAACCCTAAACCCATATCCATAAATCCTAATCCCTAAACTATGAGCCCTAAATACTAAATCCTAAAAATTAAACCATGAGAACTAAACTCTAAACCCTAAACCCTTAGCCCTAAACCCTAAATATTAAACTATAAACTATAAATCCTTAGCCCTAAACACTAATCCCTAAACTCTTAGACCTAAACCCTTATCCCTAAACCCTATACCCTAACCTTGAGACATAAACCCTAAACACTTATCCTTAAACCCTAAACTCTAAACCCTAAACCCTAAACCATAAAACATAAAACATAAGACATAAAACCTAAACCCTAAAGATCCTAAAATATTAACCCTACATAAACCTTAAGGTAACCCTAAACCATGAGCCATAAACCCTAAACCTAAAAACTAAAACCGTAAATGTTGAACCCTAAACCCTTATCCCCTGAACCCAAAATGCTAAATCTTGAACCCTAAACCATGAACAATGTAAACCTTACGCCCTAAACCCTAAACACTTAGCCGTAATCCCGAAACCCTAAATAGTAAAACATAAACTATAAACCCCGATCACTAAACCCTAAAACCTAAATCCTAGACGTTGATCCATAAACCCTAAACCATAATGCCTAAACCTTTAACCCTAGAGGTTAAACCGTAAAACCTAAACTTTGAGCAAGTAATCCTAAACTACTAGTCCTAAATCCCCAAACCGTATACCCTAAAGACTAAACCATAAACCCTTAGCCCTAAATCCTAAACCACAAACCCTAAACCCTAAGCCCTAAACCATGATCCCTAAACCATAAACCATAAACCCTAAACCCTAAACCCTAAAACATAAATCCTAAGACCTAAACTCTAAAACCTAAACTCTAATCCTTAAACCCTAAACTGTAAACCGTAAATACTAAACAATTTACCCCTAGCCATAAACCCTAATCCCTAGACCCTAAACCTAAACCCTAAACCTTGAGTCGTAAACCCTAAACACTAAACCCTAGCCCATAAGCCCTAAATCCTAAAGCCTTATGATTTAAACACTAAACCTAAAATATGAAACCCTAAACCCTAAACACTCATTCCTAAACCAAAAACACTAAACCCTAAACCCTAAACTATAAGACCTAAAACCTAAACCCAAAATCCTAAACTCTATACCTTGAGCCCTATATTATAAACCCTAAACCCTAAACTTCCTAAACCCTAAACCCCGAACCCTTAGCCCTAACCCTAAAAACTAAATCCTAAACCTTTAATCTTAAATCCTAAACCCTAAACCATAAACCCTAAACCCTAAACCCCATAAATCCTAAAGCCTAAAACCTAAAACCTTAGCCATAAATACTAAACCCAATACCAAAAACCCTAAACCATAAAACCTTATACCCTTACCTAAACCTTAAACACCCAACCCTAAATCCCAAACCCTAAATTCTAAATTGTTACCCCTAAAATTTAAACGTTATACCATAAACCATGAGACTTAAACCCTAAACAAACATTAAAACATAAGATCTAAACCATAAAACCTAAACCCTAAACCCTAAACCCTTAGTCATAAACCCTAAACCCTAAATGCTAAACCAAAAACCCTTAAACATTGATCCCTAAACGGTAAATCCATAGCCCTAAACCCTAAATCCTAAACCCCTAACCCTAAACCCTAAACCTTGAGCCCTAAACCCTAAACCCTAAACCCTAATACTTAAACCCTAAACCATACACCCTAAACCCTAAACTATAAACCCACTAAACTCTAAATCCTAATATCTTATCCCTAAACCATAAATCTTAAACTTTGATCCCTAAACCCTAAAACCTAAACCCTGATCTATAAACCCTAAACCTTTAACCATCAAAACTAAAACATAAACCCTTAGCCCGAAACCCTAAACCCTAAACTTCAAAACCTAAACCCTCAACTATAAATCATAAATCGTAAAATGTAAAGCCTAAATTCTAAACCCTAAACCATAAGCCCTAAACCTAAATAATAAAATATAAAACCCGAGACCTAAAACCTAAGCAAACACTAAAAAAACCTCTAAACCGTAAACCCTAAACCCTAAAATATTATCCCTAAATCCTAAACCATAAACAATAAACCACAAACCATAAACCATAAACCCCGAGCCGTAAACCCTTTTCCCTAAACACTAAACCCTAAAACCCTAGCTCTAAACCCTAAACAATAAGCCCTAAGCCCTAAACCATAAACCCTAAACCCTTAGCCCTAAACTTGAAATCCTAAAACCTAAAACCTAAGAATAAACCCTAAACTTTAAACTATAAATCGTAAAACATACATCGTAAACTCTAAAACCTGGGATCGTAAACGTATTCTATCCAAAACCATAAACACTAAACCTTAAACCCTAAATTGTAAATGCATTAAACCCTAAAGCCTTAACCTTAAGCCCTACACCATAAAACTCGAGCCCTTAATCCAAAAACTAAACCCTATAACCTGATACATAAACCGTAAACCCTAAACACTAATACTTAAACCCTAAACCATAAACCGTAAACCCAAACCATGAGACCTAAACCCTAAACTCTAAACCCTTAATCTTATACCCATTGTCTTAATCCCTAAACCTTAAAGGTTTAGCCCTAAACCCTAAAACCTAAACCCTAAACCCTAAACCCTAAACCCTAAACCCTAAACCATAAACACCAAACCATAAACCATAAGCCCTAAAACATAAATCCTAAATCGTAAACCCCTAAACACTAATCCCTTCTCATGATCCCTAAACCCTAAACCCTAAACCTTGATCCCTAAACCGTAAACCCTAAACATTATTCCTTAAACCCTAAACTCTAAATGCTAAACCTTAAACCATAAACTATAAAACATAAAACATAAAACCTAAACCCTAAAGATCCAAAAATATTAATAATAAACATTTAGTCTTGAAACATAAATACTAAAGTATGAGTCCTTAACCCTAAACCCTAAACCCTAAACCCAAAAACTAAAACCCTAAATTCGAGCCCTAAATCCTAAATCCCTAGTCCTAAATCGCCAAATCGAAAACCCTAAATACTAAACCCTAAACCCTTAACCCTAAACCCTAAACCTCAGCCCTAAACCATGAGAAAAAACCCTAAACTCGTAAACCCCGAGCCCTAAACCATTAACCATAAATCCTAAGACCTAAACTGCAAAACATAAACTCTAATCCCTAAACCCTAAACCGTAAACCGTAAACACTACACATTTACCTCTAGCAATAAACCCTAAATCCTAAACCCTAATCCCTAGACCCTAAACCTAAACCATAAACCTTGAGATGTAAACCTAAACATTGTTCTTTAAATCCTAGATCCTAAACCCTAAAAATTGTGCTTTAAACACTAAACCAAATATATGAAACCCTAACCCTAAACCTTAAACACTCATCCCTAAACCCAAAACACTAAACACTAAACCCTAAATTTTAAGCCCTAAAACCTAAACCCAAAATCCTAAACTCTATACCTTGAGCCCTATATTCTAAACCCTAAACCCTAAACTTCCTAAAGCCTAAACCCTTAGCCCTAACCTAAACACTAAATCCTATACCTTCAATCCTAAACCCTAAACCCTAAACCCTAAACCTAAACCGTAAACCCCATAAATCCTAAAGCCTAAAACCTAAACCCTTAGCGCTAAATACTAAACCCAATACCCAAATTCCTAAACCATAAACCCTATACCCTTCCCTAAATCTTAAACCCCGGGCCCTAAAACCTAAACCCTAAATTCTAAATCGTTAGTCCTAAAATCTAGAACTTATACCGTTAACAATGAGTCCTAAACCCTAAAAACACTAAAACCTAAGCTCTAAGCAACAAAACCTAAATCCTAAACCCTAAAATCTTATCCCTAAACCCTAAATGCCAAACCTTAAACCCTAAACAATAAACAATAAACCCTAAGCCGTACTAAACCCTTTGCCCTAAAAACTAAACCCTAAACCATAAACCCTAGATCCTAAACGTAAAACCTAAAATTTGAGCCATAAACCCTAAACACTAAACCCTAGCCCATAATCCCTAAAGCATAAAGCATAAACCATAAACATTGTGCTTTAAATAGTAAACCCTAAACCCTAAAACTAAAATTTGATCCCTAAATCGAAAACCTTGAACCCTAAACTATAAGCCCTAAAACCTAAACCTAAAATCTTAAACTCTAAACCTTGAGGCCTAAATTCTAAACCCTAAACCCTAAACCCTAATTTTTCTAAACCTTAAACCATAAACCCTTATCCCTAATCCTAAACACTAAACCCTAAACCCCAAGCTCTAAACCTTAAACACTAAGACAAAAATAAAAACCATAAACCCACAACCCTTAGTACTACACCCAAAATGCTGACCCTTAAACTCTAAACCCTAAGCCCTAAATCCTAAATCTAAGCTGTAATCTCTAAATCCAAAACCATAAACCCCTAAATCATAAAGCTTTAACCCTTTTAACTAAACCCTTAACCCGAAACACGACACCTAAATCCTCAACCCTATACCCCGAGCCTTAAACCCTAAACCCTAAAAACTAATTCCTAAACCCTAAACCCTAAAATATTATCCCTAAACCCTAAACCCTTAACCCTAAACCTTAAGCCCTCAACCCTTTGCCCTAAACACTAAGCCCTAAGCCCTTTGCTCTAAACCCTTAACAATAAGCCCTAAACCCTAAACCCTTAGGCATAAAGACAAAACACTTAGCCCTAAACCCTAAAGTTTAAACTATAAATCGTAAAACATAAACCCTAAAATCTATATCCTAAACTATAAAAGAAGTCAATCCTAAATCCTAAATAGTAAACCTTAAACCCTAAACACTAAATTATATACCCAATACAACCTAAACCCTTAACCTTAAGCCCTAAACCATAAAAATTAGCCCTTAATCCTAAAGCATAAACCCTATACCCCGATCAATAAACCATAAATCCTAAATGATAAAACCCTAATCCCCGATCCATAAACCGTAAACTCTAAACACTAAATGCTAAATTTTAAACCCTAAACCCTAAACCCTTAACTCTAAACCATTAACCATAAACCCCTTGCCTTAAACGCTAAACCTTAAACCTTGAGCCCAAAACTCTAAAACCTAAACCCTAATCCCTAATCCCTAAAAAATAAACCCTAAACACCAAACCCTAAACCATAAGCCCTAAAAAATAAATCCTTAATCGTAAACCCCTAAACCCTAAACCTTGAATAGAAAACCCTAAATCTGAGCCCTAAACACATATCCATAAATCCTAATCAGTAAACCGTGAGCCCTAAACATTAAATCCTAAAAGTTAAACCATGGGCACTAAACCCTAAACCCTAAACCCTTAGCCCTAAACCGTAAACATTAAACTATATAATATAACCCCTTAACACTAAATGCTAATCCCTAAACACCGATGCCTAAACCCTTATAACTAAACCCTTATCCCTAAACCCTAAACCCTAAACCTTGAGCCCTAAATCTTAAACCCTAAACACTTATCCCTAAACCCTAAGCTCTAAACCCTAAACCATAAAACATAAAACATAAAACATAACAGATAAAACCTAAACCCTAAAGATCCTAAACCCTTAACACTAAGCATTTATTCTTGAAACATAAACGCTAAAATTATGAGCCCTTAACCCTAAACCCTAAACCCTAAACCCTAAACCATGAGCCATAAACTCTCAACCCAAAAACTAAAACCCTAAACCCTAAACCCTAGACCTTAAACCCTGAACCCTAATCCCTAAACCCAAAAGGAAAAATCCTAAACCCTAAACCCTAAACCATGAACACCCTAAACCCTAAGCCATAAACCCTAAACCCTTAGCCCTAAACATGAAACCCTAAACCCCGATCACTAAACCTAAAACCTAAATCATAAACCTTGATCCCTAAACCCTAAACCATAGTCATTTGGACCCCAAACCCTAAATGTTAAACCATAAAACCTCAACCTTGAGCCCTAAACCCAAAATCGGTAGTGCTAAATCTTTGAAACCGTAAACCCTAAACCCTAAACCCTAAACCCTATGGCCTAAACAATGATCCCTAAACCTAAATCGTAAACCCCGAGCCCTAAACCCTAACCCATAAATCCTAAGAGCTAAAATCGAGCCCTAAAACCTAAACCATAATCCTTGGACCCCGAACCCTAAATGTTAAACCATAAAACCTCAACCTTGAGCCCTAAATCCCAAATCCGTAGTCCTAAATACTCAAACCGTAAACCGTAAACCCTATGCCCTAAACAATGATCCCTAAACCCTAAATCGTCATCCGAGCCCTAAACCCTAACCCATAAATCCTAAGAGCTAAAATCTGAGCCCTAAACACTAAACCATAAACACTAAACATTTACCCCTAACCATAAACCTTAAATCCTAAACCCTAATCCCTGGACCTAAACCTAAACGCTAAACCTAGAGCTATAAACCCTAAACACTAGTCCCTAGCCCATAAGCCCTAAAGCCTAAAGCCTAAACCCTAAACATTTTGTTTTAAACACTAAACCAAAAATATAAAACCCTAAACACTCATCCCTAAACACAAAACACTAAACCCTAAACCTGTAAGTCCTAAAACCTAAACCAAAAATCCTAAACTATAAACCTTGAGCCCTATATTCTAAACCCTAAACTCCAAACCGTAAACCCTAAACTTCCTAAACCCTTAACCCTAACCCTAAAAACTAAATCCTAAAGCCTAAACCATAAACCCCATAAATCTTAAAGCCTAAAACCTAAACCCTTAGCCCTAAATACTAAACCCAATACCCTAATCCCTAAACCCTAAACCCTATACCCTTTCCTAAACCTTAAACCCTCAACCTTAAAACCTAAACCCTGAACTCTAAATCATTAGCCCTAAAATCTAAACCTTATACCATAAACCATGAGCCTTAAATCGTAAACAAACACTAAAACCTAAGCTCTAAACCCTAAACCCTAAAATCTTATCCCTAAAAACTCAACCCTAAACCCTAAACCCTAAACCCCGATCCTTAAACCCTTTACCCTAAACACTAAACCGTAAACCTTAAATCCTAGACCCTAAACATGAATCAGTAAACCTTAAACCCTTAGCCCTAACCCTAAACACTAAACCCTAAACCCCAAGCTATAAACCTTAAACATTAAGAACTAAATAAAAACAATAAACCCACAACCCTTAGTCCTACACCCAAAATGCTAACCCTTAAACCCTAAACCCCGAGCCCTAAATCCTAAACCTAAACTGTAATCTCTAAATCAAAACCATAAACCCCTAAACCGTAAACCTTTAACTCTTTTAACTAAACCCTTAACCCGAAACCTAACACCTAAATCCTCAACCCTATACCCCGAGCCTTAAACCCTAAACCCTAAAAACTATTTCCTAAACCCTTTTCCCTAAACACTAAACCCTAAGCCCTTTTCTCTAAACCCTTAATAATAAACCCTAAACCCTAAACCATAAACCCTAAACCCTTAGGCATAAAGACAAAACACTTAGCCCTAAACCCTAAGCCTAAACCCTAAAGTTTAAACTATAAATCGTTAAACATAAACCCTAAAATCTAATCCTAAATCTGTAAAACTAGTCAATCCTAAACCCTAACTAGTAAACCTTAAACCCTAAACGCTAAATTGTAAACCTAATACAACCTAAACCCTTAACCTTAAGCCCTAAACCATAAAAACTAATGCCTTAATCCTAAAGTGTAAACCCTATATCCCGATCGATAAACCGTAAATCCTAAATGCTAAAACCCTAATCCCGATCCATAAACTATAAACCCTAAATGCTAATTGTTAAACCATAAACCCTAAACCCTTAACCATAAACACCTCGCCTTAAATGCTAATCCTTAAACCCCGAGCTCAAAACTATAAAACCTAAACCCTAAACCCTAATCCCTAAAAAATAAACCCTAAACACCAAACCCTAAACCATAAGCCCTAAAACTTAAATCCTTAATCGTAAACCCCTTAATCTTAATCTCTTAGCCCTAAACCCTAAACCTTGAATAGAAAATCCTAAATCCATAACCCTAAACCCATATCCATAAATCCTAATCCCTAAACCGTGAGCCCTAAACATTAAATAATAAAAATTAAACCGTGAACACTAAACCCTAAACCCTTAGCCCTAATCCCTAAACATTAAACTACAAACTATAACCTCTTATCCCTAAACACTGATTCCTAAAGCCTTATAACTAAACCCTAAACCTTGAGCCCTAAATCCTAAACCCTAAACACTTATCCCCAAACCCTAAACTATAAACCCTAAACAATAAAACATAAAACATAAAAAATAACACATAAAACCTAAACCCTAAATATCCTAAACCCTTAACCCTAAACATTTAGTCTTGAAACATAAACCCAAAAGTATGAGCCCTTAACCCTAAACCCTAAACCATGAGTCATAAACCATAAACCATAAAACTAGAACCCTAAACCCTAAACCCTAGACATTACACCCTGAACCCCGATCCTCGAACCCAAAAGGCTAAATCCTAAACTCTAAACAATGAACACCCTAAACCCTAAGCCCTAAACACGAAACCCTAAATAGTAAAACATAAGCCCTAAACCCTGATCACTAAACCCTAAAACCTAAATCATAAACCTTGATCCCTAAACCCTAAACGATAATCCTTGGACCCCGAAAACCTAAAGGTTAAACCATAAAACCTAAACCTTGAGCCCTAAACCCAAAATCCCTAGTCCTAAATACCTAAACTATAAAACCCTAAAGACTAAACCCTAAACCCTAAACCCTAAACCCTAAACCCTTAGACATAAATCCTAAACCCTAAACCCTAAACCCTAAGCCCTAAACCATGATCCCTAAACCCTAAATCATAAACCTTGAGCCCTAAACCCTAAACCATAAATCCTAAGAGCTAAACTCTAAAACCTAAACTCTCAACCCTAAACCATAAACACTAAACATTTACCCCTAACCATAAACCCTAAATCCTAAACCCTATTCCCGAGACCCTAAACCTAAACACTAAACCTTGAGCCATAAACCCTAAACACTAATTCCTAGCCCATAAGCCCTAAATCCTAAAGCCTAATCCTAAAATTTTTGCTTTTAAACACTAAACCAAAAATATGAAACCCTAAACACTCATCCCTAAACACAAAACACTAAACCCTAACCTGTAAGCCCTAAAACCTAAACCCAAAATCCTAAACTATAAACCTTGAGCCCTATATTCTAATCCCTAAACCCCAAACCATAAACCGTAAACTTCTTAAACCCTAAACCCTTGGCCCTAACCCTAAACACTAAATTCTAAACCTTTAATCCTAAATCCTAAACCATAAACCCTAAACCTGTAAACCCCATAAATCCTAAATTCTAAAACCTAAACCCTTAGCCCTAAATACTAAACCCAATACCCAAAATCCTAAACTGTAAACCCTATACCCTTCCCTAAACCTTAAACCCTCAACCCTAAAACCTAAATCCTAAACTCTAAATCATTAGCCCTAAAATATAAACCTTATACCATAAACCATGAGCCTTAAACCGTAAATAAACACTAAAACCTAAGCTCTAAACCCTAAACCCTAAAATATTATCCCTAAACACTAAACCCTAAACCCTAAACCATAAACCCTGAACCCTAAACCCTTTTCCCTAAACACTAAACCGTAAACCTTAAATCCTAGACCCTAAACCTAAACCCTAAACCTTTAGCCATAAACCCTAAACACTACACCCTATCCCATAAGCCCCTAAATCCTAAAGCCTAAATTATAAACCGATAAAAACCTAAACCCTTAACCTTAAACCCTAAACCATACAACCGAGACCTCAATCCTAAAGCCTAAACCCTATACCTTGATCCATAAACTCGTAAACCCTTAACGCTAAAACCCGAACCATAAACCATAAAACCTAAACCCTAAACCCCGATCCCTAAACCCTAAACTCTAAACACTTAACCTTAAACCCCTTTCCTTAAACCCTAAACCCTAAACCCCGAGCCCTAAACCCTAAAACCTAAACCATAAACCCTAAACCATAAAACCTAAACACCAAACCCCAAACCATAAGCCCTAAAACCTAAATCCTTAATCATAAACCCCTAAACCTTAATCTCTTAGCCCTAAAACCTAAACCTTGAATCGAAAACCCTAAATCTATAACGCGAACCAATATCCATAAATCCTAATCCCTAAACCATGAGCCCTAAATGCTAAATCCTAAAACTTAAACCATGATCACTAAACCCTAAACATTAAATCGTAAACTATAACCCCGAGCCCTAAACGCTAATCTCTAAACCCTTATCCTTAAACACTAAACCCTAAACCCTAAACCTTGATCCCTAAAACCTAAACCCTAAACACTTATCCCTAAACCCTAAACTCTAAACCCTAAACCCTAAACAATAAACTATTAACCATAAAACATAAAACATAAAATATAAAACATAAAAATAAAACATAAAACCTAAACCCTAAAGATCCTAAACCCATAACCCTAAACATTTAGTCTTAAAACATAAACCCTAAACTATGAGCCCTTAACCCTAAATCTGTAAACCATGAGCCATAAACCCTAAACAAAAAACTAAAACCCTAAACCTTGATCCTCGAACCCAAAACACTTAATCCTAAACCCTAAACCATGAACACCCTAAACCCTAAATGCTTAGCTCTAAACCTAAATCCATAAATAGTAAAACATAAAACCTAAACCCTAATCACTAGACCCTAAAACCTATATCCTAAACCCCGATCCCTAAACCGTAAACAATAATCCTCGAACCTCAAACCCTAAAGGTTAAACCGTAAGACGTAAACCCCGAGCCATAAACCCTAAATCCCTAGAACTAAATTTCCAAACCATAAACGCTAAAGACTAAAACCTAAACCGTAAAGCGTAAACCTTAGCACTAAATCCTAAACCTTAAACCCTAAACCCTAAGTCCTAAAACATGATGCCTAAACCCCGAACCATAAACCTCACTCCTAAACCCTAAACCATAAATCCTAAGAGCTAAACTCTAAAACATAAACTCTAAGCCCTAAACCCTAAATTGTAAACCGTAAACACTAAACATTTACCCTAGACCCTAAACCTAAAAGCTAAAACTTGAGCCATAAACCATAAACACTATATCCTAGCTCATAAACCCTAAAGCCTAAAGCCTAAACCCTAAATATTGTGCTTTAAACACTAAACCCAAAATATGAAACCCTAAACCCTAAACCAAAAACCCAAAATACTAAACTCTAAACCTTGAGCGCTATATTCTAAACCCTAAACACTAAACCCTAAACCCTAAACTTTCTAAACCCTAAATCTTAAACCTTCATTCCCAAAATCTAAACGATAAACCCTAAATCGTAAACCCCATAAATCCTAAAGCCTAAAACCTAAACACTTAGCCCTAAATACTAAACCCAATACCCTAAACCTGGAAACCATAAACCCTATACCATTCCTTAAACCTTAAACCCTAAGCCCTAAAACATAAACCCTAAACTATAAATTGTTAGCCCTAAAATCTAAACCTTATACCACAAACCTTGAGCCCTAAACCCTAAACAAACACTAAAACCTAAGCTCTAAACACTAAACCCTAAATCCTAAACCCTAAAGTCTTATCCCTAAACCCTAAACCATAAACCATAAACCATAAACCATAAACCCCCGGCCGTAAACCCTTTTGCATAAACACTAAAACTTAAACCCTAAACCCTAGACCCTAAACCAATACCCTAAACCTCGAGCCGTAAACCCTAAACAATAAACCCTAGCCCATAAGACCTAAAGTCTAAAGCCTAAACCCTAAACATTGTGCTTTAAACACTAAACCCAAAATTTGAAACCCTAAAACTAAACACTAATCCCTTAACCCTAAACCCTAAACCCTAAATTATAAGCCCTAAAACCTAAACCTAAACCCTTAGCCCTAACCCTAAACACTAAATTCTAAACCTTCAATCGTAAACCTTAAACCCTAAAGCCTAAACCGTAAACCCCATAAATCGTAAAGCCTAAAACCTAAACCCTTATCCCTAAATACTAAACCCAATACCCAAAACCCAAAACCATAAACCGTATACCCTTCCCTATACCTTAAACCCTCATCCTAAAACGTAAACCCTAAATCCTAAACCATAAACACTAAATCGTTAGCCCTTAAATCTAAACCTTATACCATAAACCCCGAAGCCTAAACCCTAAACAAGCACTAAAACCTAATATCTAAACCCTAAACCATAAATCCTAAACCCTAGAATCATATCCCTAAACCATAATCCATAAACCATAAACCATAAACCCGATCCATAAACCCTTTACCCTAAACACTAAACCCTAAACCCTAGCTCTAAAACCTAAAAATAAGCCCTAAACCCTAAATCAGAACCCTAAACCCTTAGCCCTAAAGCCTAAACACTTAGCCCTAAACCCTAAACCCTAAACTCTAAGCCCTAATCCTAAACCCTAAATTTTAAACTATAAATCGTAAAACATAAACCCTAAACTCTAAAACCCGAATCAAACCCCAAGTCAACCCTAAACCCTAAACACTAAACCCTAAGCCCTAAACCCTAAATTGTAAACCCATTAAAACCTAAACCCTTAACCTAAGCCCTAAACCATAAAACGATCCCTTTATCCTAAAGCCTAAACCCTATACCTTGATCCATAAACCGTAAACCCTAAATGCTAAACCTTAAACCTAAACCCTAAACCCTAAAACCTAAACCCTAAACCCTAAACTCTAAACCCTTAACCTTAAAACGCTAGCCTTAAACCCTAAACCTTAAACCCCGATCCTAAACCCTAAAACCTAAACCCTAAACCCTAAAACCTAAACCAAAACTCTAAACACCAAACCCTAAACCATAAACCCTAAAACCTAAATCCTAAATCGTAAATCCCTAAACAATAATCTCTTAGCCCTAAACCCTAAACCTGTAATAGAAAACCCTAAATTTGTAACCATAAACCCATATCCATAAATCCTATTCCCTAAACAGTGATCCCTAAATGCCTTTGAATCATAAAACTTGAACGATGAGCACTAAACTCTAAACCCTAAACCCTTAGCCATAAACCCTAAACATTAAACTCTAAATCAGAACCCCTTATCCCTAAACACTAATCCCTAAACCCCGATCCCTAAAACCTTAAACCTAAACCCTTATCCCTAAACCCTAAACACTAAACCTTGAGCCGTAAACCCCAAACCCTAAACCATAAACCATAAACCATAAACCATAAAACCTAAACTATAACGATCATAAACTCTTAACCCTAAACATTTAGTCTTGAACCATAAACCCTAAAGTATGAACCCTTAACCCTAAATCCTTAACCCTAAACCATGAGCCATAAACCCTAAACCTAAACACTAAAACCCTAAACCTTAAACCCTAAACCCCGATCCCTAAACCGAAAACTCTAAATACTAAACCCTAAACCATGAACACCCTAAACTCCGAAACCTTAAAAAGTAAAACATAAACCCTAAACCCTAAAACCTAAATACTAAACCCCGATTGCTAAACCCTAAATCATAATCCCTTAACCTCGAACCCTAAAAACTAAACCCGAAATCCTAAACAATGAGCCCTAAACTTTAAACCCTTAATTGTAAACATTAAACCATAAAACCATATACCTTGACCCCTAAACCATAAAAAAGATCCCTAAACCCTAAACCATGAACCATTATCCCTAAACCCTCATTCCTAACCCATAACCCCTAACCTCTAAACCTTAAACCCTAAACCATAAACCATAAATGCTAACCCCTAAACCCTAACCCCTAAACACGAAACCCTAAACCATGAGCACTTAATGCTAAACCATAAACACTAATCCCTAAAATATAAACCTTCATCCATAAATCCTTTAAACCCTAAACACTTTACCCTAAACCCTAAACCCTAAACTCTAAACTCTATATCCTATACTCTTATCCCTAAACCCTAAACCCCAAAACCTAAACCCTAAACCTTAAACCCTAAATGCTAAACCGTAAAACCTAAACCCCGAGGACAAACCCTAAAACCTAAACCATAAGCCCTATACCACTAACCATAAACCATAAACCCTAAACCGTAAACCCTATAATAATTAACCATAACACTTTGCCCTAAATTCTAACTCTTTGAATTAAACCCTAAACCCCTAGCTCTAAACCTTAAACACCAAAAACTAAATACTAAACCATAAACTTGAAACCCTTAGCCCTACACCCAAAATTCTTAGCCTTAAACCCTTAACCTTGAGTCCCATACCTAAACCATAATCAATAAATCTGAAACCATGAACCCTAAATAACCCCTAAACCCTTAACCCCGAAACCCGACACCTAAATCCCCAACCCTATACCCCGATCCCTAAACCCTAAACTCTAAAAAATAAACCATAAACCTTAAATCCTAAACCCTAAATGCTAAACCCTAAACCCTAAAGTTTAAACCCTAAAGAATAAACAATAAAATCTAAACCCTCAACCTCCGAAAACTAAACCATAAACCCTAAACCCTTAGTGCTTTGAACCCAAAAACCAAAAACCTAAACACTAAACCCAAACCCTTAAACCCTAATCCCTAAATGGTAAATCCATAGACCTAAACCCTAAATCCTAAATCCCTAACCCTAAACCCTAAACCTTGAGCCCAGAACACTAAACCCTAAACCTAATACTTAAATTTAAACCATACACCCTAAAGCCTATTCTATAAACCCACTAAACCCTAAAACGTAATCTCTTATCCCTAAACCCCGAATCTTATATCCTTATCCCTAAACCATAAAACCTAAACATTGATCTCAGAAATTCTAAACCTTGAACCATCAACACTAAAACCTAAACTCTTAGCCCTAAACCCTAAACCATAAACACCTAAACGTAAACCCTAAACTATAAATAATAATTTGTAAATTCTAAAACCTTAATGATAAACTCTAAAACCCGAGACGTACACCCTAATCAAACCCTAAAACCTAAATTCTAAATCCTAAAGCGTAAACCCTAAACCCTAAAATCTTATCCTGAACCATGAATCCTAAAATATAAACCCTAAACCATAAACCATAAATTATAAACCATAAACCCCGAGCCCTAAACCCTTTTCCTAAACCCTAAACCCTAAACCCCTAGCTCTAAACCCTAAACACTAATCCCTAATCCTAATCCCTAAACCCTAGCTCTAAACCCTAAATGCTAAGCCTTAATCCTAAAACCCTAAACTTTAAATTATAAATTGTAAAACACAAAACCTAAACTATAAACCCAAAGTAATCCTAAACACTAAACCATAAACCGTAAACCCTGAATTGTAAACCCATTAAAACCTAAACCCTTAACCTTAAGGCCTAAACACACAAAAATAAGCCCTTAATCCTAAAGCCAAAACTCTATCCTCGATCCAAAATCGTAAACCCTAAACCCTTAGCCCTAAACCCTTAACCTTAAACCCTTGCCTTAAACCCTAAACCTTAAACCCGAGCCCTAAACCTAAAAACATATACCCTAAACCCTAAACCATAAACCATAAACCCTAAACACCTAACCCTAAACCATAAGCCCTAAAACCTAAACCCTAAATTGTAAAACCCCTAAACCATAATCTCTTAGCCCTAAACCCTAAATCACGAATAGAAAACCCTAAATCAGAACCCTAAACCCATATCCATAAATCCTAATCCCTAAACCATGAGCCCTAAATGTAAAATCCTATAACTTAAACCACGAGCACTAAACTCTAAACCCTAAACCCTTAGCCCTAAACCCTAAACATTAAACTATAAACTATAATCACTTATCCCTAAATTCTAATCCTAAACACGATCCCTAAACCCTTAGACCTAAACCCTTATCCCTAAACCATAAACCCTAAACCTTGAGCCCTAAACCATAAACCCTAAACACTTATCCTAAACCCTAAACCCTAAACCCTAAACCATACACCATAAAACATAAATCATAAAATTTAAACCCTAAAGATGCTAAATCCTTAAGCCTAAACATATAGTCTTTAACCATAAACCCTTAATTATGAGCCCTTAACCATAAACCCTAAACCCTAACCAATGAGCCATAAACCCTAAACCCAAAACTAAAACCCTAAACCCTAAATCGTAAACCGTAAACTGTAAAAAATAAACATTTACCACTAGCCATAAACCCTAAATCATAAACCCTAATCCCTAGACCCTAAACCTTGAGTCATAATCCCTAAACATTAAACCCTAACCCATAAGCCCTAAATCCTAAAGCCTAAACCTTAAACATTTTGCTTTAAACACTAACCCAAAATATGAAACCCTATACCCTAAACCTTAAACACTCATCCTCGAACCCAAAACACTAAACCCCAAACCCTAAACTATAAGCCCTAAAACCTAAACTCTAAACCGAGCCCTATATTCTAAAACCTAAACCCTAAAATTCCTAAACCCTAAACCTTAAACCCTTAGCCCTAACCCTAAACACTAAACCCTATCCCATAAGCCCTAAATCCTAAAGCCGAACCCTAAACGTATTGCTTTAAACACTAAACCAAGAAGTGAAACCCTAAACTCTAAAACTAAACAATGATCCCTAAACCCAAAACCCTAAACCCTTAAATGTAAGCCCTAAAACCTAAACATAAAATTCTAAACTCTAAACCTTGAGCCCTAAATTCTAAACCCTAAAAACTAAACCCTAAACTTCCTAAACCCTTAGCCCTAACCCTAAAAACTAAATCCTAAACCTTTAATCATAAACCCTAAACAATAAACCCCGAGCCCTAAACAATAAACAAACACTAAAACCTAAGCTATAAATCTTAAACCCTATATCCTAAACCCTAAAATATTATCCCTAAACGCCAAACCCTAAATCCTAAACCATAAACGATAAACCCCGAGTTCTAAAACCTTCGCCCTAAACACTAAACCCTAAACCCCTATCTCTAAACCCTAAACAATAAGCCGTAAATGGTAAACCTTAAACCCTTAGCCCTAAAGCCTAAACACTTAGCCGTAAACCCTAAATGCTAAGTCCTAATCCTAAACCCTAAAATTTAAACTAGAAATCTTAAAATATTAACCGTAAACCGTAAACCAAGTCAACGATAAACCCTAAAAACTAAACCTTAAACCCTAAACCATAAATTGTAAACCCATTAAAACCTAAACCCTTAACCTTAATCCCTAAACTATAAAAATTGAGCCCTTAATCCTAAATCCCAAACCCTAATCCAAAATCGTAAACCCTAAATGCTAAACCTCAACCCTCAACCCTAAACCCCGAGCCCTAAACCCTTAACCTTAAACCCTTAGCCTTAAACCGTAAACCTTAAACCCCGAGCCCTAAATCTAAAAAACCATAACACTAAACCATAAACCCTAAACACCAAACCCTAAACCATAATCGCTAAAACCTAAATCATAAATTGTAAACCCCTAAACCATAATCTCTTAGCCCTAAACCCTAATCCTTGAATAGAAAATCCTAAATCTATAAACCTAAACCCATATCCATAAATCCTAATCCCTAAACCATGAGCCCTAAATTTTAAATCCTAAAACTTATACCGCGAGCACTAAACGCTAAACACTAAACGCTTATCCCTAAACCCTAAGCATTAAACTATAAACTATAACCACTTAACCCTAAATTTTAATCCCTAAACACTTATCCCTAAACCCTAAATTCTAAACCCTAAACCATACACCATACACCATAAAAATAAAACATAAAACCTAAACCCTAAAGATGCTAAACCCTTAATCCTAAACATTTAGTCTTGAACCATAAACCATTAATTATGAGCCCTTAACCCTAAATGCTAAACCCTAAACCATGAGCCATAAACCTTAAACCTAGAAAATAAAACCATAAACCGTAAACCATAAACCGTAAACTATAAACACTAAAGATTTATCGCTACCCATAAACCCTAAATCATAAACCCTAATCCCCAAACCCTAAAACTAAACCATAAACCTTGAGTCATAATCCCTAAACATTAAACCCTAACCCATAAGCCCTAAAGCCTAAAGCCTAAACCCTAAACATTTTTCTTTAAACACTAAACCTAAAATATGAAACCCTATACCCTAAACGTTAAACACTCATCCCTAAACCTAAAACATTAAACCCTAAACCCTAAACTGTAAGCCCTAAAACCTAAACCCAAAATCCTAAACTCTAAACCTTCAGCCCTATATTCTAAACCCTAAACCCTAAACTTCCTAAACCCTAAACCTTAAACCTTTCTCCGTAAACTTAAACACTAAATCCTAAACCTTCAATCCTAAACCCTAAACCATAACCCTAAACCGTAAAACCCATAAATCCTAAAGCCTAAAACCTAAACCCTTAGCCCTAAATACTAAACCCAAAACCAAAACCTGAAACTATAAACCCTATACCCTTCCCTAAACCTTAAACCTCACTCCAAAACCTAAACCCTAAACTCTAAATCGTTAGCCCTAAAATATAAACCTATATCACGTAAACCATGATCCCTAAACCCAAAAAAACACTAAAACCTAAGCTCTAAACCCTAAACCCTAAATCCAAAACCCTAAAATATTATCCCTAAACCCTAAACCCAAACCCTAAACAATAAAACATAAACCATAAACAATAAAACCTGAGCCCTAAACCCTTTTCCTTTAATACTAAACCCTAAACCCTAAAACCTAGACCCTAAACCTAAACCCTAAAACTTTAGCCGTAAACCATAAACACTAAACCCTAGCCCATAAGCCCTAAATCCTAAAGCCTAAACCCTAAACATTGTGCTTTAAACACTAAACCCAAAATTTGAAACCCTAAACCCTAAAACTAAACAATGATCCCAAAACCCAAAACCCTAAAGCCTAATCTTCAAGCCCTAAAACCTAAAAAAATCCTAAACTATAAACCTTGAGCCCTAAATTCTAAACCCTAAACACTAAACACTAAACCCTAAACCCTAAACTTCATAAACCCTAAACTCTAAACCCTTAGCCCTAACCCTAAACACTAAATCCTAAACCTTCAATCATAAACCCTAAACCATAAACCCTGAGCCCTAAACACTAAACCCTAAACCCCTAGCTCTAAACCCTAAACAATAAGCCGTAAATGTAAACCCTAAATCCTCACCTTAAATTCTAAACACTTATCCCTAAACCCTAAACGCTAAGTGCTAATGCTAAACCCTAAACTTTAAACTAGAAATCTTAAAACATTAACCCTAAAATCTAAAACCTAAACTATAAACCAAGTCAACGATAAAACCTAAAAACTAAACCTTAAACCCTAAACCATAAATTGTAAACCCATTAAAACCTAAACCCTTAACCTTAATCCCTAAACCATAAAAACTCATCCCTTAATCCTAAAGCCCAAACCCTATACCTTGATCCATAAACCGTAAACCCTAAACAATAAACCTTAAACCCTAAACCCTAAATCCTAAACTGTAAACCCTGAGACCTAAACCCTAAAATCTAAACCCTTAACCTTAAATCCCTAACCTTAAATCCTAAACATTAAACCTTGAGCCCTAAAGCCTAAAACCTAAACCCTAAACCCTAAACCCTAAACCATAAACCATAAACCATAAACATCAAACCCTAAAACCTAAATCATAAATCGTAAACCCCCTAAACAATAATATGTTAGCCCTAAACCCTAAACCTTGAATAGGAAACCCTATATCCGTAACCCTAAACCCATATCCATAAATCCTAATCCCTAAAATGTGAGCGCTAAATGCTAAATCCAAAAAACTAAACCATTAGAACTAAACCCTAAACCCTAAACCCTTAGACCTAAACCCTAAACATTAAAATGTAAACTATAACCCTTAGCCCTAAATGCTAATCCCTAAACACTGATCCCTAAACCCTAAACCCTAAACCCTAAACACTTTTCCTTAAATCCTAAACTCTAAACTATAAACACTAAACCCTAAACCTTAAACCCTAAACCATAAATTATAAACCATAAACCATAAACCATAAACCCTCAGCCGTAATCCCTTTTCCCTAAACCCTAAACTCTAAACCTAGCTCTAACCCCTAAACACTAATCCCTAATCCTAATCCCTAAACCCCTAGCTCTAAACCCTAAACGTTAAGGCTTAATCCTTAACCCTAAACTTTAAATTAAAAATATTAAAACATAAAACCTAAACTCTAAAACCTAAACTATAAACCCGGTAATCCTAAACCATAAACCCTAAATTGAAACCCATTAAAACCTTAACCCTTAACCTTAAGCCCTAAAACACAAAAACTAAGCCCTTAATCCTAAATCCAAAAAAATGTAAACCCTAAACGCTAAACCCTAAACCGTAAACTATAAACCCCGAGCCCTAAACCCTTAACCTTAAACCCCTTGCCTTAAACCCTAAACCCTAAACCCTGAGCCCTAAACCATAAACCCTAAACACCAAACCCTAAACCATAAGCCCTAAAATCTAAATCCTAAATCGTAAACCCCCTAAACCATAATATCTTAGCCATAAACCCTAATCCTTGAATAGAAAACCCTAAATCTATAACCCTTAACCCATATCCATAAATCATAATCCATAAACCATGAGCCCTAAATGTAAAATCCTAAAACTTATACCGTGAGCACTAAATGTTAATCCCTAAACCCTTAGCCCTAAACCCTAAACATTAAACTATAAACTATAACCACTTATCCCTAAATTATAATAACTAAACATTGATCCCTAAACCCTTAGACCTAAACCCCTATTCCTAAACCCTAAACCCTAAACCTTGAGCCCTAAACCCTAAACCCTAAACTATACACTATAAAACATAAAAATAAAACCTAAACCCTAAAGACGATAAACCCTTAACCCTAAACATTTAGTCTTGAACCATAAACCCTTAATTATGAGTCCTAAACCCTAAACCCTAAACCCTAAACCCTAAAGCATGAGCCATAAACCCTAAATCAAAAACTAAAACCCTAAACCCCAGAATCGTAGACCGTAAACCATAAACATTAAACATTTACTCGCTACCCATAAACCCTAAATCATAAAAATAATCCCTAGACCCTAAACCTAAACCCTAAACCTTGAATCGTAATCCCTAAACATTAAACCCTAACCCATAAGCCCTAAAGCCTAAACCCTAAACCCTAAACATTTTTCTTTAAACACTAAACCCAAAATATGAAACCCTATACACTAAACCTTAAACACTCATCGCTAAACCTAAAACATTAAACCCTAAACCCTTAACCGTAAGCCCTAAAACCTAAACCCAAAATCCTAAACTCTAAACCTCTAGCCCTATATTCTAAACCCTAAACCCTAAACTTCCTAAATCCTAAACCTTAAAACCTTAGCGCTAACCCTAAATACTAAATCCAGTAACATTCAATCCTAAACCCTAAACCGTAAACCCCATAAATCCTAAATCCTAAAACCTAAACCCTTAGCCCTAAATACTAAACCCAAAATCCAAAACTCAAAACCATAAACCCTATACCCTTCCCTAAACCTTAAAACATCAGCTCTAAAACCTAAACCCTAAACTCTAAATCATTAGCCCTAAAATACCTTATACTATAAACCATGAGCCCTAAACCCTAAACAAACTCTAAAACCTAAGCTCTAAACCTTAAACCCTAAATTCTAAACCCTAAACCCTAAACCCTAAAACCTAAACGATAAACCATAAACCATAAACCCCGAGCCCTAATCCCTTTTCCTATAATACTAAACCCTAAACCCTAAACCCTAGACCCTAAACCTAAATGCTAATACTTGAGCCAAAACCTAAATACTAAACCCTAGCCCATAAGCCCTAAATCCTAAAGCCTAAACCCTAAACATTGTGCTTTAAGCACTAAACCCAAAATTTGAAACACTAAACCCTAAACCTGTAAGTTCTAAAACTTAAACCAAAAATCCTAAACTCTAAACTTTGAGCCCTAAATTCTAAACCCTAAACACTAAATACTAAACCCTAAAACCTAAACCCTATACCCTTAGCCCTAACCCTAAACACTAAATCCTAAACCTTCAATCAAAAACCCTAAACCATAAACCCCGAGCCCTAAACAATAAGTCAGTAAACTATAAACCCTAAACACTTAGCCCTAAAGCCTAAACACTTAGCCCTAAACCCTAAACACTAAGTCCTAATCCTAAACCCTAAAATTTAAACTAGAAATCTTAAAATATTAACCCTAAACTCTAAAACCTAAACTATAAACTAGGTCAATGATAAACCCTAAAAACTATACCTTAAATTCTAATCATAAATTATAAACCCACTAAAACCTAAACCCTTAACCTTAAGCCCTAAACCATAAAAACTCATCCCTTAATCCTAAAGCCCAAACCCTATACCCCGATCCATAAACCGTAAACCCTAAATGCTAAACCTTAAACCCTAAACCCTAAACCCTTAACCTTAAACCCTAAGACCTAAACCATAAACTCTAAAACCTTAACCTTAAACCCTAAACCTTAAACACCGAGCCCTAAAACCTAAAACCTAAACCCTATACCATAAACCATAAACCCTAAACATCAAACCCTAAAACTTAAATCCTAAATCGTAAACCCCTACACAATAATCTGTTATCCCTAAACCCTAAACCTTGATTAGAAAACCCTATATCCGTAACCCTAAACCCATATCTATAAAATCTAACCCCTAAACTATAAGCCCTAAATGCTAAATCCTAAAAATTAAATCATGAGAAATAAACCCTAAACCCTAAACCCTCAGACCTAAACCCTAAATATTAAACTATAAACTATAACCCCTTAGCCCTAAATGCAAATCCCTAAACACCGATCCCTAAACACTTAGACCTAAATCCTTATCCCTAAACCTTAAACCCTAACTTTGAGCCCTAAACCCTAAATCCTAAACACTAAACTCTAAACCCTAAACCCTAAACCATAAAACATAAGACATAAAACCTAAACCATAAAGATCCTAAAATATTAACCCTAAACATTTAGTCTTGAAACATAAACCCTAAAGTATGAGCCCTTAACCCTAAACCCTAAACCCTAAACCATGAGCCATAAATCCTAAACCAAAAAACTAAAACCCTATTCATTAAACCCTAAACCTTAAACCCTAAACCCCGATCCCCGAACCCAAAATCCTAAATCCTAAACCCTAAACCGTGAACACCGTAAACCTTAAGCCCTAAACCCTAAACACTTATCCCTAATCCTAAAACCCTAAATAGTAAAACATAAACCCTAACCCCTATTCACTAAACCCTGAAATATAAATCATAAACCCTCATCCGTAAACCCTAAATCATAATCCCCGAACCTCAAACACTACAAAGTTAAACCATAAAACCTAAACCTTGAGCCCTAAATCATAAATTCCTAGTCCTAAATCCAAAAACCGTAAACAATCAAGACTAAACCCTAAACCCTAAACCATAAAGCCTTAGCCCTAAATCCTAAAACCATAATCCCTAAACTCTAAGCCCTAAACCATGATCCCTAAACCCTAAACCGTAAACACTGAGCCTTAAACCCTAAACCATAAATCCTAATACCTAAAATCTAAAACTTGAATTCTAATCCCTAAACCCTAAACCCTAAATCATAAATAATAAACATTTACACCTAGCCATAAACCCTAAATCCTAAACCCTAATCCCTACACCCTAAACCTAAACCCTAAACCTTGAGACGTAAACCCTAAAAACTAAACCCTCGCTAATAAGCCCTAAAGCCTAAATCCTAAACCTTAAACATTGTACTTTAAACACTAAACCTTAAACCCTAAACCCTTAGCCTAACCCTAAACACTAAATCCTAAACATTCAATCCTAAACCCTAAACCATAAACCCTAAATCCTAAACTGCATAAATCCTAAAGCCTAAAACCTAAACCCTTAGCCCTAAATATTAAACCCAATACCCAAAACCCTAAAACATAAACCCTATACCCTTCCCTAAACCTTAAACCCCCATCCCTAAAACCTAAACCCTAAATTCTTAATTGTTAGCCCTAAAATCTAAACCTTTTACCATAAACCATGATCCTTAAACCCTAAACACTTAGTCCTAAACCCTAGACCCTAAACCCTAGACGCTAAACCCAAAACCCTTAAACCTCGATCCCTAAATGGTAAATCCATAGCCCTAAACCCTAAATCCTAAACCCCTAACCCTAAACCCTAAACCTTTAGTAATGAACCCTAAACCGTAAACCGTAATATTTAAACCCTAAAAGATACACCCTAAAGCCTAAACTATAAACCCACTAAACTCTAAACCCTAATCTTTTATACCTAAACACTAAATCTTAAACTCGATCCCTAAACCCTAGCTAATAAGCCTAAAGCCTAAATCCTAAACCCTAAACATTGTACTTTAAACACTAAACCCAAAATATGAAACCCTAAACCCTAAACCCTAAACACTTATCCCTAAACTCAAAACAATAAACCCTTAACCCTAACCTATAAGCCCTAAAACGTAAACCCAAAATCGTAAACTTTATACCTTGGGCCCTATATTCTAAACCCTAAACCCTAAACTTCCTAAACCTTAAACACTAAACCCTTAGCCCTAACCCTAAACACTAAATCCTAAACATTCAATTCTAAACCCTAAACCATAAACCCTAAATCATAAACCGCATAAATCCTAAAGCCTTAAACCTAAACCCTTAGCCCCGAATATTAAACCCACATAAACCCTATACCCTTCCCTAAACCTTAAACCCCATCCCTAAAACCTAAACCCTAAGTTCTAAATTGTTAGCCCTAAAATGTAAACCTTTACTATAAACCATGATCCCTAAACCCTAAACATTTAGTCCTAAACACGAAACCCTAAACCCTAGACGCTAAACCCAAAACCCTTAAACCTTGATCCTTAAATGGTAAATCCATAGCCCTAAACCCTAAATCCTAAACCCTAACCCTAAACCCTAAACCTTTAGTAATGAACCCTAAACCCTAAACCCTACTACTTAAACCCTAAAAGATACACCCTAAAGCCTAAACTATAAACCCACTAAACTCTAAACCCTAATATTTTATACCTAAACCCTAAATCTTAAAATTTGATCCCTAAACCCTAAAACGTAAACCTTGATCTATAAACCCTAAACCTTGAACCATCAACACTAAAACCTAAACCATACACATAAAAATCTTAACCCTAAAATATTAATCATAAATCAAAAATGTAAAGTCTAAACCCTAAATCCTAAACCTCGAGCCCTAAACCTAAATCATAAACTCTAAAACCCGAGACCTAAAACCTAAAAAACAATAAAAACTAAGCTCTAAACCTTAAACCCTAAACCCTAAAATCTTATCCCTAAACCCTAAACCATAAACCATAAACCATAAACACTAAGCCCTAAACCCTTTTCCTTAACACTAAACACTAAAAATCTAGCTCTAAACCCTAACTAATAAGCCCTAATCCCTAAACTATAAACCCTAAACCCTAAGCCTAAAACCTAAATTTTAAACTATAAATCGTAAAACATAAACCGTAAACTCTAAAACCTAAATTACAAACCTAGTACATCCTAAACCCTAAACACTAAACCTTAAACCCTACACCCTTACTTTTAAACGCATTAAACCGTAAAACCTTAACCCTAAGCTATAAAACATAAAAACCGAGCCCTTAATCCTAAAAACTAAACACTATACCCCGATCCATAAACCGTAAAACCTAAGTGCTAAACCTTAAACCCTAAACCCTAAACCTTGAGACCTAAACTCTAAACTCTAAACACTTAACCGTATATCCCTTGCCTTGATCCCTAAACCTTAAACCCCGAGCCCTAAACCCTAACACCTAAACCCTATACCATAAACCCTAAACACCAAACCCTAAACCATAAGCCCTAAAACCTAAATCCTAAATCGTAAACCCCCTAAATCATAATCTCTTAGCCCTAAACCCTAAACCTTGAATAGAAACCCTAAATCCATAACCCTAAACCCATATCCATAAATCCTCATCCCTAAACAAGTGAGCCCTAAATGCTAAATCCTAAAACTTAGACAATGAACACTAAACCCTAAACCCTAAACCCTTATCGCTAAACCCTAAACATTAAATTGTAAAATGTAACCCATTATCCCTAAATGCTAATCCCTAAACATTGATCCCTAAACCCTTAGAGCTAAACCCTTATTCCTAAACCCTAAACCCTAAACCTTGAGCCCTAAACCCTAAACACTTATCTTTAAACCCTAAACTCTAAACCCTAAACCTTAAACCTAAAAACATAAAACATGAAAACATAAATAATAAAACCTAAACCTTAAATATCCTAAAATATTAACCCTAAACATTTAAACTTGAAACATAAACCCTAAAGTATGAGTGTTAACCCTAAACCCTAAACCATGAGCCATAAAACCTCAACCCAAAACTCAAACCCTAAACCCTAAACCCTAAACCTTAAACCCTAAACCCTGATCCCTAAACCTAAAATGCTCAATCCAAAAATCCTAAACCCTAAACCGTGAACACCGTAAACCGTAAACCTTGAGCCCTAAACCCTAAATGCTTATCCCTAAACCTAAAACCCTAAAGAGTAAAACCCTAAACCATAATCCCCGAACCTCACACTCTAAAGGTTAAAGCATAAAACCTAAACCTTGAGGCCTAAATTCTAAATCCCCAAAATATAAACCCCGAAGACTAAAACCTAAATCCTAAACCATAAACCCTAAAGCTAAATACTAAAACCTAAACCCTAAACCCTCAGCCCTAAACCATGATGAAAAACCCTAAACCGTAAACCCCGATCTCTAAACCCTAAACCATAAATCCTAAGACCTAAATTATAAAACATGAACTCTAATCCCTAAACCCTAAACCTTAAACCATAAACACTAAACATTTACCCCTACCCATAAAACCTAAATCCTAAACCATAATCCGTAGACCCTAAACATAAACCCAAAACCTTGTCCCGTAAACCCTAGCCCATAAGCCCTAAAGGCTAAACCCTAAATCCTAAACATTTTGCTTTAAACACTAAACCAAAAATATGAAACCCTGAACCCCAAACCTTAAAAACTCATCCCTAAACACAAAACACTAAACCCTAAACCCTAAAACGTAAGCCCTAAAACCTAAACCCAAAATCCTAAACTCTATACCTTGAGCCCTTTATTCTAAACCCTAAACCCTAAACCCTAAACTTCCTAAACACTAAACCCTAAACCCTTAGCCATAACCCTAAACAATAATATTAAACCTTCAATCCTAAACACTAAACCATAAACCTTAAATCGTAAACCCCATAAATCCTAAAGCCTAAAACCTAAACCCTTAGCCCTAAATGCTAAACCCAATAACCAAAACCCTAAAACGTAAACCCTATTCCTTCCCTAAACCTTAAACACCTAAGCTCTAAAACCTAAACCCTAAATTCTAAATCGTTAGCACTAAAATCTAAGCCTTATATTGTAAACAATGAGCCCTAAACCCTAAACAAACACTAAAACCTAAGCTCTAAACCATAAAACCTAAACCCTAAACCCTAAAATCTTATCTCTAAACCCTAAACCCCAAACCTTAAACCCTAAACCATAAACCATAAACCCCGAGCCCTAAACCCTTTTCCCTAAACACTATACCCTAAACCCTAAACCCTAGACCCTAAACCTAAACCATAAAATTTGAGAAATAAGCCCTAAACACTAAACCCTAGCCCATAAGCCCTAAAGCCTAAAGCCTAAAGACTAAACCCTAATAATTTTGCTTTAAAACCAAAAATTTGAAATCATAAACCCTAAAACTAAAAATTGATCCCTAAATCGAAAACCTTAAACCCTAAACCCTAAACTATAAGCCCTATAACCTAAACCCAAAATCCTAAACTCTAAACCTTGAGCCCTAAATTCTAAACCCTAAACCCTAAACCCTAAACTTCCTAAACCCTAAACCTTAAACCCTTAGCCCTAACCCTAAACACTAAACCCTAAACCTCAAGCTCTAAACCTTAAAAATAAAACCTAAATACTAAACCATAAACCCACAAGCCTTAGTCCTACACTCAAAGTGCTCACCCTTCAACCCTAAACCCTAAGCCCTAAATCCTAAATCTAAAATGTAATATGTAAATCTGAAACCATAAACCATAAATCTTTAACCCTTTTAACTAAACCCTTAACCTCGAAACCCGACACCTAAATCCTCAACCCTTTATCTTAATCCCTAAAACCTAAACCATAAAAAACTAAACCCTAAACTATAAACCCTAAGACATAAACCATAAACCATAAATCCTAAGACCTAAACTCTAACACCTAAACTCTAAGCCCTAAACCATAAACCATAAACACTAAACATTAACCCTAGCCAGCCATAACCCTAAATCCTAAACCATAATCCCTAGACCCTAAACCTAAACCCTAAACCTTGAGCCATAAATCCTAAACACTAAACCCTAGCCCATAAGCCCTAAATCCTAAACCATAAACCCTAAACATAGTGCTTTAAACACTAAACCAAAAATATGAAACCCTCAACACTCATCCCTAAACACAAAACACTAAACCCTAAAGTGTAAACCCTAAAACCTAAACCTAAAATCCTAAACTATAATTCTTAAGCCCTATATAATAACCCTAAACCCTAAACCGTAAACCCTAAACTTCCTAAAACCTAAACCCTAAATCCTTAGCCCTAACCCTAAACACTAAATCCTAAACCTTCAATCCTAAACCCTAAAGCAAAAACCCCATAAATCCTAAAGCCTAAAACCTAAACCCTTAGCCCTAAATACTAAACCCAATACCCAAAACCCTAAACCATAAACCCTATATCCTTCCCTAAATCTTAAACACTCAGTCATGTAACCTAAACACTAAACTCTAAATCGTTAGCCCTAAAATCTAAACCTTATACCATAAACCATGAGCCTTAAATCCTAAACAAACACTAAACCCTAAATCCTAAACCCTAAAATCTTATCCCTAAACCCTAAACCCTAAACCCTAAACCTTAAACCATAAACCCTGATCCCTAAACCCTTTGCCCTAAACACTAAACCCCAAACCTTAAACCCTAGACCCTAAACCTAAGCCCTAAACCTTAGGCCATAAACCTAAACCTAAGCCCTAAACCTAAACACTTAACCTTAATCCCTAAACCATAAAAATTGAGACCTTAAACCTAAAGCCTAAACCCTATACCTTGATCCATAAACCGTAAACCCTTAACACTAAAAACTAAACCATAAAACCTAAACCCTAAACCCTAAACCCTAAACCCTAAATTCTAAACCATTAACCCTAAACCCCTTGCCTTAAACCCTAAACCTTAAACCCCGAGCCCTAAACGCTAAAACCTAAAACCGAAACCCTAAACCCTAAACCCTAAACAATAAAACCTAAACATCAAACCCTAAACCATAAGCCCTAAAACCTATATCCTTAATCGTAAACCCCCTAAACCTTAATCTCTTAGCCCTAAACCCTAAACCTTGAATAGAAAACCCTAAATCTGTAACCCTAAACCCATATCCATAAATCCTAATCCCTAAACCGTGATCCCTAAATGCTAAATCATAAAACTTAAACCCCTAAACCCAAAAACTAAAACCCTAATCATTAAAACCTAAACATTAAACCCTAAAACCTCATCCCCGAACCCAAAATGCTAAATCCTAAACCCTAAACCATGAACACCGTAAACCTTAAGCCCTAAACCCTAAACGCTTATCTCTAATCCTAAAAACCTAAATAGTAAAACATAAACCCTAAACCCTAATCACTAAACCTAAAAATAAATCATAATCCCCGAACCTCAAACGCTACAAAGTTAAACCCTAAAACCTAAACCTTGAGCCCTAAATCCTAAATTCCTAGTCCTAAATCCCAAAACCATAAACAATCAAGACTAAACCCTAAACCCTTAGCCCTAAATCTTAAACCCCGAACCCTAAACCCTAAGCCCTAAACTATGATCCCTAAACCCTAAACCATAAACCAGAGAGCCTTAAACCCTAAACCATAAATCCTAAGACATAAACTCTAAAACATGAACTCTAATCCCTAAACCCTAAACGCTAAACCATAAACAATAAACATTTACCCCTAGCCATAAACCCTAAATCCTAAACCCTAATCCCTACACCCTAAACCTAAACCCTAAACCTTGAGACGTAAACCCTAAACACTAAACCCTAGCCAATAAGCCCTAAAGCCTAAATCCTAAACCCTAAACATTGTACTTTAAACACTAAACCCAAAATATGAAACCCTAAACCCTAAACACTCATCCCTAAACCCAAAACACTAAACCCTAAACTCGTAAGCCCTAAAATGTAAATCAAATATCCTAAACTCTATACCTTGGGCCCTATATTCTAAATCCTAAACCCTAAACCCTAAAATTCCTAAACCTTAAACTCTAAACCCTTAGCCCTCTAACCCTAAACACTAATTCCTAAACCTTCAATCCTAAACCCTAAACCATAAACCCTAAATCGTAAACCCCATAAATCCTAAAGCCTAAAACCTAAACCCTTAGCCCTAAATATTAAACCCAATACCCAAAACCCTAAAACATAAACCCTATACCCTTCCCTAAACCTTAAACCCCCATCCCTAAAACCTAAATCCTAAATTCTAAATCATTAGCCCTAAAATCTAAACCTTTTACCATAAACCATGATCCCTAAACCCTAAACCCTTAGTCCTAAACCCTAAACCCTAAACCCAAAACCCTTAAACCTTGATCCCTAAATGGTAAATCCATAGCCCTAAACCCTAAATCCTAAACCCCTAAGCCTAAACCCTAAACCTTTAGTAATGAACCCTAAACCCTAAACCCTAATACTTAAACCCTAAAAGATACACCCTAAAGCCTAAACTATAAACCCACTAAACTCTAAACCCTAATCTTTTATACCTAAACCCTAAATCTTAAAATCTGATCCCTAAACACTAAAACCTAAACCCTGATCTATAAACCCTAAACCTTGAACCATCAACACTAAAACCTAAACCTTAAACCCTAAACATAAAAACCTTAACCCTAAACTATAAATCATAAATCGAAAAATGTAAATCCTAAACCCTAAATCCTAAACCTTGAGCCCTAAACCTAAATCATAAACTCTAAAACCTGAGACCTAAAACCTAAAAACACTAAAAACTAACCTCTAAATGCTAAACCCTAAATCCTAAAATCTTATCCCTAAACCCTAAACCATAAACCATAAACCATAAACTCTAAGCACTAAACCCTTTGCCCTTAACACTAAAAACTAAACCCCTATTTCTAAACCCTAACTAATAAGCCCTAATCCCTATACCGTAAACCCTAAACATTAAGCCTAAAACCTAAATTTTAAACTATAAATCGTAAAACATAAACCGTAAACTCTAAAACCTAAATTATAAACCTAGTCAATCCTAAACCCTAAACACTAAACCTTAAACCCTACACCCTTACTTTTTAAATGCATTAAACCATAAACCCTTAACCTAATCGTATAAACCATAAAAACCGAGCCCTTAATCCTAAAAACTAAACCCTATACCCCGATCCATAAACCGTAAAACCTAAACCCTAAACCCTAAACCATAAACCATAAACCCTAAATCATAAACCATAAACCACGAGACCTAAACACTAAACTCTAAACCCTTAACCTTATATCCCTTGCCTTGATCCCTAAACCTTAAACCCCGAGCCCTAAACCCTAACACCTAAACCCTATACCATAAACCCTAAACAACAAACCCTAAACCATAATCCCTAAAACCTAAATCCTAAATCGTAAACCCCTAAACCATAATCTATTTAGCCCTAAACCCTAAACCCTGAACACTAAACCCTAAATCCAAAACCCTAAACCCATATCCATAAATCCTAAACCCTAAACTGTGAGCCCTAAATGCTAAATCCTAAAACTTAAACAATGAGCCCTAAACCCTAAAACCTAAACCCTAAACATTAAATTGTAAACTATAACCCCTTAGCACTAAACGCTAATCCCTAAACATTGATCCCTAAACCCTTAGAGCTAAACCCTTATCCCTAAACCCTAAACCCTAAACCTTGAGCCCTAAACCCTAAACCCTAAACCCTTATCTTTAAACCCTAAACTCTAAACCCTACACCTTATACCTTAAAACATAAAACATGAAACATAAATAATAAAACCTAAACCTTAAATATCCTAAAATATTAACCCTAAACATTTAAACTTGAAACATAAACACTAAAGTATGATCCCTTAACCCTAAACCTGAAACCATGAGCCATAAAACCGAACCCAAAACTAAAACCCTAAACCCTAAACACTAAACCTTAAACCCTAAACCCGATCCCCGAACCCAAAATGCTAAATCTAAAATCCTAAACCCTAAACCGTGAACACCGTAAACCTTGAGCCCTAAACCCTAAATGCTTATCCCTAAACGTAAACCCTAAAGAGTAAAACCCTAAACCATAATCCACTGAACCTAAAACTCTAAAGGTTAAACCATAAAACCTAAACCTTGAGGCCTAAATTCTAATTCCCAGTCCTAAATCCCGAAACCATAAACCACGAAGACTAAAACCTAAACCCTAAACCATAAACCCTTAGCCCTAAATCCTAAAACCTAAACCCTAAACCCTCAACCCTAAACCATGATGAAAAACCTAAACCGTAAACCCCGAGCACTAAACCCTAAACCATAAATCCTAAGACCTAAATTATAAAACATGAACTCTAATCCCTAAACCCTAAACCCTAAACCGTAAACCATAAACACTAAACATTTACCCCTAGCCATAAAACCTAAACCCTAAACCATAATCCCTGGACCTAAACCTAAACCGAAAACCTTGTGTCGTAAACCCTAAACACTAAACCCTAGCTCATAAGCCCTAAAGCCTAAACTCAAACCCTAAACATTTTTCTTTAAACACTAAACCAAAAATATGAAACCCTAAATGCCAAACCTTAAACACTCATCCCTAAACACTAAACACTAAACACTAAACCTTAAAATGTAAGCCCTAAAACCTAAACCCAAAATCCTAAACTCTATTCCTTGAGCCCTATATTCTCAACCCTAAACCCTAAACTTCCAAAACCCTAAACCCTAAACCCTTAACCATAACCCTAAACAATAATCCTAAACCTTCAATCGTAAACCCTAAACCATAAACTCTAAATCGTAAACCCCATAAACCCTAAAGAAAAAACCTAAACCCTTGGCCTAAATACTAAACCCAATACCCAAAACCCTAAACCGTAAACACTATACCCTTCCCTAAACCTTAAACACCCCTCAAAGCTCTAAAACCTAAACCCTAAATCCTAAATTGTTAGCACTAAAATCTAAACCTTATATTATAAACAATGAGCCCTAAACCCTAAACAAACACTAAAACCTAAGCTCTAAACCATAAAACCTAAACCCTAAACCCTAAAATATTATATCTAAACCCTAAACCCCAAACCTTAAACCCTAAACCATAAACCATAAACCACGAGCCCTAAACCCTTTTCCCTAAACACTAAACACTAAACACTAAACCCTAAACCCTAGACCCTAAACCTAAACCATAAATTTTGAGAAATAAACCCTAAACACTAAACCCTAGCCCATAAGCCCTAAATCCTAAAGCCTAAACCCTTAACATTTTTCTTTAAACACTAAACCCAAAATTTGAAACCATAAACCCTAAAACTAAAAATTGATCCCTAAATCGAAAACCTTAAACCCTAAACCCTAAACTATAAGCCCTATAACCTAAACCCAAATTCCTAAACTCTAAACCTTGAGCCCTAAAATCTAAACCCTAAACCCTAAACCCTAAATTTCCTAAACCCTAAACCTTAAACCCTTAGCCCTAATCCTAAACACTCAACACTAAACCTCAAGCTCTAAACTTTAAAACATAAGACCTAAATACTAAACCATAAACCCACAAGCCTTAGTCCTACACTCAAAGTGCTCACCCTTCAACCCTAAACCCTAAGCCCTAAATCCTAGACCTAAAATGTAATATGTAAATCTAAAACCATAAACCATAAATCTTTAACCCTTTTAACTAAACCCTTAACCCCGAAACTGACACCTAAATTCTCAACCCTATATCTTGATCCCTAAAACCTAAACCCTAAAAACTAAACCCTAAACTAAAAACCATGAGCCCTAAACCCTTAACCATAAATCCTAATACCTAAACTCCGAAACCTAAACTCTAAGCCCTAAACCATAAACCGTAAACACTAAACATTAACCCCTAGCCATAAACCCTAAATCCTAAACCATAATCCCTGGACCCTAAACCTAAACCCTAAACCGGGCCATAAATCCTAAACACTAAACCCTAGCCCATAAGCCTTAAGTCGTAAACCCTAAACCCTAAACATAGTGCTTTAAACACTAAACCAAAAATATGAAACCCTCAACACTCATCCCTAAACACAAAACACAACCCTAAAGTGTAAGCCCTAAAACCTAAACCTAAAATCCTAAACTATAATTCTTGAGCCCTATATTCTAAACCCTAAACCCTAAACCCTAAACCCTAAACTTCCTAAACCCTAAACCCTAAATCCTTAGCCCTAACCCTAAACACTAAACCATAAACCTTTAGTCCTAAACCCTAAACCCTAAACCCTAAACCCCATAAATCCTAAAACCTAAACCCTAAACCCTTAGCCCTAAATACTAAACCCAATACCCAAAACCCTAAACTATAAACCATATACCCTTCCCTAAATCTTAAACACTTATCCCTAAAACCTAAACACTAAACTCTAAATCGTTAGCGCTAAAATCTAAACCTTATACCATAAACCATGAGCCTTAAATCATAGAAAAACACTAAACCCTAAGCTCTAAACCCTAAACCCTAAATCTTAAACCCTAAAATCTTATCCCTAAACCCTAAACCCTAAACCTTAAACCATAAACCCCGATCCCTAAACCCTTTTCCTAAGCACTAAACCACAAACCTTAAACCCTAGACCCTAAACCTAAGCCCTAAACCTTAGGCCATAAACCCTAAACACTAAACCCTAGCCCATAAGCCATAAATCCTAAAGCCTAATTTATAAACCCATTAAAACTTAAACACTTAACCTTAAGCCGTAAACCATAAAAATTGAGACCTTAAACCTAAAGCCTAAAACCCTATACCTTGATCCATAAACCGTAAACCCTTAACACTAAACATTAAACCATAAAACCTAAGCCCTTAACCCTAAGCCCTAAACTCTAAATTCTAAACCCTTAACCCTAAACCCCTTGCTTAAACCCTAAACCTTAAACCTTGAGCCCTAAACCCTAAAACCTAAACTCTAAACCCTAAACCCTTTAACAATAAAACCTAAACACCAAACCCTAAACCATAAGCCCTAAAACCTATATCCTTAATCGTAAACCCTTAAAACTTAATCTCTTAGCCCTAAACCCTAAACCTTGAATAGAAAACCCTAAATCTGTAACCCTAAACCCATATCCATAAATCCTAATCCCTAAACCGTGAGCCCTAAATACTAAATCATAAAACTTAAACTATGAGAACTAAACCCTTAACCCTAACACCTTAGCCATAAACCCTAAATATTAAACTATAAATTGTAACCCCTTAGCCCTAAATGATAATCCCTAAACCTTGATCCCTAAACCCTTAGACCTAAACCCTTATCCCTAAATCTTAAACCCTAAACCTTGAGTCATAAACCCCAAACCCTAAATAGTTATCCCTAACCTGAAACTCTAAACGCTAAACCATAAACCATAAACCATAAAACATAAAACATAAAACCTAAACCCTAAAGATCCTAAACCCTTAACCCTAAAGTATGATCCCTTAACCGTAAACCTTAAACCCTTAATCGTAAACCCTAAACCATAAACCGTAAACCCCATAAACCGTAAACCCTAAACCCTAAAACCATATACCTTGACAAATTAACCTAAACAAAGATCCCTAAAAATAAACTATAAACCATGATCCCTAAACCCTCATTTCTAACCCCTAACCCCTAAACATTAAACCTTAAAGCATAAACCATAAGCCTTAACCCCTAAACCCTAACCCCTAAACATGAAATCCTAAACAATGAATCCTTTAAACCCTAAACACTTTACCCTATACAATAAACTCTAAACTCTATATCCTATACTCTTATCCCTAAAACCCTAAATGCTAAATCCTAAACCCTTGGCAATAATCCCTAAAACCTAAACCCCGAGGCCAAACCCTAAACCCTAAACCTTGAGCCCTAAACCACTAACCATAGATCATAAACCCTAAACCCTAAAGCCTATAGTAATTAACCATAACAATTTCCCCTAAATTCTAAATCTTTTAATTAAACCATAAACCCCTAGCTCTAAACCTTAAACACTAAGACCTAAATACTAAACCATAAATGTGAAACCCTTAGTCCTACACCCAAAATGTAAGCCTTAAACCCTTAACCCTAAGCCCTAAATCCTAAACCTAAACAAGTAATCTCTAAATCTGAAACCATAAACCATAAATAACCCCTAAACCCTTAACCTTGAAACCTGACACCTAAATCCTCAACCCTATACCCTAATTCCTAAACCCTAAAAACTAAAACCTAAACCCCAAATTCTAAACCGTAAATGCTAAAACCAAAACCTAAACCCCAAACCCAAAACACTAAACCCTAAAGTGTAAAACCTAAAGCATAAACCAAAACCCTAAACCTCAACCCCTAAAAACTAAACCATAAACCCTAAACCCTTAGTGCTAAAGCCAAAACCATAAACCCTAAACACTAAACCCAAAACCCTTAAACCTTGATCCTAAATGGTAAATCCATAGCCCTAAACCCTAAACCCTAAATCCCTAACCATAAACCCTAAACCTTGAGCCTTGAACCTAAACTTTAAACCCTAATACTTACACCTAAAAGATACACCCTAAAGCCTATTCTATAAACCCACTAAACCCTAAACCCTAATCTCTTATAGCTAAACCCTAAATCCTAAACCATGATCTCTAAACCATAAAACCTAAACCCTTAGCCATAAACCCTAAACCCTAAACACCTAAACCTAAACCCTAAAGTATAAATCGTAAGTTGGAAACTCTAAAACCTTAATCATAAACTCTAAAATCTAAGACCTAAACCCTAAAAAAACTAAAACCTAAGCTCTAAATCCTAAAACCTAAACCATAAACCCTAAAATCTTATCCTGAACCATTAACCCTAAACCCTAAACCATAAACCATAAACCATAAACTATAAAGCATAAAACATAAACCATAAACACCGAGCGCTAAACCCTTTTGCCTAAACACTAAACCCTAAACCCCTAGCTCTAAACCCTAAACGCTAAGGCCTAATCCTAAACCCTAAACCCCTAGCTCTAAACCCTAAATGCTAAGCCTTAATCCTAAACCCTGAATTTTAAACTATAAATCATAAATCATAAAACCTAAACTCTTAAACTTAAACTATAAACCCAATCAATTTGAAACCCTAAAATATAATCAGAAACCCTAAACCCTAAATTGTGAACACATTAAAACCTAAACCCTTAACCTTAAGCCCTAAACCACAAAAACTAAGCCCTTAATCCTAAAGCCTAAACCCATTACCCCGATCCATAAATCATAAACCCTAAACGCTGAACCCTAAACCCCGAGCCCTAAACCCTAAACCTTAAACCCCTTTCCTTAAACCCTAAACCTTAAACCCCGAGCACCTTAAACCTAAAAACCTAAACCCTAAACCCTAAACCCTAAACACTAAACCCTAAACAATAAGCCCAAAAACCTAAATCCTAAATCGTAAACACCCTAAACCATAATCTCTTAGCCTAAAACCCTAAACCTTAAATAGAATACTTTAAATCTATAAACCTAAACCCATATCCATAAATCCTAATCCCTAAACCATGAGCCCTAAATGCAAAATCCTAAAACTTAAACCGTGAGCACTAAACCCTTAGCCCTAAACCCTAAACATTAAACTATAAACTATAATCCCTTAGCCCTAAACACTAATCCCTAAACACCGATCCATAAACCCTTAGACTTAAAACCTTATCCCTAAACCATAAACACTTATCCCTAAACCCTAAATTCTAAACCATAAACCATACACCATAAAACATAAAACATATAACATAAAACATCTAACATAAACCCAAAAGATTCTAAACCCTTAACCCTAAACATTTAGTATTGAACCATAAACCCTTAATTATGAGACCTTTACCTAAACCCTAAACCATAAACCTTAAACCCTAAACCCTAAACCATGAGCCATAAACCCTAAACCAAAAACTAAAACCCTAAACATTGAACCCTAAACCATAAATCATAAACACTAAACATTTACCCCTACCCATAAACCCTAAATCATAAACCCTAATTCCTAGACCCTAAACCTAAACCCTAAAGCTTCGAGTCGTAATCCCTGAAAATTAAACCTTAACCCATAATCCTAAAGCCTAAAACCTAAACCCTAAAAATTGTGATTTAAACACTAAACCCAAAATATGAAACCCTATACCCTAAACCCTAAACACACATCCCTAAACCCAAAACATTAAAACCTAAACCCTAATCTATAAGCCATAAAACCTAAACCTAAAATCCTAAACTCTAAACCTTGAGCCCTATATTCTAAACCCTAAATGCTAAACTTCCTAAACACTAAACCTAAACCTAAACACTAAATCCTAAACCTTCAATCCTAAACCCTAAACCATAAACCCTAAACCGTAAACCCCATAAATCCTAAAGCCTAAGGCCTAGGCCCTTGGCCCTAAATACAAAACCCAAAACCCAAAACCCAAAACCATAAACCCTATACCCTTCCCTAAACCTTAAACCTCAGCTCTAAAAGCTAAACCCTAAACTCTAAATCATTAGCCCTAAAATATAAACTTTATACTCTAAACCATGATCCCTAAACCCTAAACAAACACTAAAACCTAAGCTCTAAACCCTAAACCCTAAATCTTAATATCTTATCCCTAAATCCTAAACCATAAACCCTGAGCCCTAAACCCTTTTCCTTAAATACTAAACCCTAAACCCTAGACCCTAAACCTAAACCCTAAAACTTGAGACATAAACCCTAGCTCATAAGCCCTAAATCCTAAATCATGCAAACCCTAAAAATTGTGCTTTAAACACTAAACCCAAAATTTGAAACCCTAAACCCTAAACCTTGAATAGAAACCCTAAATCTGTAATCCTAAACCCATATCCATAAATCCTAATCCCTAAATTGTGAGCCCTAAATGCTAAATCGTAAAAATTAAACCATGAGAACTAAACCATAAATCCTAAACCCTAAACATTAAACTATAAACTGTAACCCCTTAGCCCTAAACGCTAATCCCTAAACATTGATCCCTAAACTCTTAGACCTAAATCCTTATCCCTAAACCCTAAACCCTAATCTTGAGCCCTAATCCCTAAACGATAAACACTTATCCTTAAACCCTAAACTCTAAACCCTAAACCCTAAACCATAAACCATAAAACATAAGACATAAAACCTAAACCCTAAAGATCCTAAAATATTAACACTAAACATTTAGTGTTGAAACATAAACCCTAAAGTATGAGCCCTTAACCCTTAACCCTAAACCCTAAACCATGAGCCATAAACCCTAAACCCAAAAACTAAAACCCTAAACCTTAAACCCTCAACTTTAAACCCTTAACCCCGATCCCTGAACCCAAAATGCTAAATCCTAAACCCTAAACCTGTGAACACTTTGTAAACCTTAAGCCCTAAACCCTAAATGCTTAGCCCTAAATCTAAAACCCTAAAATACATAAAACCTAAACCCTAAAGATCCTAAAATATTAACCCTAAACATTTAGTGTTGAAACATAAACCCTAAAGTATGAGCCCTTAACCCTTAATCCTAAACCCTAAATAATGAGCCATAAACCCTAAACGCAAAAAATAAAACCCTAAACCACGAACCTCAACTTTAAACTCTAAACCCTAATCCCTAAACCCAAAATGCTAAATCCTATACCCTAAACCATGAACACCAAACCTTAAGCCCTAAACCCTAAATGCTTAGCCCTAAATCTAAAACCCCAAAGACTAAAACATAAACCCTAAACCCTAATCATTAAAACTAACACCTAAATACTAAACCCTTATCCAGTAAACCCTAAACCATAATCCCCGAACCTCGAACCCAAAAGGTTAAACCATAAAACCTAAACCTTGAGCCCTAAATCTTGAATTCCTAGTCCTAAAACCCAAAACCGTAAACCCTAAAGACTAAACCCTAAACCCTAAACAATAAACCCTTAGCCCTAAATCCTAAACCATAAACGCAAAGCCCTAAACCATGATCCCTAAACCCTAAACCATAAACCCTGAGCCCTAAACCCTAAACCATGAATCCTAAGACCTAAACTCTAAAAATTGAACTCTAATCCCTAAACCCTAAACCGTAAACACTTAACATTTACCCCTAGCCATAAACCCTAAATCCTAAACCCTAATCCCTAGACCCTGAACCTTAAGCTGTAAACCCTAAACACTAAACCCTAGCCCATAATCACTAAAGCCTAAAGACTAAACCCTTAGCCCTAACCCTAAACACTAAATCCTAAACCTTCAACCCTAAACCATAAACCCCATAAATCCTAAAGCCTAAAACCTAAACCCTTAGCCCTAAATACTAAACCCAATACCTAAAACCCTAAAACATAATCCCTATACCCTTCCCTAAACCTTAAACCCCCAGCCCTAAAACCTAAACCCTAAATTCTAAATCGTTAGCCCTAAAATCTAAACCTTATGCCGTAAACCATGATCCCTAAACCTTAAACAAACACTAAAACCTAAGCTCTAAACCATAAAACCTAAACCCTAAACCCTAACCCCTTAGTCCTAAACCCTAAACCCTAAACGCTAAACCCAAAACCCTTAAACCTTAATCCTAAACGGTAAATCCATAGCCCTAAACCCTAAATCCTAAACCCCTAACCCTAAACCCTAAACCTTGAGGAATGAACGCTAAACCATAAACCCTAATACTTAAACCCTAAGAGATAAACCCTAATGCCTAAACTATAAACCCACTAAACTCTAAACCCTAATCTCTTATCCCTAAACCCTAAATATTAATTTATGATCCCTAAACCCTAAAACCTAAACCCACGATCTATAAACCCTAAACCTTGAACCATCAACACTAAAACCTAAACCCTTAACCCTAAACATCAAAACCTAAACCCTAAAATGTAAATCATAAATCGTAAATGTAAAACCTAAACCCTAAATCCTAAACCCCGAGCCCTAAAACTAAATCATAAACTCTGAAACACGAGGACCTAAAACCTAAATAAACACTAAAAACAAAGCTCTAAACCCTAAACCCTAAACCCTAAAATATTTTCCCTAAAGTGTAAACCATAAACCATAAACCTTGAGCCCTAAACCCTTTGCTATAAACATTAAACCCTAAACCCCTAACAGGAAACCTAAACCATTAGCCCTAAAGCCTAAACACTCAGCCCTAAACCTAAAATCCTAAACCCTAAACCCTAAACTTTAAACTATAAATCATAAAACATAAACCGTAAACTCTAAAACCTAAACTATAAACCTAGTCAATTCTAAACCCTAAACACTAAACCTTAAACCCTAAACCCTAAATTTTAAATGCATTAAACACTAAACCCTTAACCTTAAGCCCTAGACCATAAAAATTGAGCCCTTAATCCTAAAACCTAAACCCTATACCCGATCCATGAATCATAAACCCTAAATGCTAAACCTTAAACCATAAACCATAAACCATGAGCCCTAAACAATAAAATCTAAACCCCTAGCTCTAAACCCCAAACCCTAAACCATAAACCATAAACCCCGAGCTCTAAACCCTTTTCCCTAAACACTAAACCCTAAACAATAACCCATAAACTGTAAACCCTAAACCCTTAGCCCTAAAGCCTAAACACTTAGCCATAAACCCTAAATGCTAAGTCCTAATCCTAAACCCTAAACTTTAAACTACAAATCTTAAAACATTAACCCTAAACTCTAAAACCTAAAGCGTAAACCAAGTCAACGATAAACTCTTAAAACTAAACCTTAAACCCTTAACCATAAATTGTAAACCCATTAAAACCTAAACTCTTAACCTTAAGCCCTAAACCATAAAAAATCGAGCCGTTAATCCTAAAGCCCAAAGCCTATACCCCGATCCATAAACCGTAAACCATAAACACTAAACCTTAAACCCTAAACCCTAAACCCTAAACCCTAAACCTAGAGACCTAAATCCTAAACTCTAAACCGTTAACCATATACCCCTTGCTTTAATCCCTAAACCTTAAACCCTAATCCCTAAACCCTAAAACCTAAACCCTATGCCCTAAACCATAAACCTTGAACACCAAACCCTAAACGATAAGCCCTAAAACCTTAATCCTAAATCATAAACCCACTAAACCATAATCTCTTAGCCCTAAACCCTAAATATTGAATAGAAACCCTAAATCCGTAACCCTAAACCCATATCCATAAATCCTAATCCCTAAATTGTGAGCCCTAAATGCTAAATCGTAAAACTTAAACCATAAGCACTAAACCCTAAACCCTAAACCCTTAGCCCTAAATTTTAAACATTAAATTATAAAACGGTAACCCCTTAGCCCAAAACGCTAATCCCCAAAGATCCTAAACCCTTTGACCTAAACCCTTGACCTAAACCCTAAACCCTATACCCTAAACACTTATCCTTAAATCCTAAACTCTAAATCCTAAACCTTAAACCATAAAACATAAAACATAAAACATAAACCATAAAGATCCTAAAATATTAACCCTAAACATTTACTCTTGAAACATAAACCCTAAAGTGTGAGCCCTTAACCTAAACCCTAAACCATGAGCCATAAACCCTAAACACAAAAACTAAAACCATAAACACGGAACCCTAAAATTTAAACCCTAAACCCTAATCCTTGAACCCAAAATGCTAAATCCTAAATCCTAAACCCTAAACCATGAACACCGTAAACCTTAAGCCCTAAACTCAAAACCCTAAACAAGTAAAACATAAACCCTAAACCCGATCACTAAACCCTAAAACGTAAATCCTAAACCCTGATCCGTAAACCCTAAACCATAATCCCTAAACCTTGAACCCTAAAGGTTATACCATAAAACCTAAACCTTGAGCCCTAAATCCTAAATCCCCAAACCGTAAGCCCTGAAGAATAAAATCTAAACCCTAAACCATAAACCCTTAGCCCTAAATCCTAAACCCTAAACCCTAAAGCGTCAACCCTATAACATGATGAAAAACCCTAAACCATAAACCTTGAGCCCTAAACCCTAAACCATAAATCCTAAGACCTAAACTCTAAAACCTGAACTCTAATCCCTAAACCCTAAACCCTAAACCACAAACACTAAACATTTACCCCTAGCCATAAAACCTAAATCCTAAACCCTAATGCTTAGACCCTAAACCTAAACCCAAAACCTTGTGTCATAAACCCTAAACACTAAACCATGGCCCATAAGCCCTAAACCCTAAACATTGTGCTTTAAACACTAAAGTATGAGACCTTAACCCTAAACCCTAAACCCTAACCCTAAACACTAAACCCTTAACCCTAAACTTCCTAAATCCTAAACCCTAAACCCTTAGCCCTAACCCTAAACACTAATCCTAAACCTTCAATCCTAAACCATAAACCCCATAAAACACAAGCCTAAAACCTAAAACCTTAGCCCTAAATACTAAACCCAATACCCAAAACCCTAAACCCTAAACCATATACCCTTCCCTAAACCTTAAACCCCCACCCTAAAACCTAAACCCTAAATTCCAAATCATTAGCTCTAAAATCTAAACCTTATCTCAGTAAATAATGAGCCTTAAACCCTAAACCCCGAGCCCTAAATCCTAAACCTAAACAATAATCTCTAAATCCAAAACCATAAACCCCCTAAACCCTAAACCCTAAAACTTTAACCTTTTTCCACAAACCCTTAACCCTAAAACCCGACACCTAAAACATCAACCCTATACCCTTACTCCTAAACCCTAAACCCCGAAAACTAAATCCTAAACCCTAAACCCTAAACCACAAACCCAAAACACTAAACCTTAAAGTGTAGACCCTAAAGCATAAACCATAAACTCTAAACCTTCAACCCCTAAAAAAATAAACCCTAAACCCTAAACCCTTAGTCTGAAACCCTAAACCATAAATCCTAAACCCTAAACCCTAAACAATAAACCTAAAACCCTAAACCCTAAAACCTAATCTCTAAACCATAACCCTAAACCATAAACCATAAACCCGTAGCCATAAACACTAACCCCAAGCCCTAAACCATCAACCCTAAACCCTAATCCCTAAGACCTAAGACCTAGACACTAAACCTAAATCCTAAACCATAAACCCTAAGGCTTAAACCCTAAACCCTAAACCCTAAGACATAAGCCCTAAAGCCTAAATCCTAAACCCTAAACCAAGATCCTTAAACCCTAAAGCGTAAAAAAATAAACCCTAAACCCTACACCCTAAATCCTAAACAATAAACCCTAAACATGAATCCATGAGGCCTAAACCCTCAACCCTAAACCCCGAGCACTAAACCCTAAACCATAATCCCTACACCCTAAACTCCTAAACCGTAAAGCCTTAAACCCTAAACCCTAAGCCTTAAATCCTAAACCTAAACCATAATCTCTATATCCAAAACCACAAACCCTCTAAACCCTAAACCTTTAATGGTTTTCCGTAAACCCTTAACCCCGAAACCTAAAACTTAAATCATGAACCCTATATATCTTGATCCCTAAACCCTAAACCCTAAAAACTTAAACCTAAACATAAATCCTAAACCCTAAACGCTAAACCCTAAACCCCAAACCTAAAATACAAAACCCTAAAGTGTAAACCCCGAAGCCTCAAAAATAAAAACCATAAACCCTAAACCCTTATTCCTAAACCCTAAACCCTAAACCATAAACCCTAAACGCTAAACCGTAAACCCTAAACCATAAAACCTAAACCCAAAACCATAAACCATGAGTAATAAACCATAAACCCGTAGCCCTAAACACTAAACTCTAAACCCTAAACCATTAACCCTAAACCCTATTCCCTAAGTCCTAAGCCTTAGACACTAAACCCAAACCTGTAAACCATGAGCCTTAAACCCTAAACCCCAAGACATAAGCCCTAAAGCCTAAATCATAAACCATAAACCATGAGCCTTAAACCCTAAAGCATAAAAATAAACCCTAAACCCTAAACCCTAAATCCTAAACCCTAAACCCTAAACCATAAACCCTAAACACGAATCCCGAGGCCTAAACCCTAAACCTAAACCCCGAGCCCTAAATCTTAAGCCCTTAATCGTAAACTCTAAACCCTATTCCTAAACCCCTAAACCCTAAAACCTAAACCTTTAGCCATAAAACATAAACCCTAAACCCAAAACCATATACCATGATCCCTAAACCCTAAACAATGATCCTTAAATGCTAAACCGTAAACTCTAAACCGTAAACCCTTAACCCAAAACCCTAACCCCTAAACCTAAAATGCTAGGCCTCGAGCACTCAACACTAAAACCTAAACACTAAGCCCTATAATCTAAACCTTAATTCATAAACCCTTATCCTTAAACCCTAAACATTAAGCACTAAACCCTAAACTCTATACCCTATACCCTTATCCATAAACCTAAAACTAAAACCTAAACCATAAACCATAAACACTAAACACTTAACGATAAACTCTAAACCCTTGGTCATAATCCATAAAACCTAAATCCTAAACCCTAAACATTGTGCTTTACACCCTAAAACCTAAACAATAAACCATAAACCCTTAACCCTAATCACTATACCCTAAAACATAAACACTAAACTCTAAACCCTAAATCGTAAGCCATAAACCTAAAACAAATACCCTAAACTCTAAATCTTAAGCCCTATATTCTAAACCATAAACCCTAAACCCTAAAATTCCTAAACATTAAACCCTTATCCCTAACCCTAAACCCTAAACCCTAAAGCCTAAACCTTAAGCCCTAAACCCTAAACTATAAACCTCATAAAGCCTAAACCCTGATCCATAAAACCTAGGCCATAAACACTAAACCAAATAATCAAAACACTAATTCCTAAACCTTATGCCCTTATGACTAAACCCTAAACCCTAAACCCTAAACCTCAAAGGCTAAAACCTAAACTCTAAATCGTTAGCCCTAAAACCCTAAATCCTCAACCTTGAGACCTAAACCTATACCATAAACCCCATAAATCCTAAAACTTGAACCCTAAATCCTAAACCTTATAACCTTATAACTAAACACTAAAACCCGAGCACTTTGAAACTTCAACACTAAACCCTAAACCCTAAAGGATAAAACATGAACTCTTAACAATTATCCCTAAACCATCAACCCTCAACCCCGAGACCTAAACCCTACACAAACACTAAACCCTAAACAAACACTAAACATTGAGCCGTAAACCCTAAAGCTTAAGCACTAAACCCTAAACCCTAAGTCCTAAGCCCTAAGCCCTAAAACTTAAAAGGTTAACCCTAAATCCTAAAAAATAAACTATAAACCATAAAACCTAAAAATTAAACCCAATAAAACCTAATCCCTAAACCCTAAAATATAAACCCTTTAAAACCTAAAACCTTAACCCTAAACCCTCAACCATAAACCTAAGCCCTTAACCCTAAACCCTAAACCCTATACCCTTATCCCTAAATAGTAAACCCTAAATAGTTAACCGTAAACATAAAACCCTAAACCCTAAACCTAAATAAACGCTAAACCTTGAACCTAAACCCTAAACGCTAAATCCTAAACCCTAAACCCTTAGCTCTAAACCCTAAACCCTAACACCTAAGTCCTAAACCATGATCCCTAAACCCTAAACCATAAATCCTCATACTCAAATTCTAAAACCTGAACTCTAAGCCCTAAAACCCAAACTATAACCCTAAACATTTAGCCCTGAACCCTAAACCCTAAACCCTAAACACTATATTGTGATTGCTAAACCCTAAAACATAAACCATAAACCCTAAAACCCTAAAACCTAAAACCTTAAACCCTAAATAATGAGGCATAAACCCCAATCCCTAAGCCCTAAACCATAAACACTAAACAGCCTAAACTATTAACATTACACCCTTAGCCCTAAACCCTAAACCCTAAACCCCGAGCCCTAAACCCAAACTCAAAACCCAAAACGGTAATCCCAAAAATCTAAACCTTAAACCCTAAACCCTAAGTAGTAAACCCTAAAATTTAAACCATAAACCCAAACCCTAAACCTTAATTCCCATAAACCCTAAACACTAAACCCTTAACCCTTAACCCTACACCCTAAACCCTACACCTTGAGCCCTAAACCATAAACTCGTATAACCGTAAACCCTAAGCCTAAAACCATAAATATTTAAACCCTATCCCTAAACCTTAAGCCCTAAAAAAAAATAGGATAACACTTAACCCTTAGTCCTAAACCCTAAGCCTAAAACCATAAATATTTAAACCCTATCCCTAAACCTTAAGCCCTAAAAATAGGATAACACTTAACCCTTAGTCCTAAACCCTAAACTCTAAACCTTAAACCCTAAACCCTGAGCCCTAAAACCTATACCCTAAACCATAAATCCTAAACGCTAAACCCTAAATCCTAAACCATAAACACTAAACCCTGTGGCCAAAACCATGAGAGCTAAAGCTTAAACCCTACACCCTAAACCCCAAGGACTAAACCCAAAACTCTAAACCCTAAGCCATAACCATTAAACCATTAAACAGAAACCGTAAACACTAAACACTAAACCGTAAACCCTTAGCCCTAAAACCTAAACGCTAAGTCCTAAACCATGATCCCTAAACCCTTAACTATAAACCCTAATCCCTAAACCCTAAACAATAAATCCTAATACTTCAATTCTAAAACCTGAAATCTAAGCCCTAAAACGTAAACCATAACCCTAAAAATTTATCCTCAAACCCCGAACACTAAAACCTAAACAATGAACCCTAAAACCTAAACCCTAAATAGTATACCATGATTGTTAAACCCTAAAACATAAAACCATAAACCCTAAATACCGAGGCATAAACCCAAACCCCTAAGCCCTAAACCATAAATCCCTAGACCTAAAAATTATATCCTAAAATGTAAGCCCCGAACCATAAAAACTTAAGATATAAACAATAAACCCTTAGCCCTAAACCCTAAACCCTAAACCCTAAACTCGAGCCCTAAACCTAAAACCTTCAACCATAAACCCTAAACAATAAACCCTAAACTCTATACCCTAAACCCTAAACCCTAAACAATAAAATATAAACCCTAAACCCTAAACCTTAATTCCCATAAAAAATAAACATTAAACCCTTAACCCTTAACCCTAAACCTTTAGCCCTAAACCCTAAATCCTAAACCCTAAACCCTAAACCATGAGACGTAAACACAAATCTTTAAATCTTATCCCAAAACCTTAAACCCTAAACAATAAAATAACACTAAACCCTTAACCCCAAACCCTAAACTCTAAACCCTAAACCCTAAACCCTAAGCCCTAAAACCTATACCCTAAATCATAAATCCTAAACCCTATACCCTAAACCATAAACCCTAAACCTAGATCCTTAAATCCTAAACCTTAAACCCAAAACCCAAAACCCTACAACCTAAACCCCAAATCTAAACCCTAAACAATATGACCTAAATACTAAATTATAAACCCTAGACCCTTATCCCTAAACGAAAAACCCTAATCCTTAAACTCTAAACCCTGAGCTCTAAATCCTAAACCCAAAACCATAAGCTCTAAGCCGTAAATCCTAAATTCTAAACCCTAATCCATTTAACCTAAACCGTAAACCCAATAAATCGTAAACCCTAAACCATTATGCGTAGACACTAAATCTTGAACCCTAAAACAAATACCCTAAATAAAAAACCCTAAATACTAAACCCTAAACCTTAAATCGTAAACCCTTGAAAAGCTAAAACCTAAACCCTTAAGCCTAAGCCCTAAATAGTAAAACCTTAGCCATAAAACCTATACCATTATCCCTAAACACTAAAATCTAAACCCTAAACCCAAAACATTAAACCTTCATCCCCAACTAGTAAATCCATAGCCCTAAACCCTAAATCCTAGACCCTTAACCCTACACCATAAACCATGAGCCTTAAACCATAAATCTTTAAACCCTATCCCTAAACCTTAAACCCTAAACTCTAACCCTTAAACCATAAACCCCGAGCCCTAAAACATATACCCTAAACCATAAATTCTAAACCCTAAATCCTATACCCTACATCCTAAACCCTAAACACTAAACCCTAAGGCCTAAACCATGAGAGCTAAAACTTAAAACCTAAACTCTAAACCCAAAACCCAAAACCTTAAACCCTAAACTCTAAGGACTAAACTCTAAAATCTAAACCCTAAGACCGAAACATTAAACCATTAATCATAAATCGTACACCCCTAAACAAATACTAAACCGTAGACCCATAGCCCTATTACATAAACCCTAAGTCCTAAACCATGATCCCTAAACCCTTAACTATAAACCCTAATCCCTAAACCCTAAATCATAAATCCTAATACTTAAATTCTAAAACCTACACTCTAAGCCTTAAAACCTAAACCATAACCCTAAACATTTAGCCACGAACCCTAAAACCTAAACCCTAAACACTATACGATGATTTTTAAACCCTAAAAACATAAAACCTAAAACCATAAACCCTAAATACTGAGGCATAAACCCCAACCCATAATCCCTAAACCATAAACCCCTAGCCCTAAACCTTAAATCCTAAAATGTAAGCCCTAAACCATAAAAAAAGTAAACTATACCCTAAACCATTAGCCCTAAACCCTAAACCATAAACCCTAATACCTAAACCCAAAAACCTAAACAATAAACCCTAAACTATATACCCTAAACCCTAAATTCTAAACCCTAAAGCCTAAACCTTAATTCCCATAAATCCTAAACACAAAACACTTAAACCTTAACCCTTACCGTTAACCCTAACCCTTTAGCCCTAAACCCTAAACCATGAGTGCTAAACCAAAAATATTTAAACCTTATCCCAAAACCTTAAACCCTAAACAATAAAATAACACTAAACCCTTAACCCCAAACCGTAAACTCTAAACCCTAAACCTTAAAATCCTAAACCCTATACCCTAAATCATAAATCCTAAACCCTATACCCTAAACCCAGATCCTTAAATCCTAATCCTTAAACCAAAAACATAAAACCCTAAAATCTAAACCCTAAACCCAGATCCTTAAATCCTAAACCTTGAACCCAAAACCCTAAAACCTAAACCCTAGATCTAAACCCTAAACACTACGACCTAAATACTAAACCATAAACCTTAGAACCTTAGTCCTAAAAAAAAACCATGAGCCTTAAACTCTAAACCCCGAAGTCAGTAAATCCTAAACCATAAACCATAAGCTCTAAGCCATAAATCCTAAATTCTAAACCCTAAACCCTTTAACCTTAATTGTAAACCCAATAAATCGTATACCCTAAACCATTAATCCTAGACACTAAATATTGAACCCTAGAACAAATACCCTAAATAAAAAACCCTAAACACTAAACCCTAAACCTTAAATCGTAAACCCTGAAAACCTAAAACCTAAACCCTTAAGCCTAAGTGCTAGACCGTAAAACCTTAGCCATAAACCCTATACCATTATCCCTAAACACTAAAATCTAAACACTAAACCCCAAACATTAAACCTTCATCCCCAAATAGTAAATCCATAGCCCTAAACCTTAAATCCTAAACCCTTAACCCTACACCCTAAAACATGAGCCTTAAACCGTAAATCTTTAAACCCTATCCCTAAACCTTAAACCTTAAAATAAAAATAACACTAAACCCTAAACTCTAACCCTTAAACCATGAACCCCGAGCCCTAAAACATATACCCTAAACCATAAATTCTAAACCCTAAATCCTATACCCTAAACACTAAACCCTAAGGCCTAAACCATGAGCGCTAAAACTTAAACCCTAAACCCTAAATGTTAAACCCTAAACTATGAGGACTAAACTCTAAAATCTAAACCCTAAGACCTAAACATTAAACCATTAATCATAAACCGTAAACCCCAAACAAAAACTAAACCGTAAACCCATAGCCCTAAAAGATAAACCCTAATTCCTAAAACATGATCCCCAAACCCTTAACTGTAAACCCTAATCCCTAAACCCTAAACCATAAATCCTAATACTTAAATTCTAAAACCTTAACTCTAAGCCCTAAAACCTAAACCATAACCCTAAACATTTAGCCCTGAACCCTAAACACTAAACCCTAAACATTGAACCCTAAAACCTAAACCCTAAACACTATACCATGATTTTTAAACCCTAAAACATAAACCATAAAACCTAAAACCCTAAAACCTAAAACCATAAACCCTAAATGATGAGGCATAAACCCCAATCCCTAATCCATGAACCATAAACCCCTAGCCCTAAACCTTGAATCCTAAAATGTAAGCCCTAAACCATAAAAAAAAGTAAACTATAGACAATAAACCCTTAGCCCTAAACCCTAAACCCTAAACCATAAACCATGAGCCCTAAACCCAAAACCCTCAACCATAAACCCTAAACAATAAACCCTAAACTCTACACCCTAAACCCTAAATTCTAAACCCTAAACCCTAAACCTTAATTCCCATAAACCCTAAACATTAAACACTTAAACCTTAACCCTTACCCTTAACCCTAAACCTTTAGCCCTAAACCCTAAATCCTAATCTCTAAACCCTAAACCATTAGCCCTAAACCAAAAATATTTAAACCTTATCCTAAAACATAAACCCTAAATAATAAAATAATACTAAACCGTTAACCCTAAACCGTAAACTCTAAACCCTAAACATTAAACCATGAGCCCTAATACCTATACCTTAAATCATAAATCGTAAACCTTATACCCTAAACCCGGATCCTTAAATCCTAAACCTTAAACCCAAAACACAAAACCCTATAACCTAAACCCTAAACCCAGATCCTTAAATCCTAAACCTTAAACCCAAAACACAAAACCATAAAACCTAAACCCTAGATCTAAACCCTAAACACTACAACCTAAATACTAAACCATAAACCCTAGATCCTTACCCCTAAATGAGAAACCCCGAGCCTTAAACTCTAAACCTTGAGCTCTAAATCCAAAACCATAAACCGTAAGCTCTAAGCCATAAATCCTAAATTCTAAACTCTAAACCCTTTAACCTAAACTGTAAACCCAATAAATCGTATACCCTAAACCATTAATTCTAGACTCTAAATCTTGAACCCTTAAAAATACCCTAAATAAAAAACCCTAAATACTAAACCCTAAACCTTAAATCGTAAACCCTTGAAAACCTAAAACCTAAACCCTTAAGCCTAAGCCCTAAACCATAAAACCTTAGCCATAAACCCTATACCATTAATCCCTAAACACTAAAATCTAAACCCTAAACCCAAAACATTAAACCTTGATGCCTCAGTATAGTAAATCCATAGCCCTAATCCCTAAATCCTAAATCCTTAACCCTACACCCTAAACCATGAGCCTTAAACCATAAATCATTAAACCCTATCCCTAAACCTGAAACCCTAAACAACAAAATAACACTAAACCCTTAGCCCTACACCCTAAAATCTAAACCTTAAACCCTAAACCCGAGCCCTAAAACATATACCCTAAACCATAAATCATAAACCCTATACCCTATACCCTAAATCCTAAACCCTAAACACTAAACCATGAGCACTAAAACTTAAACCCTAAACCCTAAACACTAAACCATAAAACCTAAACCCAAAACCATAAACCATGATTAATAAACCATAAACCTGTAGCCCTAAACACTAAACTCTAAACCCTAAACCATTAACCCTAAACCCTATTCCCTAAGTCCTAAGCCTTAGACACTAAACCTAAATCGTAAACCATGAGCCTTAAACCCTAAACCCTAAGACATAATCCCTAAACCCTAAGACATAAGCCCTAAAGCCTAAATCATAAACCCTAAACCATGAGCCTTAAACCTAAAGCATAAACCCTAAACCCTAAACCCTAAACCCTAAACCTTAAACAAGAATCCTCGAGGCCTAAACCCTAAAACCTAAACCTAAACCTATGAACCCTAAACCCTAAACCTAAACCCTAATCCTAAACCCCTAAACCCTAAAACCTAAACCTTTAGCCATAAAACATAAACCATAAACCCAAAAACCATATACCATGATCCCTAAACCCTAAACAATGATCTTTAAACGCTAAACCGTAAACTCTAAACCGTAAACCCTTAACCGAAACTCTAACCCCTAAACCTAAAATGCTAAACCTTAAGCACTCAACACTAAAACCTAAACACTAAACCCTATAATCTAAACCTTAATCGGTAAACCCTTATCCTTAAACCCTAAACCCTAAACATTGAGCACTAAACCCTAAACTATATACCCTATACCCTTATCCATAAACCTAAAAACTAAAACCTAAACCATAAACCATAAACACTAAACACTTAACGATAAACTCTAAACCCTTGGTCATAATCCATAAAACCTAAGTCCTAAACCCTAAACATTGTGCTTTACACCCTAAAAAAAAAAATTCTAAACCCTAAACCCTAAAACCTAGGCAATAGCCTTAAACCCTAAACCCTAATCACTATACCCTAAAACATAAACACTAAACCCTAAACCCTAAACCCTAAATCGTAAGCCCTAAAACCTAAAACAAATACCCTAAACTCTAAACCCTAAGCCCTATATTCTAAACCATAAAACCTAAACCCTAAAATTCCTAAACATTAAACCCTTTTCCCCGAATCCTAAACCCTAAACCCTAAACCATAAACCTCATAAAGCCTAAAACCTGATCCATAAAACCTAGGCCATAAACACTAAACCCAATAACCAAAAACACTAATTCCTAAACCTTATGCCCTTATAACTAAACCCTAAACCTTGAGCACTGAAACTTCAACCCTAAACCCTAAACCCTAAACCTCAAAGGCTAAATCCTGAACTCTAAATCGTTAGCCCTAAAACCCTAAACCCTCAACCTTCGAGACCTAAACCTATACCATAAACCCCATAAATCCTAAAACTTGAACCCTAAATCCTAAACCTTATAACTAAACACTAAAACACGAGCACCGAAACTTCAACACTAAACCCTAAACCCTAAAGGCTAAAACATGTACTCTTAACCATTATCCCTAAACCATCAACCCTCAACCACGAGACCTAAACCCTAAACAAATACTAAACCCTAAGCACTAAATCCTTAAACCTAAAACCTAAAACATAAACCCTAGACACTAAACCCTAAAAAATAAACCCTTAGTCCTAAAACCTTAACCCTTAACCCTAAACCCTAAACCCCGAGCCCTAAACCATAAACCTAAGCCCTTAACCCTAAACTCAAAACCCCGAGCCCTTTGAAATAAACACTAAAACCTAAACCCCTAGCTCTTGACACTAAAAACTAAGCCCTAAACCCTAAAGTGTAAACCCTAAACCCTTAGCCCTAAAGCCTAAACATTGAGCCCTAAACACTAAAGCTTAAGCACTAAACCCTAAACCCTAAGTCCTAAGCCCTAAGCCCTAAACCTTGAAAGGTTAACCCTAAATCCTAAAAAATAAACTCTAAACCATAAAACCTAAAAATTAAACCCAATAAAACCTAATCCCTAAACCCTAAAATATAAACCCTTTAAAACCTTAAACCTTAACCCTAAACACTCAACCATAAACCTAAGCCCTTAACCCTAAACCCTAAACCCTATACCCTTATCCCTAAATAGTAAACCCTAAACACTAAACCCTAAACCCTAAACCCTAAACCCTAAACCCTTAGCTCTAAACCCTAAACCCTAACACCTAAGTCCTAAACCATGATCCCTAAACCCTAAACCATAAATCCTCATACTTAAATTCTAAAACCTGAACTCTAAGCCCTAAAACCTAAACCATAACCCTAAACATTTAGCCCTGAAACCTAAAACCTTAAACACTATATTGTGATTGCTAAACCCTAAAACATAAACCAAAAACCCTAAAACCTAAAACCATAAACTCTAAATAATGAGGCATAAACCCCAACCCCTAAGCCCTAAACCATAAACACTAAACAACCTAAACTATTAACATTAAACCTTTAGCCCTAAACCCTAAACCCTAAACCATAAACCCTGAGCCCTAAACCCAAAACCCAAAACCCAAAACCCTAAAATCTAAACCTTAAACCCTAAACCCTAAGTAGTAAACCCTAAACTTTAAACCATAAACCCTAAACCCTAAACCTTAATTCCCGTAAACCATAAACATTAAACCCTTAACCCTTAACCCTAAATCTTAAACCCTACACCTTGAGCCCTAAACCGTAAACCGTAAACCAGTAAACCGTAAACCGTAAACCCTAAGCCTAAAACCATAAATATTTAAACCCTATCCTAAACGGTAAGACCTGAAAAATAAGATAACACTTAACCATAATTGGCCTAAACCCTAAACTCTAAACCTTAAACCCTAAACCCTGAGCCCTAAAACCTATACCCTAAACCATAAATCCTAAACCCTAAACCCTAAATCCTAAACCATAAACACTAAACCCCTGTGGCCAAAACCATGAGAGCTAAAGCTTAAACCCTAAATCCTAAACCCCAAGGACTAAACCTAAACTCTAAACCCTAAGCCCTAAACATTAAACCATTAAACGAAAATCAAACCCTAAACACTAAACCGTAAACCCTTAGCCCTATTAGTGCAAAATCACAGCACCCTCTGGACACACATCAGGCTTCTAGGTTGATGTTCGGGCATCCAGGTGTGATTGCAGACAACATGGAAACCTCTCTCCAAGTGTGGGACTTGTGAAGCGAGAGAGGAATCTCCAGAGAGAAGGCTGGTTCCTACTCCTAAACTACTCCGCCACAAGCTATTCCAGTCAGCGGGAAAGCTAATCTAATCCTAATCTAACCATGCCAAGGAGAGAGAGAGAGAGAGAGAGAGAAGAGGAAAAACAGCAAAAGCCTACACTAAAACGGTGATACACCGAGAGAAGGAGAATGTTGGACATCTATCAAAGCGCCATGGGACAAGGAGAGGTGAGCAATGGGAAGGATGGACAGATGCATCACAGGCCCAAGGATAGATTTCACACAGAAAATGTCCCAAAACTCCATGAACACAGCTCCAGACCTGCAATGAAGAGAGGCAAGAAGAAAACAAGCAAAAACAAGAAAGGATGGACAGATGCATCACAAAACATGTTTTGTTGCTTCAGAAGTTTGCACAGAACATCATTCCATTAATAAGAGGCAAAAATGCCATTACAGAGCAAGGGAGGAGGTTCGAACTCCATTTTCAACCCTAGAGAAGAAAAGAAGGGAGAGCAGAGCAGAAAGAATGAACAACTCTTTTTTTAAAATGAGCCAAATCTGGCTTTTACATTGCATGGGTCGAGCCCAGGGGACAGAAAACATGGGAAAACGTGTAAGCCCATTCCTCATTGAATGCCAACGCATTAAAATAGCATAGGATACCTTACCAACCCATACCCTGCCATCTTTGACCGATTTGGAGGAGAATGCGACCCATTCTGCATTAATTTGGCCGCTGAAATGTCACTTCTGGCCGTGCACACGCGTCAGATCCGTTTCTCGATTTTCTCTCTTCAGACTACACCAAAACTCGAGGTTGATCCCAGAATCATGTAGAGCATCTCAACAGATTTCCGTTGATATAAAGAACGTGGAAATCTGATCTCTGGATCAAAAGATATGGCGATCTTGAAGATTTAGGGCACTGGAATGACCAAGGCAGATTTTGAAATATTTTCCCGTGCTTCGCCACCTAGATGACACGTGGCAGGCTTTGATTGGTTGCGAAATTCTCTCTCCTCTACCTTTCGGTGGGCTGTCTTTTGAATTTTCCTTGTGGGCCCTAGCTGGGACATGTGGCACTATCCCATTGGTTCGGATCGGTGCTCGATAACTCGCCCCTTTGACCTTTTGACTTTTTCTCCTGTGAGGACACGTGGCAGTTTCTGATTGGTCCTCGGATCCCTTGGCTCCTTCACGTACTTCGCCTCCATTTTTCCCGGACGTCCCATTTGATTTTGGGCCCTTTGTGCTCATTTCGGCCGGTTCGGGCATTTCAAGCGTCCATTTGTCACGATGTCCCATTTGATTTTGGACCCTCTGGACTCATTTCGCCGATTCCGATTAAAGCCGGTTCGGGCATTTTTGGCCCGCTTGTCCCACTTGGCAGCTTGGATGACTTGACTCTTTTTTCGGCCGTTTGGCTGGTTCGCGCCTTTTTGGCTCAATTGTCCCATTTGATTTTGGACCTGCTGGCCCTTTTTCGCCCGATTCGGCCGGTTCGCGCCTTTTTGGCCCGATTGTCCCATTTGCGTCCCTCTCAGCAGTTAGCCAATTTTTTCTCGGTCGAACCGGCATTTCGCGCCCATGCGCACTTTTGTCCCAGAGATGTCCCTGTTGCTTTAATTCCCTAAACCCTTAACCATAAACCCTAATCCCTAAACCCTAAACAATAAATCCTAATACTTTAATTCTAAAACTTGAAATCTAAGCCTAAAACGTAAACCATAACCCTAAAATTTAACCCCGAAACCCTAAACACTAAAACCTAAACAATGAACCTAAAACCTAAACCCTAAATAGTATACCATGATTGTTAAACCCTAAAACCCAAACCCAAACCCAAACCCTAAGCCTTAAACCATAAATCCCTAGCCCTAAACCTTAAATCCTAAAATGTAAATACTGAACCATAAAAACTTAAGATATAAACAATAAACCCTTAGCCCTAAACCCTAAACCCTAAGCCCTAAACCTAAAACCTTCAACCATAAAGGCCTAAACAATAAACCCTAAATTCTATAACCTAAACCCTAAACCCTAAAATATAAACCCTAAACCCTAAACCTTAATTCCCATAAACCCTAAACATTAAGGCCCTTAACCCTTAACCTAAACCTTTTACCTAAACCGTAAAGTGTAAACCCTAAACCCTAGCCCTAAAGCCTAAACATTGATCCTAAACACTAAAGCTTAAGCACTAAACCTAAACCCTAAGTCCTAAGCCCTAAGCCCTAAAACTTAAAAGGTTAACCCTAAATCCTAAAAATAAACTCTAAACCATAAAACCTAAAAATTAAACCCAATAAAACCTAATCCATAAACCCTAAAATATAAACCCTTTAAAACCCAAAACCTTAACCCTAAACACTCAACCATAAACCTAAGCCCTTAACCCTAAATCCTAAACCCTATACCCTTATCCCTAAATAGTAAACCCTAAACACTAAACCCTAAACCCTAAACCATAAACCATAAACCCTGAACCTAAACCGTAAACCCTAAACCCTAAACCCTAACACCTAAGTCCTAAACCATGATCCCTAAACCCTATACCATAAATCCTCATACTTAAATTCTAAAACCTGAACTCTAATCCCTAAAACCTAAACCATAACCCTAAACATTTAGCCCTGAACCCTAAAACCTAAAGCCTAAACACTATATTGTGATTGCTAAACCCTAAAACATAAACCAAAAACCCTAAAACCCTAAAACCTAAAATCATAAACCCTAAATAATGAGGCATAAACCCAAACCCCTAAGCCCTAAACCCAATAAAACCTAATCCCTAAACCCTAAAATATAAACCCTTTAAAACCTAAAACCTTAACCCTAAACACTCAACCATAAACCTAAGCCCTTAACCCTAAACCCTAAACCCTATACCCTTATCCATAAATAGTAAACCCTAAACTAAACCCTAAACCCTAAACCCTAAACCCTAAACCCTTAGCCCTAAACCCTAAACCTAACACCTAAGTCCTAAACCATGATCCCTAAAACCTAAACCATAAATCCTCATACTTAAATTCTAAAACCGAACTCTAAGCCCTAAAACCTAAACCATAACCCTAAACATTTAGCCTACGAAACCTAAAACCTTAAACACTATATTGTGATTGCTAAACCTAAAACATAAACCAAAACCCTAAAACCTAAAACCATAAACTCTAAATAATGAGGCATAAACCCCAACCCCTAAGCCCTAAACCATAAACACTAAACAACCTAAACTATTAACATTAAACCTTTAGCCCTAAGGCCTAAACCCTAAACCATAAACCCCGAGCCCTAAACCCAAAACCCAAAACCCAAAACCCTAAAATCTAAGGCCTTAAACCCTAAACCCTAAGTAGTGAACCCTAAACTTTAAACCATAAACCCTAAACCCTAAACCTTAATTCCCGTAAACCATAAGGCATTAAACCCTTAACCCTTAACCCTAAATCTTAAACCCTACACCTTCGAGCCCTAAACCGTAAACCGTAAACCGTAAACCGTAAACCCTAAGCCTAAAACCATAAATATTTAAACCCTATCCTAAAACGGTAAGACCTGAAAATAAGATAACACTTAACCGTAGCAGTTGGCCCTAAACCCTAAACTCTAAACCTTAAACCCTAAACCCCGAGCCCTAAAACCTATACCCTAAACCATAAATCCTAAACCCTAAACCCTAAATCCTAAACCATAAACACTAAACCACGTGGCCAAAACCATGAGAGCTAAAGCTTAAACCCTAAATCCTAAACCCCGAGGACTAAACCCTAAACTCTAAACCCTAAGCCCTAAACATTAAACCATTAAACGAAGCCCAAACCCTAAACACTAAACGTAAACCCTTAGCCTGTTGAGTGCAAAATCACAGCACCCCTGGACACACATCAGGCTTCTAGGTTGATGTTTCAGGCATCCAGTGTGATTGCACAACATGGAAACCTCTCTCCAAGTGTGGGACTTGTGAAACCGAGAGAGGAATCTCAGAGAAGGCTGGTTCCTACTCCTAAACTACGCCACAAGCTATTCCAGGTGCAGGGAAAGCTAATCTAATCTTAATCTAACCATGCCAAGGAGACGAGAGAGAGAGAGAGAGAGAAGGGAAAAACAGCAAAAGCCTACACTAAAGCGGTGATACACTGAGAGAAGGAGAATGT